>VYZM01018861.1:0-51004 GCA_013398915.1 Dromas ardeola | reverse complement strand
TGATCTTTAAGGTCCCTTCCAACTCCAACCATTCTATGATTCTATGATTCTATGATTCTATGAAATACGGCAGAGGAGAGCTCTGCTCAAGTGTAAGAAACGCTGAAAGCAAACTTGCAGTGACTGCTGGAGTTCTCCAAAGGCAAGGTTGAAACCAGGAATTTTCATAATGAAACAAATACACAAACTGACCCGAAACAGAGCAAATATCAGCAGAGTCATGCACCTCTCCAGCTTCTGATATCTTTGAGAAAAGATTATTTCAGGTAATTCATGTAATTGTTCAGAAAGCAATCTGGAATTCCACTCTTTTCTTGGTCGTTACTCAGAATTTTAATTATGAAACAATGCTGATGCTAATTCGATATGAATTTAATTAATTAATCAAAATAACTTTTAAAACACTCTTCTATGTACAGATTAATTTCTCATCATCTGGGCCTTATTTTATATCCCATGCTAGATTCAAATGCTCTACGTATGTTTCGATCTATAAGTTGTCACCAGCTGGAAACTAAAGTTTAAGACAGAAATAATTTTTCTTCTGTACAAGTAATCTGAATTTGCAGAACTACTTCTGACACCGTTTCAAAATACTTGCTACAAAAGCTGATTAAAGTTGTACTTTGAGTATATTTCTTTAGATTAAGATGTCTCTTTTTCACTAAAAGTAATTTTTAAATTTTTCCTGATTTTATTACACTGTCAGCTTGGAAGTTTTGCTAATGAAAAACCTACTTACCACAAAAGTATATATTAAATAAATACATATATGTATATGTAAACCAATATTAAAATACAAAATTAATTAATAATTGATAGATAAATGTGTAAATATACATTTAGAGACTGGCAGGGTTTCATATCTGGTGGGTTTAGGCTGACATATTCTTCAAGGGAAAGAACAACTGACAAAGCTTCAATTTTGAGCATTTGACGGGCAGGAATTTTAGCACAGAGAAACTCCTTTGCCTGTTTAAATGTTAGCATTTTGTCATCTAACCTTGGCCACAAGTCTAAACATTTGGAAATTTCTAAGAGTGAGGCTTCCCCTGCCCGTACTGTGCCAAACAGCAAGAAGAAAAGCCACAGGAATGTACCTGTTAGAGCCTGCTCCTAGGGATTCTGCATGAAAATACGTTACAAGGACACCAGCTTTGTCCTTGGCATCCAGCTTGTGACCTTCTGGAAATCGTTGCAATTGCACACATGCCAAAAGGTAGGTGCAAGGTCGGTGCATGACTGGCCCTAAGCATTCTGTGTCTGCTGCTGCTGCGAGGTCTGCTGTGCTCAGGATCTGTTTTGGCAGATGACACAGAAGCAGCACTTTCCTGAAGCTGGAGGAGGTCTTAGTACAGTTAATGGTAATTCTTATGAGACCTTTTGTAACCAACCACAAAATAGAGCCAATAATGCTGTAGACAAATTGGATGGGACTTCAATGCACGATCAAGCTGAAGCTCTTGAGGGACTGGCAGCCAGCCACACTGAGTAAATGCATTAGGACTTGGAATTATTTAATACTTGCACAAATCTGTGGGTGGGATCCAGCAAATGGGAATAAAACAAGGATTAGGGTAGGTGGACACCTGCACTTTGGATGTTTACACCAGCAAATTTAAAAACATTGCAATGTAGCAAAAAAAAAAAATAAAGCGCATCTTAGTGATTTTTACCATCTGGTAGCGTTATGAATTTTAGCTCTGTGGTGGGCTGACTTTGGCTGTCCACCAAGAGCTCACTAAGCCACTGTCTCACTCCCACTCCTCAACAGGATCAGGGGGAGAAAAATACAACAGAAATCTCATGAGTCAAGATAAGGACAAAGAGATCTCTTCCCATTTACCATCAAGGGCAAAAGAGACTCAACTCAGAGAAATCAATTTATTGTTAATTAAACATAACAGGACAATGAGAAATAAGAACAAATCTAGAAAACACCTTCCCCCCACCCTTTCCTTCTTTCTGGGCTCAACTTCACTCCCCTTTACCTCCCCCCACCCCAAGCAGCGCAGGGGGATGGGAAACTCGGGGCTGTGATCAGTTCATTACGCTTTGTTTCTGCTACTCCTTCCTCCTCACGCTCTTCCCATGCTCCAGCGTGGCATCCCACCCACAGGAGACAGCCCTTCATAGCGTTCTGCTATGTAGGTCCTCTCCATGGGGTACAGATCTTCAGGAACAGACTGCTCTAGCGTGGGCCCCCAACAGGGTCACAGGTCCTGCCAGAAAACTTGCTCCTGCATGGGGTTGTCTCTCCATGGGCTGCAGCTCCTGCCAGGAGCCTGCTCCAGCGTGTTCTCCACAGAGTCACAGCTTCCTTCAAGGCAAGAGCTGCAGTGTGGATATCTGCTGTGTCATGGCCTCCATGGGCTGCAGGGGGACAACCTGCTTCACCATGGTCTTCACTCCAGGGGAATCTCTGCTCCAGCACCTGGAGCACCTCCTTCTTCACCGACCTTGGTGTCTGCAAGGCTGTTTCTCTTACATATTCTCACTTCTCTCTCACAGCTGCTGTCGCACAGCGGGTTTTTTAGCTTTTCTTAAAGACGTTACCACAGAGGCTCTATCACTGTTGCTGATAGGCTCAGCTTTGGCCAGTGGCAGATCTGTCTTAGAACTGGCTGGCATTCGGTCTACCAGACGTGCAGGAAGCTTCTGGTGTCTCCTCACACAAGCCACACCTGCAGCCCCCCTGCTACTAAAACCTGGACACGTAAAGCCGGTACAAACTTGCAGGCTCCTCGTCTGAATGTGTTTTGTAGGTTTCCCTTCAGAATCAAGACTGAGAGATCAGAGGTGTTATGCTTTGGTGCTGAGAAATAGTCTCTCCAAAACAAGTGAGCGTTTCCTTTCCTTCATTCATTATATGAGTTAATTTGAGTATGTTGTGATTGGTTGATTTATTTTTCACCTACAGTTTCCACAGTAGATTATTGTGTACATAGGCATGTGAACAAAAACTCATATCTCAGATCCTTACCTGCTTGTATCCAACATTCAAGTATCTTTTTAACTCCATCAGTACCCCTTTCTTACGTGCTGAAAACTGTTTTGTGTTCAATGGTGTCTTACAGTGTCCGGATGTGTGCTCAGATGGCCAACTGCTGGTCCAGCAAACCATCTGCCTGGATCTCTCACACAAAGGTCACCACCCAGCCAAGTTATCACAACACCAGCACATTAACCTTTTTTTTTTTTCTTATTCACATTCATACTAGAGAACTCCTGTCCTGTCGAGGACAATGATTTTTGCTCTGCAACATGATTCACTGAAAATAAATACGAATGTGTCATAGGTCTGTTCTGAGGAAATCACCTCATTATGCAATTCTTTTAACGAGATCATAAAATCCTTTTTCCTATTTAATGGTTCATTGCCCTTTTTATAAATATTAAGAGAAGAAGACAAATTGGGTAGTATTAACAAAGCGTCCGTGGTAAAACACTGAGGGTCCAAGTTTAAAATTAGGATGAGAGACAACATGTTGTGTGTGTGTATAAATATTTGCCAAAAAGACTTTCACTTTTGAAATCTCTGAACTAATCTGAGATAAAAGCTGAGAAAAAAAGCCATGCTGTTGTAATTTTGCATTTCATTGCAAATTGAAAAAAAAAACAAGCCCAGACTTAGTCAGACTTGTTGCTAACACCAGCTGCTGTGACCTTCTACTAAAACATGAATGACACACCACGTTTTTCAAACTCTGGTGGTGATTAGAACTGAGTCAATACATGGCTGGATTCAGACTGATATTGAATTACCAGATAATTAAATTTCACAGAGAAAGTGGGCAAGTAAAAAAACAGTCAATGCTGACATATTTTAATCCAAGCAATTCAGAAATTCAGATGCTGTTGAGTTTTAAATATCCCTGAAAGGTCAGACTAACAGAAAGTCAGCAGAGTTTACAGAAGATTTTAGAGTGTAGATCGGACTACCTCAGCTCTGAAAGCAGCATTGAGACCTCTGCAGTTTCCATTTCTTGTGATTCTGGATATCTTGGGTTATCTACATGCGCACATTTTTTTTCATCTGTAAGGTTTCCCATATGGAAAAAGAGAGTGTTGCTCAATGCTCCTCTCAGAGGACTGCTTAGGTGTTGCATGTAGAGAGGTTTATTAGCTCTTCGTTAGTATGAAATCACATGCCTGTGTTATCACATAAATATGCACACATCTACACCTCAGGATTCGAAAAGGAAAAGGAGTGCTCAGGTTGCTCCCAATGAAGTGGTCTTCAGGCAAAGAGGTGACATGAGTTGTACGTGCTGGCAGGTTCCCTCGTGCATGCAGGTTGAGAGAGGAGAGGGGCTGGTATAACCTACTGGACAAGACTGTTGTCTTCTGCAATGCGACAAACACTGAAAGATGGGAATGTCAGTTTTTCCTAGTTCTGTGGGAGCCCAAGAGGACAATACAATTTTCCTTGAAACTTTAAAGTGATGATTTTAGTTTTCCACCATGGAATACTCAAATAAGAGGACAGGCAGTACATGTCTTAGATTCCACACATCTGTTTGCCTTTGGGTTGCAATTTGGCAGCCTTCACCCACCATCAGTTTGGGTAGCTTCCTCAGCTAAGCAGCCTTTACCATGCATAGCCAAAAAGCTGCAAGCAGCAAACCCCAACCACTTCAGAGAGCAGAAGGAAGCTGGAGGTTTTGGAAGGTTTTGGAAGCCATCTCAGCAGCATACTCTGGGGGATGGCAGGAAAGTTAACATGACACCAAGATCATTTAAAAGACAGAGAAATATTTAGTAAGCACATAAATAGTTGCGGGCAATACCTTAAAAATAAATCCTCAGCTTCAGGACTTTGCTAAATCATAAACAGAGTACACATAGCCTCACAACTGAGGGAGAAACAAACATAGACAAAGAAATCAGTGTTCTCCTGAGGATATGAATAATTGTCCCTTTTTAAAACCTCTCTTACAAAAACCTACAGTTAAAGCATGGAACTGGTCATTTTTTTACAAAAGAACAACCAGATACGTCAAAAATATTGGGGCGGTAGCAGTAAAGAGGAGAGGCACTTTATTTAGAGAGCTGGACAAAGTCTGGAGAGAAAAAGAGAAATTAGACATAACAATGCATAAGAAATGTTGACTACTTTTTAGGCTGCTACAAGATTCATGTTTGAAAACAGGCTTCCAAAGTGGTTTTGGCTTGGAAAAATTATGTGAGAGGCTGTGCTAAAGAACTTGTTTTCCTGTTTCTTCTGCCACAGTGCATCTCTGAGCTATTCTTGAGAAAAAACACTTGTGTCGCATGCCATTTTGTGCAGTTCCTGCCTTTATATTTGTAATGAATTTCATGAAGGATAAGATTTAAAAAAAAAAGTTTTTCTGCAGTAAGACATGAATTTCATAAAGTATACAGCTGATAGTCTTGTTCCAAATGAAAAATAGCACGTTATTTATCGCACTGGTAAAGGGAATAACATTTGGTTTACATTAGAAAAGAAAAAGTTTAGAAAATGTTTATCATACATCTGATATCAATTAGTGTTGCTGTGATGAGAAGTCCCTTGGCTGGGCTTTCAAGGTAGATCTGTCAGCATTTAGCTCTTAAAGTGAGCAAGCACTCTGATGCCTCCAAGCTTCATCTTGCTAGAACTCAAGCTAGAGAAAATTTTAATTAGTGATGCCTTGAAGTCTGACAGACCAAAAGAGGAGGTTTTGCAGGTGAGTCTTCAGCACCTGCACCATGGTCTCTTGAGCTCCTTATATCCCACAGGGTTTTCTTCCCGTTATCACAGTTTACCACTGCTGCCTCCTCACTGCTTTCCTCTGAGCAGGGTCCACCTCCACCACCTCTGTAATGTCCCCATGGTTGTGGGACAGCAGTACGAGCTACTGCCAGGGCTGTGCCAGTCCCTCTCCCTTGGCTGCTCCTCACACGGCTTGGGTTCCCACCTGCCGTAGGGGCCCACCACTGGGCTAACCTGCGTGCCTCTTCAAACCTGTCCCCACAGAATCAGGCCAGACTGCTTATTTACGTGTCTGGATATCTTAGACAGTCATTGTGTAAGTTTTTGCATTTTTTGGTTGTCAGGGAAAGCAGGGTTATTTTTTCCTCAAGTTTATGCTTCTGAAGAGTCACCCCTGTGGTGAGAGAGAAGTTGTATGACTTCAAGGCAGGTCACGTGCCTGACTTGTCCCAAGAAGGTGGAATAATGTGCTTCAAAAATTGCAAACTGTAAGGACCAAGTGCCAGGGAGCTCCCCCTTGTGTGTCAAGACATTCTCTTTTCTCTGGTCCTTCATTAAATATTTTGTTTCCCTCTTTCTTTCTTCCTGCCTTTTGCTTCCTCAGCTGAGCAATACCGGCTTTCTAGATGCCAGTCAATTTTCTGTGTCCTCTGCTTATGGCCAGCTTGCATGCAGTACGTTTTATTAAGCCGGACAACCTGAGAGTAGCTTTTGCACTCCCAGAGCTTCCCAAAGCCTTCTCTCCTTTTGGGCTCAGAGGAATGACTATAGCAGGAGTGTCAGTGAATGGCTCACCCGGGTTTGCTGATCACCTGCTGCTAAAAAGATGCGAAAAAGCTTGCTAAAAAAATGAGGAAGGTGGGTTTAACTGGCAAGAACTGAATGCGGTAGCTCCTGTGCTTTCTCCTCTGTTTTACAGAATATATTTGCATTCTACGCCTTGCGGGGAGGTTGATTTAATGTTTGCTGTGGTGGCAACTGTAGGACCAAGTCCTGTGTGGAGGCAGACGGAGGATTGCTTTCCTTGTGGATGCGAATGAGGCTTAGGTACTTTTCGGTTGGCTCAGGTCAAGATATTCCCAGGCCAACACAGAAATCGGATTTTAGGTACATTTATAGCAATATTTGGAGTGCCTGTGAAGCTCACGTGCCTCCGTGTTAGTCAGCAACTGAATATAGGTTTTCTGAACAGCAAAGCTTCACTTAGGTGTCTAAAGTCCATTTTGGACCTGGAGGTAAGCTGTTTGAATTAAATGATTGCATTTGGTGAGGCACTGGAACAGGTTGCCCAGAGAGGTTGTGGAGGCTCCGTCCCTGGAGACATTCAAGGCCAGGCTTGATGAGGCTCTGAGCAACCTGATCTAGTGGGAGATGTCCCTGCTTACTGCAGGGGGGTTGGACTAGATGACCTTTAAAGGTCCCTTCCAACCCAACACATTCTATGATTAAATCAATTGGGAGAAAAGGTTTCCTCTGAAATACATAACCCAATGTTGATATCCACCTGCTTAGACTTCTTCTTACAATTTGAGTATTATTTCCCCCTCAGACACCTTGAACTTCTTTGGAAATAACCGTTACTTAAACAGAAGTGTTTGGGTAACTGTGTCTACAGGCGACTTGCAAAAAAATAGAGTTGGAGACAGGCAGGGCCATGAAAAAAATTGGGCTTTGCAGGATAAGAACTAGTTCAGTAGAACTGCAAGAAACTAGCTGGGGAGCCCACTCTGTTCCTGGCTCCTCTGTGCAAGCTGCAGCGTTCCTAGGTGAGAGGGCTGGCTTGTATCTTACAGGCTGTACATTTTGGAACAGGTTAACATGCTTTGTTGATTTAATCTTGGTTTGTTTTTTATTAAACAGAGTGTGGATGGGTAAAATAGATTATTTTAATTTGACCAAAATAATTAGGGTCCAAATGCTTTCCAGAGGCCAGATATCAGCCAAACCATCTCAGAGCCTGATGGGCCTGACTTATCTCACCCAGAGTCATGTACAATTACAGTGAGTGTTTACAGAGTGTGGGAAAACTGTGCATGTCTTCTGTTGGTTCTGCTGACTTTTAATGCAGTTTATCAATTGAAAAAAAGGAGCAGGTACCATGTAATTAGCCAAGGCACAGACAATGTGGAGAGTATCGGAAGCCAAAACACCCGTGAGGGAAGGGAGAGGTTAAACATTGCATATAGCGGCATGTAGTAACACAAGTTTAA
Source organism: Dromas ardeola (assembly GCA_013398915.1). Classification (NCBI taxonomy): domain Eukaryota; kingdom Metazoa; phylum Chordata; class Aves; order Charadriiformes; family Dromadidae; genus Dromas; species Dromas ardeola. Next base: position 43,078 of record VYZM01018861.1, on the reverse strand, counting down.
CAGATGTGGAAAGTTTTCGGTAGCCTGTTTTTGTTTCTCAGCAAATCAGGCTGCAAATAGGATTGCAAAGTCCCATCAATGTACTTCTTTTCACTGCACTGCAGGCATTAAGGGTACGACTGTTTGGCTAATTACTCATAATCCTCATTTACTTCCAAACCAGGGCAGAAATATACATTTCTTCATTGCCTGTGAAGCACATAGATCCACTTTGACATGGTTCCAACATCTAATAAAAGCTCTAGTAACAAAATACAACTATTCTATGAGAAATTCCTTTTAGGACTTAAGCATCCTGAAATGGTGGGTGTAACTGTTCATACATTAAAACCAAGATCAAAATATTCTTCCAATAGAGATAATCTCTCTAACTGAAGCTTATATAAACTTCGAATGTTTAGGGATTTGGGTTTTGTTTGGGCTTTTTTTTTTGTTTAGTTCATATTTTTTAATTCAAATTTAAATAAAAACAAATTTTCTCCTGATGAAATTAGAAATTCCTTCTGGTAATGTATGCCAAAAGCATACACTGATGCTCTCCTCTTAATTGGCTGTACTCTTCTGATTCTAGCCTTCATCACAAGTATCAAAAAGTTTTAAAAAATGTAGGGAACAGTGCACTCTGTGAAACATGAGGTGAGTGAGAAAAAACGAACATAATTGACTTTAGGGTATGGGGTTTTTTTCAGTTATTCTCATACAGAAAAGTCACCTCCGAGCTTCTAGTAATGCATAGCACTATTAAGATTTTTCATGGAAGGCTGACTCACTATAATTAAGGAAGAGATGTTATTATAGTATTTCTGGTTTTGTGTTACATAACTGGGAAGAAAAGGATAGTTTTATCCAGAAGACATAGAATGAACTCAGTCTGCTTGCATAAATACACTTATCGGGAAGATTTGACACACAAACATTGGTTTACAGGCATTGACCTTTACAATCCAGACTGTTTTAGAAAAAAATAGTTAAGGGATAGCTTGGACATAATGACCTCTGTTCTTACTTTTAATCTGTGTAGACTTTAGGTTCACAGGGAGTTTAATGACGCCTAGCTTTGTTTTACTGCAGATATTATGAAAAATGCGAGTTTAAAGAGAACTGTGTCAAAATGTGTTGGTTTTCTTCCAGACTTAAGATCTTGGATAAAGTTTGTTAGTCAGTGCTAAAACTAGCCAGCGTACCTCCAAGTTTTCTACAAAAAGTATTACATAATAGAGTATGCAGAGTATCACATAATGGTATCTTGTATGAAAGCTACAATATAAAATGTTTTCCATTTTGATACAGCTAGATTTAAAAGTAACCTCTCAAAATGCTCTAGTCCTTCTTCCTCCCTAGGAAACTGGACATTGACAACTGCTCCATAATTGTCAGAAAAACGAATTGTACTTTAGGTGTGAGGAGGAAAAAAAAAAAAAAGTATTGGGTAAAAGGAATCAAAAGTCCATGTTTTTTTTCCAAAAATATAAGTATCTCTTTAAATTAAGCTAAAAAAATTATCGGAGCATTTGATAATAACATATCCAGGTAAGATTATTTTTTTTCCATGTTCAAGATAAAACAATGAGAATCAGAACAGGCTATTTCATGTGTTGAATGGCTTCCTTTAATGTGAGTGCTCAGAAATTCGTAAGTTCCTAAAAAGAACTTTTTTACCGCGGGAATGATCAAACACTGGAACAAGTTGCCCAGAGAGATTTTGGCATCTCCATTCCTGGAGGTATTAAAAACTCAGGTGTACACAGCCCTAGGCAACCTGTTGTAGCTGCACCCACTTTGAGCAGGGAAGCTGGACTAGATGATCTCCAGAGGTCCCTGCCAGCCTCAGCCACTATGTGATTCTGTAATAATTTGGAAAAAATTGTATTGTCCAGTGATTGTAACACCAAGTGAGATGAATTGTTGGAGAACCACTGATAACTTAATCATTCAAGTTAAAAAATAAATAAATCCCCATTAGTTCTTTCCAAGTAGCAGCAGTTTAATTCCCAAGTATATTTCTAGTGACAGCGGAGAAAAAAAAAATCCTTCAGATTGCAATCATCTGAGAACAGAGATATAAATATTTCCAGTTCTTTGATAATAACATCTTAGATTTCCAATATCCATGGCCAGGTTTAGCTAACTATAAGCTAATTTGAACATCACTGTGAATACTATTAGCTGTGTTGAAAAGGGTGTGTTTGCTGACTGTCCTTAGGGCATAGGACCTACCCTATACATTTTTTGTGTGAGGATAAGCTTCAGAAGTTAACCAACACCTGTCCTGATGAATGAAAGTTTCCATTGTATAAATTGACTCTTTCACAAAATAAGTTTTAACCATTTTATTAAACTGTTCCGTTTCAGCACTTAAGGTACTTACCACCTGAAATAAACACTACTATATTCAGATTACAGTCTTTCTGTTTCTCCCATTCATTTCTGTCCTTTGTTCAGTGCAAACACTCTTTAACTCTTTATCAGGTTATAGAATTAACCAAAACCAAGTGGAGATATACAGTAGCTACCATAAGCGTATTTCTTATCATCTCACTCTCCACAAAAGCAGTAAATCTCTGTCCCAAGTGTAGGTATCGTGCTATCATGGTAACAGGGCAACATTTTGTGAAACAACCGCAGAAGAAGGACCAAAGTAAATAATACTAGACTCATTACTTTTCTAAGTTATTTAGCAATGAGGTCAGATATTGTCAGATAGTGGTAGTGTTTTTTGCAAGCTGCTGCCATTCTCTTGTTTTCGGCTGGTCTTTAGACAACAGGTCTGTAGATCAAACTTTTGATGACTGAAGTAAAAACTTTTAATGTATTCAACAATCTTCACATCAAAAGACTAGGTTTAGCTTCAGCTGGTGTTATATAAATGCATATTACATCTGGTTGCACTAGGCTTTCTAGAAAATGCATTGGTTTGTAAAATGTACCGCAGAAATCCCACAGGTTGCATCTCCCAGAGACAGCTGTCTTGTTGACTGAGTTACCCAATCCTCACACTATTTATTGTATAACTAGGTAGCCCAAGTCTTGTTCCTACAAAATGTCATTTAACATTTCATAAAAATAGTTTGTAGGCCATTTGGTAAACAAACAACTTAAGTGGAAATATGTGATATTATGAACAGGGAAATGGTTTAGAGCACTAGAATTTGGTTTTGTCTTCAGATGTACCCATTCAAGTCTGAGCTCTTCAAGATGTGAACTTTCCTTTATCAGAGCTGATTTCTTTATTGCTTACCCTAATGGGGCACTAATGTTCATAGAAGGTCTGGATGCATAATCTTAACCTAATACAAATTGTATACAGTACTAAATAAGCCCTTTATGTTTATATAAGCCAAGTAAAGAGCACAGGAAGAAGTAAGATGACTCAGATTTCTCTTAGTGCGTTTTGCTTTTTACCAGGAAATTAATGGTGATGTTACAAAGTCTCAGAGTATTTGCTTGTAAATTGTTCTTACTGATGTTCTGTATCCCAACCTATCCTCAGTAATTTTAGCATCATGGTACCTAAATGCCTATTCCCACATTGGCAATAGCAAAGAAAAATGCAGCGACTGATCAAGAATTTTAAGCACTTGGAAAAGAGTTCAAAAGTGCTAAAAAATTAATTTGTGTAATCATAAAGCAGAAACCCGTGAAATAAAAAAAAATTCATCTGTTTTTGGCATATTTGAAAGAGCGCTCTTTGCAGCTGTGTGTTATACAGCGGCTGCTTCAGGTCAGTCAACTTTCATGTTGTTGTTACTGTTTGTATTATAGGAGTATTCTGCTGCCCTGGTCAAGCAGAGGGCTTTTCTGGACTGTCTGCTCTACAAACATAGAGTAAAAAGTGTGTCTTCCCTAAGAGTTTACAGCTGTAGTATAAGAAAAAAAAAGACAGCCAGAAAAAATAAAGAAACCGGTTCAGAAACATGGGGGGAAATAGTAAAGCAATGCGGGTCTGCAGCACAGGCAATGCTCAGATTGGAAGAGATGCTGAACTGTTGAAGAGGCATCAAACACAGGAGAGTTTATGGTGACAGTGGGCATTTGGGACAGGGAGGACAGACTAAAGCAGATATTGGCTTCCTTGTAAACTCTCTGTTATTTTTGTCTTTAATGGCAGACCTTGGAGGCTGTTGGCGTAAATTTGGTAGTTATTGGAGTGAATGACTGGATGACCACAGGCACACTTCACTTTACCTGGTAAGATTATTTTGTCCTAACTGTAGTTGTCTGAATTTCTCTGCTCTCTATTTGTTTATTTTTCATCATTCTATGCCGTTTTTGCATACTAACTGATAGGATAAATAATTTGCTTCTCATTAGCTGCAAAATCATTCACAATCCTCCCTCCAATGTATTTTTATTTATATGCCGTTATGACTTGGTGTGATCATCAGTATTGCTCGGCTAAAATTCACTCTCAGCTATGCTTTCCTTAACTTGCAGATTTTGGTGTTCCTTAGTGCCAGGGAACATTTGCTCTGAAAAACTTTTATTATCTCCACTTGTAAGCTACTCTCTTGATACTGTTGATCTCATGTGAAGGTGGTTTGATCCTCACTTTTACACCCCATGATGCTTGGAACATACTTTTGAGTTGCATACTGCCCAGAAGACTGTTAGAAGAATTTAGAAGATATTACGGCTAAGATGTAAGAGTTTCTGTGCAATTATTTATTGCAGTTGTCAACAATTTTGAGCTTTGCACTGACAATATATTGTCCTGGCAAACTCCCTCATAGGTAATTACAAGCTTCCTACCTAAATTCCACCTGAGAATTCAAATAGGATAATTACTGCCTCCCCTTTTAAATTAGTGATGTTTAGTTAGATTAGTAGATGATTAGTTAACACATCTAGGGTGAGCACCATACGTTCCTCAAGGCATTTTTTTCTCTTTCCCTTCTTCGTTTCAAACCACTGCCTGTTGTATTACTATAATTTGTTTCATGGGTCAAGCAGAAAGTTAAGTCTCTCAGCACCTTAGCTACTGTCTCATATGGACTGTTTCCTTAGTCTGCATCTGTTACGTCCTTCGTCTCGCATACAGTGGTAGCAACAGATACCTTTTACAGATAAAACACAGGGCTTTTTTTTTTTTCCTTTGAGGAAAGAAGAAGAGAAAAGAAGTAAGGGCTGCTACATATTATGCTGTGAGAAAGGCTTTTCACCCTGTCTGTCAGATAGATATGTTGGTCTAATTTTCAGAGCTCAAAAGTTAAGCTACTAAAGGTGTACTGGGACAGATAGATATCATGACTTCTGGGGATCTTGCCCAAGGAAGGCTCCTATTAAGGAGTAGGTGTAAATTAGGATTGGTGCATGAATACTAAACAAAACATATACATAGGTTTCTGATCAGCTGTGTCCCATCCAAGTGATCAGATCTGCCTGTGGAAAAAAAAGGAAACTGTCATATCAATAGTTCTTCAGTGAAATGTTGTGCTCTTGCACGTGTCTTGCAGATGTACACTGAGCAAGGTCTGTGTATTGTCTTTGTATTTCTTCTAGAAAGAACTTCAAAGTACTGTAAGTGTTGTTTGTTAATTTTCATTCTGGTATGTGTTGCCTCTTGGTGTAGGTTAAGGTACAATCATTTGTTTTAAAACTGAGATTTCAAGCGCTATATTATTTGCTTATGAATTTTGCTTATCTATTAGAAACAGATTTTAAGTTGGGAGATGAAAAAATGGTTTGTGTGCATTAACATTATCATGAATTGAAATGTCTCTTTGTTACAAAGTGCCAGGAGGAAAAGCAGGGCCCTTCACAGCCATGATATGCCAAGAGCCATAAGCTCTTCTTATGTTTCAATAAAACCAAACAGATAGGCAAAAGACATTGCCATGACTCTTTCCCGTCCTGTCCTTTCTGCATGCCGTGGACTGGACACCCCATGGTGCCAGGCACAGCAGAATGGGACCCAACACCAGAAGACAGCAGAAAAGAGAGTCAGCAAGAGCCTGCTCAGAGTTACCAATTAGGGAAACACTGAGAACAGAATAATTATAAATGCCATTCCCAAGGCCTCTGAGACAGAGCTGAAGGAGAACACCTCATCTCAAGTGGATGCTCGCTACCTGCAACCAAGGTCTGAGCTGAGCAGGAGGCACTTCTTAAAAACACAGCAAGTGCACCACTTGACCCTACTCTCCCTCTCCTTGTCATGCTGTTTAAAACAGCAGTTCAGTTTTTGGAGAAGTAGCTGAGGGAGTCATAAATGCAGGTTTACTTGCCCCTCTTCCAAGGAAAAGCAAAACTCCTCTTTCCTCAGAAAAATATTAATTAGACCTTTTAAGAACTCAATAGAGGTTGTTTCCTGTATCTCATGGTAAAGCCGTACATCTGTGCAAAGAAGGAAAGATTCAACAGATTCCTGAAAGACAGAGACAAAGGATCATGGCTCTAATTTACATCAGTTTCATTTGGGAGAGAATGAGTTGAGTGACTTGTTCCCCAGACCCAACTTACTTAGCAATAGTAGACATCTTATATGAAAACAGTTAGAAGACAAAATTTCCCATGATCATTCTTTCAGCTTTAAAAAGTTGCTATCCCACCTATAATCTATGAGGAGCTGAGATTCTCAGTCAGTATTAAATGTAGTACATGTACCCTAGACATTGAGGTGCTGGAGCTTGTCCATAGAAGAGCAATGAAGCTGTTGAAGAGCCTAGAGCACAAGTCCTGTGAGGAGAGGCTGAGGCAACTGTGGTTGTGTAGCCTGGAGGAGAAGAGGCTGAGGGGAGACCTTATCACTCTCTACAACTACCTGAAGGGAGACTGTAGCAAGGTGGGGGTCAGTCTCTTCTCACAAGTAACAAGCAATAGGACAAGAGGAGGTGGCCTCAAGTTGCACCAAGGGAGGTTTAGATTAAATATTAGGAAAAATTCCTCCACCGAAAGAGTTGTCAAGCATTAGAACAGGCTGCCCAGGGAAGTGGTTGAGTCACCATCCTTGAACGTATCTAAAAGATGTGTAGATGTGGTTCTTAGGGACAAGGTTTAAAGGTAGGCTTGGCAGCACTAGGTTAAAGGTTGGACTTGATGATCTTAAGGGTCTTTTCCAACATAAACAATTCCATGATTCTAATTGTTCTACACGTCTCAAGGGATTTGGCTAAGAGAACATCTTGTGTCTGAATTGAGATGAGGGTTAGGCACGAGTTCAGTCCACAGCTGCCAAGTGCAGCTAAGCCTGAGACAACAGGGAGGTCTGCACAGAGGCACCACTCCCAGGGCTTGTGGAGAGTCTTTGGTAAAAGTGAGGGTCTGACGGAGCTGAAATACCTCAAGGGTAAGGTGACAGGTGTTTTCCATCTCGCAATCTTGACTTTAGGCATTTATATTCTTCCTGTGTCACATTTTATGTCTCAGGCTGTGCCAGATCACAGTTTGTGTTTCAGTATCAGTCCAGTCTTACCCTGCAATGAAGGGAAATTGAGTTCTATCTTTAGCCATGCCATTAAGAAGTCCAAACTTCCAGAAACACCTTTACACAAATATTTGTTAAAATATTTGTGCTAGAATTATCAACATACTAATTCTGTTTAAAGTTTGCAACCTTATTAATCCTAAGTATTATAATTACATGTCCTACACACAGTTTGGTGGTTTTTTTACTGTAAGACAAATTTTTTGCAGGCTTAGTTTTTGTAACTGTTAATGCTCATTTAAGGAGATAAAAACATGAAAACCTGACCCAAAGACAGCATCTGGAACACTTCTGAAACTGATATGAAGACGACCAGAAAAGGAGTGATTCATCTACTACTTGGTGTATTACGATTACTTTTCTACTGGAATGAACTAGTGAGTCAAAACTAATAATAGTTTCGTTAAATATTCTGGTATTTGCTGGGCAAATCAAACACAAGAAAATACAGGTATTTAAGGATGGTGTATATTGTCTTGTCTTGATGTTGTCTGATAAAACAAACTTATGCACAGAATTGCAGTTTCTATTTACAAAGAACAAACACTATAGACAATACCTGGAATTTATTTTTTTAGTATTTTTTTAATTCCTATAATATTTGCTGTATTTTTTGTAATTAAAGAAACAGATTCTGGAATTGTAATACTTGTTTTTCACTATTGGAGCAGTGCTCATGGCTACAGAGAACAGTTTGTGAGCACAGACTCAGAGAAAGATTAAGGTAAAAGGGACCTTTGGAGGCCATGAAGTCCAACTAGCTTGCAAGTTAGACCAGGTTGCTCAGGACTTAGCCCCGGTGAGTTTTGAAATTTCACAGGGATGGAGGTTTTGCAGTGTCTGGACCACCTGCTCCAGTGTCCAGCCAGCCTCATGCTGAAAAGTTTGTATTATATTCATGAGGTACAGCAAAAAAATTGTATCTTGGAGTAAATGGAACAGTAGATGGAATGAATACAAAATTATACTATCCATTTATCATTACTTAATTAAAAAAAAAAACAACCCCAACCACACAACTTCCCCCCTCCGAAAAAAACCACCTGCAAAACACACATAAAAATCCCACAACTAAACGCATGCACAGAAACTAAAACAAACACGTGCATAATATTTAGAAAACACAGAGGCACAGGAATAGAAGGCATCCATTTTCACAGACACTGTTCTGCAGGATCATTTGATGGCATTTCTAGAATCATTTCGAAATATTATGTTTTGACCTGTGACAAGAGTTCAGAGTTGAATGTTATTTGTGGGTAATGTAGTCCAACTTCATGAAGACTCTCAGTCCATGTGGCCAGCCAGGGTGGTGAAATAAATTGTGCCTGTGTCCATGAATAATAATGTCTGTGAGAGCAATTGATGAAAGTCCTGCAAGCTCAGGGTTTTGGTTCCCTTCATCCTATGTATCCTGTTTATTCTTCATCTTTTGAAGAAAGGGGCACAGCAGGTGTCAAGCACTCTCATACATGTGAAGAGCTCCACATGTCCCCTCTTAAAATGTTCCTGCAAGATGTAACCCTAATTGTGTATTCGGGAGTTTCCAGATGACTAGCAGTCAGTTTCCAAAGGGCTAATGAGTCCAAGGTAAATCAGAGAAATTTCCAATTCAAGTTTCACTGAATATCTTTTTTAAAAAGTTATGAAACCATACTGCATAAAGCAGATACAAGAACACTTAGCAATCAGCTCACACTTTTATCTTGCTGCTGGTCAAGTCATAGAATGTTCTAGGGTAGAGGGTCACCAGAGGTACCAGTCACCCCCAGGAATGTTTCACTCTGCTTATCTGGAGGCATTTTGTGGGGACAGAGCACTGTGCTCAAGCACCTCAGTCTGATGTCTCAAAAAGGCTGAATCTGGCCTTGGTAGCTTTAAAGTGAGAATGATGTTATGGTAATGTGCTAGCTTATATCTTATGCTCTCTGTCTGGAGACTTCTTTAAATTACTTGAGATACTATTTAGAAAGGCTGATGTGGCAGTATGGTAATATCTAATTAAATATTAGATACTACGAGCTATAAAAATTTCTGCAGAGTCAAAATGTGACCCTAAAAAGTTTAGCCTGGTTCTGGGGACCTTGCAGGTGATTTGCACTAGAAGAGAAAATCAGTGATGTAACCCATGGTCTCATTTGCATGGCCTTGCATTTTTATAGATAACATACACAAGCCAGACTTTCCCAGAAGATGGTAGGAAGGCAGAGCGGGCATTTTCTTTACTCAGCAATCCTTGGTCTGCCACAGCAGCACGTTCTCTGTCTAAGACATTCTGCTTATGTTCTGCTTGTCATCTTTCTGCCTCAAAACTCACAGCACGACAAAACAATGTCCTAATCCCTGCATTTGCAGGCATTGGTCAGGCCTGGTTGTGCAGTTCAGTACCTTGTGTGAGGGTCTCCGTTGTTCCCAGTATTTTCTATGCTTTAAATTTTGTGAGATGGGCATGGTCCTTCAGCCAAAGCTACCTAACCAGTATGTGGCTTCCAGGCAGAGAATGCAGAACTGAAAGGTTATATCTAGAGTGACACATAAGTATGTCAAGAACTTGACTTTCAAAAAGTGCTCGATGGAAAGGAAATTTGAAGGTAGGAAGATAGCCTGAAATATGCACACTCTGTGAGCAATCATGTACTGAAAGATGCCCTGCAATGAGTCAGATCCTGCAGGGTGGTAAATGCAGAAGCTAAAAAATTTAAAGAAAAAAATTAGAGCAGGGGAGGAAACATATCTATTTTCACATTCCTAAGCAGCAACAGGATATGTTTTGCACTGAAAAGAACAAACACAAAAGCTCTTGGAGTTAATAAATAATATGAGATATTAACTAAAAATAAGGGGTCAAGTTTGCATCTTATTCTAGAGGCAAGTATGCCCAAGCGAAATCAACGCTTGAGTTGCTCCAAAAGAAAACCCTCTGCAGATAATAACCTGAATCTTCTGCTATCTGCTAGAAGAAAGAATGGGACTAGACCTAAAATTGAAAAAACACAGTGAAATGACAACAGATTCACCACCTGACCACCTACTGATGTCACAAGAGATCTAGCCCCTAGGAGGGAAGATTATCACACATCTAATGGTGACAAAGCAACTTAGATACCGATGGGACTTCAGCTATCTGACAGCATCTCTTTCAAATCTCCCAGACGTGGAGGAAAACATCTCAGAGGACATTACCCAAAAAATAAGCCATACAGGCATAGCTTTCACAACATTATATCAACATATGTTTCTAGAAGCTTCTCACTCTTCATGAGATACTAAAGATGTGGGGGTAAGACAAAAATTGGGTATGTTACAGCATGGTAGCAAGGTTTCAAATGAAATCTCACAGATTCACAGGACGGCTTAGGTTGGAAAGGACTTCTTGAGATCATATAGTCCAACCCCTGCTCAAGCAGGGTCACCTAGAGCAGGTTGCCCGTGGCCACATCCAGTAGGGTTCTGAACATCTCTGTGAAAGGAGACTCAGCAATCTCTCTGGGAAACCTGTGCTAGTGCTTGACCACCCTCACAGTGAAAAAGCAGGGTTTGTGTGTTCAGATGGAATTATCATATGTTTTAATTTTTGCCCATTACCTTTTATCCTGTCAGTGGGCACTACTGGGAAGAGTCTGAATTCCTGTAAACATTTAAAACACATGAACTGTGTTCAGCTGGGGAGAATTCAAGATCAAGCAATTCAAGAAAAATATGACACCTCTTAACATTCATCATTCTGGTGGGATAGAACTGTCAGTAAGAACTGCATCCAAGATATTTAGTCTGCAAGAAAATGTCATTAAATCAGATTAACTAGATCATTGAGAAAAATATTCCCTTAAGAACAACCATCACAGAAAAAAGACAAGTTTCCTGAACACTAGAGTTACCAAACCCTAGCCAAATATGAGTCAGGATGTTCAAAATCTACTATGCAGAAATGACGCATAGTAGGAAATTGCAAGGACCTTTTTGCTGTAAGCGACATCAGTACTTCTTTGTTCAGACTTCTGTTAACATTTCCAGGCAGTGTCTCCATAGAAAAAGCAATGATACACAAAAATACCTTACTTAATGCTGTGTATTATCAAAGAATCTTAACTTGCCCATAGTGACATGCAATTTGCCTTGGAAGGTGATATCCTTCCTCCCTGCAGGAGTTCATCTGATGTTCTCACGTCTTTGAACTGTATCTTACCTGTAACCATAAACTCATCTCCCATGTGTGCTCCGACAGCTCACAGATCCACTTTCTGCTTCCAATGCCTTTTGTTCCCAGCTATACTCTTGTCCTGTTTCTCTGATGGCTCCCTGTGGATAACCAGCCACCACCTTCAATTAACATGGTTAAAACCCCCTCAAGACTCTCTATTCAAGCTCTCTTCAATGCCTTTTTTCTCACAGGTGGAAACATCAGCAATGTTTTATCTGGCACTTGAGACTATGGCTATGTGTTTCTCTGCCTGTGGCCTCTCTGTAGGGCCTCCCATCTGTATTGTGTTTAAAGTTTGTAAACTCTTTCTTACCAACACTGTTAAGAAGTAACGTTCAGCCTGATCCATGTGGCATGGAGCCACCTGAATTGGTTATGATTGGTTATGATTTCTGGTTGTATTGGAGCCAGTCTACCAGAAGTCCTGCATGAGCTACTGCTTATTCATGGAAAGTGGTCCACATAAGACTGACACACTGTCATGGTTAGGCTGCGTTCGGCCCTACGCAACCATATAACACACAGCCTAAGTACAAGTGTAGTCTGGTGGTCTAGAAAGGTCTGCAAAACCTTATGCTGCTTTGCTTGTGTTCACATGTTTTTAGATATGTATTATTGTCCCTAATAGTCATGAATACTTTTTAGTGGAGCTGTTATCACATGGACAATGCCTTAAGGCATTTACCTAAAGACTATCATCTTTATATCAACTAAGTTATTTTCCATTACAGAAATGCTTATGCAAATGCTAATATGCTTATTCTTTATTTTCTTGTTGACAAATTTAACTAGACAAAGATTTCTTCAACTATCCCAGACAACAACTACAGCTGCCCCCAGCAAGTTCACACATTTAGTTTTCTAATCCTCACCTCTTATGCAACACGTATAAGGATTTTTTTTTACTGACTTCCATAAATGCTTCTCAGAGACATTTATTGGGGTAATACTAGACAGAATTTATTATAGCAGCTCATTCAAGAGAGGAAAATAATCAAATCTTCTTTGCATATTAACATTCTAAGAAAATGCAATCAAGAACAGAGAAGAACCTGTTCTGTGGAGAAAAAATAGCTTTGTTGTGTAACAAAGAAAGCTTAAGTGTCCTGAGTCACCAGGTAATAAATCAAGTAAATTAAACCTTTGTTTATGATGCAAAAGTCAGAAAATGTCGCTGTAGATAGAAGGCTTATGTTACAGAACTATATTGTGCATGAAATCATGGAGGGGTTACCTTCACAGAATGGAGAAAAGAATGGCATTTTTCTTATTACTGCCTCACTTAAGAGGTATTGTTCTTCTAAAACATCAAAAGGAGACACTCTCAAGGCAGGTTGTGTTGCACAAATAATTTGATGTATTTTGAAATTGCTCAATAGCTGTAGGCATTTGCAAAGAATTTGTTGTTTAAAAATACAACTTTAAAAAAATATTTAAACTCAGAGTCCAGAAAACTGCAATACCACTATTTAAAAAGCAGCCCCAGGAACCCCTAAAAAGAGGTGAAAAATAAAACCCAAGTTGTCCTAACACAAGATTTTGGGCTCTGCTTTAGAGAAGTGTGAGGGCACTGCTGCCGAGCACCATCCTGCAACAAACCCTCCAGCTTTACCAGGTTTCCTGCCTGACCACAGCAAAACACAGTGCCACCAGCAGTCCTCTGCAATGGGAGATGGCAGCAGCCTTTAACTCTCCTTGTCTGGCAGTTTCCTGGTGGGAGTTTAGTGCACATCAATGACATTTTCTGGCATTTTCATTTAAAAGAGGCACAGATGTGTTTGTTTCTTGTGTTTGTTGAATTTTTCTCTGCTGATGTGACTGTGTGGTCTATCTCTCTCTCTGACTGACTCACAGCCTAGCAGAAAGGAACACACATCACACAGCTATGTTTTCACAATTAGACTTTACAGTGAAATACTGACTCATCAGTCGGACAAATGGCAGAAGTTTTTTCAACATATTAAAATATTTTCTTATATTCAGACAAATTTTGAGAAAACGTGTATATAGTTTCTTCTGAATCAAACTCAGAATGCTGGCTCTCTTGCTGTATTTCTTTGACCGGGTATTTTACTTGAGTTGGAATTTTTATCTTTGGTTCAAGGCAAATATTTACTTTTTCATAGTTGTACCCTGTATTACTAATCACTGAAAACTGTGAGATCTAAAATAAAGACTGAATCCTTCCTGATTCCTGGTTCCCTCCTATGCACTTATAATGTGTATACATCACTTATGATAATTCAGTGTTAAGCAGCACTTCCAAACAGCAAAACCAAGATGACGAGATGATGGCCATCAGTCAGGAGCTCCTGCTGGAGAGCACGGCTCAGAACAAATTGACTGACTTTCTCCTTTCCAGACTGCATGATATGCACAACAATAACTTTTCTCTTGTTACTCTCTGTGGTATGAAATTTGCATTATCTATTCTTACGTTTTGTATGATTTTGCACTTGAGTTTCCACAGAAACCATGTACTGCATAACCATGATGTTGATGGTTGACTTGGAAATGGGATTATCTAATTTTCTCCCTTCTTGAAATTTGGACCCTTGTTTGTCTGGATCCTAAGTAGCTACATTGATTGTGTTCTACTAATCAAGCCAACTTTAAAATCAACTGTCTGCGAACTATTAGCAAATTATCAGGAGTATCCAGGAGTTTGGAAGAAAACCCCACAAAGCAAGAGAACCAAGACTTTAAATTTGTTGATCCTGTCATCAAACGGGCTTCAAAATCCAACTGCAGATTTATGCCCAGAACTGCTATTGATTCTAAACTTACGTAAAACATTGCCTCAATTTTTCCATTTGAAATGTAGTTCCCACTATAACCATTACGCTGGAGTAGCCTATAAACACCACTAGGTCCTCAGTGAGAATAATCTAAAGTTCTGTAAGTGAAAATGGCATTCACTGGCCAGCAAACATACTCACATAGAGGCCTAGCAGGAAATATTAACACTATGCCTATTCCTTCTTTCACAGACCATGGATTACTATCTGTACATAGCTAATGTTAGATTTTTACTGTACAGCTATGAATGTGTCTCAGTTGTTCAGCTTTTTGCAAAAGAAGCCAATGATTAAGCAGACTGAGGACCTGAGCATTAAGTGATGAAATGAATGGTCAGTTCACATAAATGAAGGTAAACCACTCAAGGCCTGAAGTGCATAAGGACGCCCTCAGTATTTCCTGTTGGGTATATTACATGTATGGCTATACTACGGCTATATGGACTAAAAAAAAGCACAGCTGTGTGAGTCTGGCGTTGTGCCCATCCTAGCAAGTATCCCAAAATGTGACATGGAGATGCTGTTTCTAGAAGTCTGCTAGAAGTCTGCGTGGAGTCATGCAGCTCCGCACAGAGCTGGCTTTCTGGCTCTCACCTCCAATAACGTGGAGACCTGCACATCAAACACCAGTGTAAGCAGCAGTATAATCATAGCTGCTTGGCTATAAACAGTCAAGTCCAGCACAGTGTTGTTCTTTTCATGAAATAAGAATTTTCAAAAGTGATCATTTCATTCTCATTTAATTTTAGCCTCAGCAGCCACAAAATGTTGCAAAAATCGAAGTTTTTTATAAACTTTTTATAAACTGTCATATAGTTCTTCAATAGATTTGGAGGTTTAAGCAAAGAGTATTTTTGCAGCTCAAGAATACTTAGTGTTTTTAGAATGTTTTCAAATGGTTTAACCAGCATAAAAATTTTTTGCTTGCCTTTCTCTACTTTATACGTGTTTTTTCATCTTTTTTCATCAGCAGCCTTTCTACTCTTTCTTAACATGTTTCAGTTTCTCTCTCCATCCCCGTTGGGTGGGCAGTACTACAGTCCTAATGTCATTCCCTTCCTGCTGAGGCATGGGATTTCAGTCCACTGGGATTCATTATTATCAATCTGACATACCTCTCTCTGTTTTGTTTCTTAACATGATGGAAAGCAGTTGTTCCAAGAGTTTGGCACAGTCTACTGTCTTTGGGTAGTTTGGGACCTACCTTTATGGTTTCATGATGACTCCATTCCTTACTCAGAGTTTCTGAGATCCCAGTTTTGTCCATATCCTCTTTTGAAACTATACACTGTGATTCACCAAGAAGAGAACTAGCAGATGAGTTAGCTGATAAAGCAGAATGTCTGAGCAAGTTATTATAGGCCACTTACTGAATGATTTACTTCTCATGAAGTTTCATAATATTGAGAAAATACTCTAGCAATGGGATACTTCAATTGTTCCTGTGCCACTGTATGAACAGTGGAAATATCACATTGGATTATGATGCAGGAACTGAAATTTTAGACACTGTAAATTGTTATATCTTGAATCAACTTGTCAGAGAACTCACAAGAGGAGGAACAAAGTTGGCTTAGCTATAAAAAACCCAAGAAACCTTACTCAATATATAGGTCTTAGACTCCCATAGAACTTACCACAAGATGCTCAAATATTCTTACAGGGAGGGAAATAATCTGCTGAACTGATATTTTGTTTAAATGGGCTGGGTGTGGGTGCATTGATCAACATAAAAATAATGAAACTTGTTAGAGGGAAATGGGAAATAACAGGTCAAAATGTAAAACATTCAAAAGCATCATGGATATATATTATTTACTAAACCAGGTAAATGTGTACCGCAGATCAAGAAGGACTGTAAAGACAACACATGCATGCACACACAAAAGCAACTGGGTTCAACAGCTGAAGGGTCGTTATCAGTTGTAAGGCACGGAATTTTTTAATGAAACACGATGTATATGTGAAGAAACTGCCCTACCTGTGTTTTCTAGGTTAGGTATAATTGTTCGTTAGGTATAATTGTTCAGATCATAGATGTTAGAGCCATTCATTCAATATGCAGAAGCATTCAAAAAGGCAAATAAAGTACTCGGACCCTTTAAGAAGGCAAGGTTTCTGGATAAAGTTAATGTTTTTCAATAGGTCACCTGGTTTTAATATAAAGCTCTCCCTTGGTGCTGTTGCCCACAATGCTATTGCTACAGTAATATGAGTTGGAAAAGAACTGAAAACAAAACAAAAATATGATTCTGCAATTGTATAAATTCACAAACTGCATCATGAATACCAAGTCCAGTTCTCATTCCCTCATCTGAAAAAAGGCAGATGGGAAAAGACCAGAGGATGGAGTCTCTGTGACAGGAGACCTAACAGGTCTTCCACCAGTAAGAGGCAACTGTGGAGGGTGATTCTTAAAATTCCCAAGGGACAGGAAAAGAGGTGACTAGGGAATTAATATGCACTGTTTCTTATAACAAAAGGGACATGAAAGTCTAAGGCATGATTTAAAACAGACAATGGAAGTGGTTTTATTACAAAACACGTACTCAAGTTGTGGCATATATTGCCTTAGGATCCATGGAAACCAAACATAGGAATGAAATCAGGCAGGGCTTAAAGCAATTTGTGCTGGGTAAATCCACAGAGGGCTATTGAATGTCACTGCCTGAAAGAAGCCTCCAGCTGAGGAAGTCCTTGAATCACTGACTATCAGAAACTGAGTTAGTAAGCCTAGGCAGCACTCATTTTCTACATGACCTGTTTCTGGTACCCTTTCCAAAGTATTAATTCCTTGAGACAGAATAATAGAATAATTGCAGAATTACGGATCTCGATCTTGCTTTTCTGTTGTCCTAGGTCTGTTTCAGGCTCATGCTGGGCAAAAACACCCTCAGATATTAGGTTTGGTCTTGGGCCCCCTGCTACCATTCATCAGATGTTGGAGGTTGGTAGTAAGTCTCTTACAAGACCATAGTTTAACTCATGACAGATGTAGAGGGATGATTTCTGGGGGTCTCATTGCTCTCCTTTCACCTACGCAACTTCTCTGGAGCACCTCCCATTAAAGGAATTTGCCCTTCCCATCTTCTCCGGATTGGCAGGTATGTAGCTCTGCTAAGACAGGATCAGGCCCTGCACTGTCTCCAAATGCCTAGGAATCCCAGGATTTCTCCATGGGTAAGAACAAATCTTGTCTGACTCTGTGCTTAGAAGGATGTACAACCCATGGAGCACTTTCCTGAAACAGTGGCTTGCCTTGCTACGCAAAATGAGCTCTCAAAGCAGCAACAGGCATGAGGGTACACAAAAGGGTTGATCCAAGTAAGAAGTAAAGCAGCCCTCAGTACAACCAGTCTTCCAGAACCATGGAAACAGGCTCAAAATTCAGATATGGCCATATGAATTCGATTCCTTCCCTAAGCAAATTATATACCATAATTAAAAGTGTATAATCATAATTCACAAGAGGAGTGTCAGCGTCATAGAGTGTTATCTTCACACATAGCTTGTCTTGACCATTCTGCTTTCCACACACCTTACTGTTTGAGTCTTGTTATACTAAACATTATCTCTCTGCTCATACTAATCAAGGACATTTATAAATTTGTCTTTTTTGTACTTTCCAATTCTGGCGGCGTTTTCCTCCAATATCAAAGCTTCTTACACTTCCACTTTAATGATGGAACTATTTCGAGTTTGAAGATGAAAATGTCAAATCAAACACCCATTTTGAAAATAAGACAACAAAAGGGAAAAAAAAAACAAGATTCAGAAGTAAAAAAAGTGGATCATTCATAAAGCAAACAGAGAAACGTTTATGAAATTTGTGAAATCCCTAAAATTTATTTCCTTTTTTCTAAGGCATTGAAACATCTTTCCTCTAACATCCTTGGCATTGGAGGGAGGGAAAGTGGTAAGCATAATACTCACTTTTAAAGAACGCTGGAAATTACCTTCCTTATTTTGGCCTCTGGTACTATCTTCAATTCATTTCAGTTAAATTAAACATCTAGCCAGTTTCAGTTTTTATTTTTAAGGCTGAAGCAAAAAATGCTATTAAAACTGAGCATGATTCACCAATGCAAGACTGCAGGAAAAAGAAAAAGCAAACAGCATAATGTGATGTGTAAACTCAAATGTCATTTTCAAAGGCAAATGAAACTGCTAATCTCTCAGCTGCAAATTTGAGTCTAGTTTCTATTGAAGAACAATGTTGACCACGAATGATCAGAAGTCTAACTGACCTTTAAAAGTAGTTTGAGCAAATTTTGGTTGTTGGGTCCAAATACAAGAACCCTGAGGGAAAATAACATCCCTCAAGAGTACAGAAAGCATCTGTGAAGAGCAAAGGAGTGGTGCATTCTCTTTCTCCCAGGTAGGCAAGATAATGATTAATGGCCTTAAGCTATGCTATGGGTGCAATAGCGCAGACATTTGGAAACACTATTTGGATAGTAGCACTACAGTCTTGAATAATCATGTTATTTTCATAGCTAGATGTAATCAAGTGCATGCTGACAGGCCCTCTGTCAGAAATAGTGTAGATATAGTTGATTATGCCTTGAGGAAGGTTTTAAAAGATCATTTCTTAACATCTGTCCTAGCTCCATGTGTTTTTATCAGTAATGAAGTGTCACCATTATTTATATTCCCTTCTTAAGTACTAGGTACGTGCTTCCTTCCCTCATTCGCTAGCTGCTAACAGATTTGTAGAAACAGCTGCCTTTGCCTGTTGTAATCCCTGCCAGATGTAATTCATTTGGAACCTCACCCAATAAGATTTAATTTTTAAAAATAATCTATTTTTAGGCCTTTATAGTTGCCCTTAGTTATGATAAGTAGCAGCTCCAGAGAGACCAAGGCAGAGCTCTTGCTGTAAGTAGTACCATCAAAGGGGGGAAGATAACCACACTACTGTCCTCACTCGCCATTGACTTTTCCTCTCCAGAGAGCTTCTATCCCAGCTCCTACTTTAAAATCTTCTTTGACGAAAGTTAACTGTCTTTTTTCTAGGTAAATATTTTATTCTCTACCAGGACTCAGCAATGGGGGAAAAGGCTTTCTCAGAATGGGACAGCAGTCTCAAGGGATTTCCCTGAAAATCGCTCTCCTAATAGGACAAATATTTACAGAGGGAGACTATCATGAGCCAACCACCTAATAGCTTTCTGGGTTTGATTATTTTTTTGGACGCTAAAGATTATGTTGGTTAATTCAAAAACTTTCAGATAGTTCATGTTAATGCTGTGTTAAATATGGCTTTGGCTCTAGACCTGTCCAGGGTTTGGCTCTAGACCTGTTCCCCTCAAATGTGCTTATCCCCAACTGGAAAACAGGTGAGGTGGTGTTGCCTTGGGGAATTACACTAGACAGTGATTATTGGAAGATTTCTGCTGTTCAGTCTGTGGTTTCCTCTTCGTTGCTCATCTTTTCTTAACATGTAGTCAATAATGACCTCAGAGACTATGTAGGGTAGGCTGTCTTCTCTCCTCTTTATACTCATCCACCAGTGACACAGCTGTGTCCTCAGATGTGTTTTAGGGGCAAATTCAACTTCAAAGAATTACTTTTAGGGCTTGGTTTCTCGTCCTCTGAGGTAAAAGACAGAAATAAAACAAAACACACAGGGACCATGTTTGACTACGACTGGAAGTGTAATACATGTGTTAGTAGGCTGCAGCTACACTGGAGTCACTATAATCTGGATGACTATAGCCAAGTCAGTTATAAGTCAACAGATAAAACACTGTTTACATAATAGCACTGCAAGCAGCACTGAATACAGCAATTTTGCAGCCCACGGGAACCACCATCTCATGTGTTGCATATGCATGCATTGGACATGGTATATGTGAGTGTCTTCTAGAAGGTGTTATGACAGTTCAGGTCTCCCATGAGGACCAAGGCCTGCAATCTTGAAGCTTCTTCTAGATGTTTACGGAAGGTTTCATGCAACACTACTTCCTGATGTAGTAGTAGTGGTCTGGAGTAGCCTGGGGTAGTCTGGAAGGGACACCCATCGTGATGTCCTTCCCTTTGGTTATGGCATCTAAGCTCTCAACCAGTCACCCTGTAGCAATGCATTTGAGCCGTTCCTCTTTAAACGTTGACATTCATCCATATATGCCAAGTATAATAAAATGCTGCTCAGATGGTTAGTCAAACACAACTGAAAAATAATGTGTTAACTCCAGAAAACAAGAAATAAGTCATGAGGGAGTGGGAATGGCTTGTTTGCACTTTCTTATGCTACTACTTCTGCTGATTTCCACTGGATAAGAAGTTTGACGTATTCTGACACTTTCTAAAATACAGTAGCTATTATTAGGATTGGAACAGGGCACTTGCCACTGATTTCATTCTTGCTGGTGACAAGCAGAGAGTCTAGTATGGCTTTAGCCCATGTATGGGATAAATTCTTTTCTAAATTGAAAAGGTATGGCAAATTCACATAGAATTAAAGATATCAAGGAAAATAATATCATGAAGAATGTTTTCAATTAATCATATATGTATCTTATCTTGAAAACAACTTTTTGAAGAAATTAGTGAATGCCTTCCCAATATCTCTTTATTACAGGTAACCTGAGCTCTTTTATAATCTCAGTTATTTTAGAACTCATTTAGTTTCCAGTCCTAACAAACATTAGAGTTCAAATGGCATGCTTTCTTTTGCAATTTCTGTGCAGCAACCTTCGTAAAATGTGTAATCAGAGTTATTTCATAATCTGGACTCATTAGGGGCTGGTTTTGTTCCTGTTCCTAACAAATGATAGCTTGAGAATGGTATGCTTTCTTTTGTAATGCCTTTCCGATAAACTTTTTAAGACCTAACTCTCCTTCCAAATAGCTGATTTATCTGTCATGTGGTGTCAGCAAACAGGGTTGAACACAGTCCTCTGAGTGATTTAGTGGCGGGGTTATAAGGTACCTTGTAATTTCTAATTTTATGGTGTCATCATTTTCTTTCCATTTCTGTGCAAATGCAAAGTGAAAGTATTGAAAGAATCTTACCAGGAGTTATCTGTAAAAATGTAATTAGGTCCTCTTTGCTTAACTAGAGTTATTCCCAAACAGGTTTGATCCCTTCATGAAAGAAAGTACAAGTTTCCCTTAGAAGTTTTTAACCCAACACATAGGATGCAGAACTTAAACATTAGATCTAGGAAGTTCAAACTTCTCAATTACTTTGAAAAAACCCATAAAGCAACATTATATCATGGACTTCACAGCCTCACAGATGGACTGTCTTGTCCCGATCCAAGAGTTGTGATACCCGTAATCTTATTTCTGATAAAAGCAGACGTGTCTGGCTGCAATGACTAGGCTTTTTAAATTCCTCACTTATTTCCAATATTTGGCATTATATGCTTGGATGTCTGTCCCAACGTAGGAGTTGGAGAATGTCTAATCATTTAACATGTGTGCTTTCTTTCCCATATAGCTGCATTCAGGCCAGTGGTTGCTCAGACACACACTTTTTTCATCAAAGTTAAAAGCTAGAGGAAGTCTAAGAAATTATACTTTCAGTTAAGTCTGTTTACTTCTATAATCTAAGTGGGGAAAAGTATCCCAGAAGATATTTTTTCATCATATCCAGTTTACCTGAAACATATCTGTGGTCAGTTACACATTAAAATAGTGTATATTCATTTTTTTCATTTACTATGATAATTAGTGTTTCACTGTATAAACATAACCTGCATACACGTAAAGTGGTTTTGCCAGCTTTTATCAAACTTAACAAAGCATTTACCAAAACCACAACAAATACTCTCTCTGTCAGAAAGGTATAGTCTATAATGAAGTCCTTTCTAGAGACCAATGGAGGTTTTTAAGACACAGCAGATCAATACCTGGTTCTGTGACTGGTATCACCAGCAGAATTTAAGGGTTTTTGATCATGGGTGGAACTACACAACACCAACCTGTTGACAACAGATGGGGTACACTCGTCTCAAAGGGGAAAAAGGATTTGTGCATTTAGCAGGGCTCATTGCAAGACCTTTAAACTAGATTTGAAAGGGGAAAGGAATGAAAATAGGCTCACCACAGACAAGCCTGGGTGTGGCATGCCGACGTTAGAGCGACAGTGTGTTGGCAAGGTTCTTCAATGCGCTCCATGACGTGCTGAGCACACTAGAGCACATTTGAAATGTCCCTGTGCTCAGCACCCTAGCCCTTTTCAGTGGAGGTGGGGGATGGAGACGGCAGGAAAGACGTACGGGTTGTTGATGCGTCAGAAACCACAAAAACACCTGAAAACAGCCACATATGAATTAGGGTTTCTCCCTCTAAAAAGATGGCAGCTTCAATAGCCCAACTGAAGTGCTTCTACACCAATACACACAGCATGGGCAACAAACATGGAGGAGCTAGAAGCCATTGTGCAGCTGGGAAATTATGACGTAATTGCAATCATGGAAACATGGTGGCATTACTCACACAACTGGAGTGCCGCTATGGATGG
The DNA here is from genome assembly GCA_013398915.1 of Dromas ardeola. Lineage (NCBI taxonomy): Eukaryota > Metazoa > Chordata > Aves > Charadriiformes > Dromadidae > Dromas > Dromas ardeola. The sequence goes on along the minus strand of VYZM01018861.1, from coordinate 20,183 downwards.
CTATGAACTCTTCAGGAGAGATAGACAAGGAAGGAGAGGCAATGGAGTAGCCCTGTATGTTAGGGAGTCTTTTTACTGTCTAGAGCTTGATGATGGTAATGAAAGGGTGTAAGACACAGACCATAAATTCCCTGATGAGGGGCAGAAGGCCCTCCAAGCCTTCAATGGAATGCCTCAAACACTCACAAGGAAATAAATAATGCAGGCCTGGCCTTCAAAGAACTGATAAGGCTAACAATTCTGGCTCCTGAAAGTGTGGGAGAACTGTCTTATGAAGACAAGATAGTTCTGCCACTCCTGTGGTGATCTTGTTAGTTCTCAGTTCTCAAGGCCATTGTGTTCGATGAGTGACCTTTGCTTCATTATCCGCGAAATGCATATGAAAGCGCACAACCCTGCATATGGTAATGAAGATTATATAGATCATGCTAAACATGTATGACTATGGCACTCATCTCTCCACCCAATTCATGCTACACGTCACCCGGGAGAAGGGACAAACCTGAGACGAGGCTCTCCTTGGCAAGGTGTGGGGGACCATGCTTATTTAGCAAACACAAAAGGAGAAAACAGGTGCCCCTAGAGGCGGAACAAAGAAGAAACAAAAGAAGATTGTGCCTGGGAAATTTCTTCCCAAGAAAGAAGACTGTACCTGGCAAGACTTTTCCAAGAAAGAAGAAGATTATGCCTGGGAAGATTCCCTGAAAAAGACACTGGAACTAGGACCAGTGATCTCTTTATCTCTGTCTTTTTCTCTGACTTTTCCTTTCTCTATGCCTCAGTTTCTCTTTTCTCTTAGAATTGTTAAGTAATGGTTAGAGTGGTTAAGTAACAACCTTAAGTACGACCTTAAGTACCATTTGCCATAAGTTGTCCTATACCTGTTAAGTAACATAATGCATACCTCACCATCTGCCATAATTTGTCATATACCTAATCAATTATCGTGGACCTGTTAAGACCTATACTAATCATTTTGGGAAGCTAATAAATGTTTCTATATGGACCTTGAGATTTATCTCACCTTAGTCTGCGCCATTGTGAATTTACGAATCTGAAGTCACTTACTGCCCCTCTTTCCTGGGAGCGGAACATGACAAAGGGCCAAGTGTTTATGGTTGAAAATCAGAGAAAAGGCCAGTAAGGCAGATACCATGGTGGGATTCTATTATACACCACGCAACTAGGATGGAGACAGATGCAATATTCTACAAGCAGCTGGGAAATCTGATTAACGCTAACCCTTGTTTTTGTGGGGGACTTCAATTTACCAGATGTCTGCTGAAAATACAATACAGCAGAGAAGAAACAGCCTGGGAGGTTGCTGGAGTGTGTGGAAGATAACTTCCTGACACAGTTGGTGACTGAGCCAACTAGGGAAGGTGCCCTGCTGGACCTGTTGTTTGCAAACAGAGAAGTACTTGTGGGTGATGTGGTGGTTGGAGGCCATCTTGGGCACATTGATCTTGAAATTATAGAATTTTCAATTCTTGGAGAAGTAAGGAAGGTGTTTAGCAGAACTGCTACCTTGGACTTCTGGAGGACAGACTCTGGCCTTGTTAGGGGCCCTTGGGAGGCAGTCCTGAAGGGCAAAGGAGTCCCAGAAGGCTGCACATTCTTCAAGAAGGAAATCCTAAAGGTGCAGGAGCAGGGTCTCCCCATGTGCTAAAAGATGAGTTAGTGTGGTAAAAGAACAGTCTGGCTGAACATGGAGATTTGGCTTCAACTCAGGAAAGAAAAAGGAATTTATGAACTTTGGAAGAAGGGGGTCTTTCAGGAGGACTGAAAGAATGTCATGATGTTATGCAGGGAAAAAAAATAGAAGGGCAAAAGCCCAACTAGAACTTAATTTGGCTACTGCAGAAAAAGACAATTAAAAAAGTTTCTATAAATACATTACCAACAAAAGAAGGACTATGGAGAATCTCCATTCTTTATCGGATGCAGAGGGAAAGATAGTGACAAAGGATGAGGAAAAGGCTGGGGTACTTAACGTCTTCTTTGCCTCAGTATTTAATAGTAAGACCAATTATTCTCAGGGTACCCAGCCCACTGAGCTGGAAGGCAGAGACAGGGAGCAGAATGAAGCCCCCCATGATCCAAGGGGAAATGGTTAGCGACCTGCAACACCACTTAGACACACACAGGCCTATGGGCCCAGATGGGATCCACCCACGGGTAAGGAGGAAGCTGGTGGAAGTGCTCACTGAGACACTTTCAATCATGTAACAGCAGTCATGGATAACCAGGGAGGACCCAGTTGCCTGGAGATTAGCAAATGTGACACCCATCTACAAGAAGGGACAGATGGAGGATCCCAGGAACTACAGGCCTGTCAGTCTGACCTCAGTGCCAGGGAAGGTTCTGGAGCAGATCATCTTGACTGCCATCACGCAGTACATACAGGACAACCAATTGATCATCCAGTATGGGTTTATGAAAGGCAAATCCTGCTTCACTAACCTGATCTTCTATGACAAGATGACCCACTTAGTGAATAAGGGAAAGGCTGTGGGTGTTGGCTACTTGGACCTTAGTAAAGTCTTTGACACCATTTCCCTCGGCATTCTCTTGGACACACTGGCTGATCATGGCTTGGATGGGTGTACTATTTTCTGGGTAAAAAACTGGCTGGATGGCCGGGCCCAAAGAGCTGTGATGAAAGGAGTTAAATCCAGTTGGCAGCTGGTCACAAGCAGTATTCCCAGGTCTCAGTATTGGGACCAGTTCTGTTTAATATCTTTATCAACCACCTGGACAAGGGGATTGAGTGCACCCTCAGACAGTTTGCAAATGACACCAAGTTGGGCAGGAGTGTTGATCTGGTTATGGGTAGAAAGGGTCTACAGGGGGACCTGGACAGGCTGGATCAATGGGCCCACGCCAATGGTATGAGGTTAAATAAGGCCAAGTGCCAGGTCCTGCACTTGGGTCACAACAACCCCATGCAACGCTACAGGCTTAGGGAAGAGTGGCTGGAAAGCTGCCTGGAGGAAAAGGACATGGGGGTCTTTTTCCTCGGTCAGCAGCCATCTGAATATGAGCCAGCAGTGTGCCCAGGTGGCCAAGAAGGCCAGTAACATCCTATTCTGTGGTTCTGTGACTCTAAGTATGGAGACACCATAACATCTCTAGGCAACCTGTGCCAATGGTCGGTCACCCTCACAGTGAAAAAGTGTTTTGTGATGTTCAGAGGGAACCTGCTCTGTTTCAGTGTGTGCCCATTGCCTATGGTCCTCTCACTGGGCACCAATGAGAAGAGCCTGGCTTTGTCCTCTTTACACCCTCCTTTAGATATTTATATACATTGATGATATCCTCGTGAGCCTTCTCTTCTCCAGGCTGAAGAGTCCCAGCTCACTCAGCATTTCCTTCTGACAGATGCTCCAGTCCCTTCATCAACTTTGGGGCCCTTTACTGGACTCTGTCCAGTATGTCCATGTCTCTCTTGTACTGGGGGCCCAGCACTGAACACAGTACTCCAGGCATGACCTCACCAGTGCTGAAAAGAGGGGAACGATCACCTTCCCAGACCTTCTGGCAACACTCATGCTGATGCAGCCCAGGATACAATTGTCTGCCTTTGCCACAAGGGTACATTTGTGGTAGATCATGTTTGACATGCCTCACTAACATGCTAATGTCTTTATTCAGTTTGTGTCCTAGAAACAGACCATGCATATATTTCATACTTTCTCCAGAACTGCAAGAAAGCCCACATGAAGGGGTCATTAAAACACTGGAGATGTCCAGACAATAAATCTACATGCTGGTGAACTATCAAAACAAGACAAGACTAACCCTGACATTTGCATTAAGAACATAAGAAATGTCTTGAGATCCATGAGCCATCGACTTCTCAAAGCACTAATGGGAGAAAGAAGATAAATCTAACTACATATCATATCTGAGGGTATGAGAAAACCTGTGTTTCTGGGTTTTTTCCAGATTTCAGCAAATATTTAAAAGAAAACTGTCACTTGCAAAGTATGACGCTGGGATGCTGAGAAAAATCAGTGACAAAATCCTTTTGGAGGGCTATGCGACCTGACATGGAACATAAAGCTCTTCCTCCTACTGGCCAGGAAGAGAAAGAAATACTTTCCAATGCATGCGATGGAAGATGACTGCTCTGAACCCTAAAAATCCAGGTTTGTGTTCAAAACATGGGCTAAGAAGAGTGATTTTTTTTTTTGCACACGGTCTTGTGGGAGCTTTAGAAATATTAAACGTGGTCTGGGAGTCTGAGAACCACACAGACATAGGAAGAGTAGTTTAGATAAATGCAATGCTGGCCAGAAAAGGCCACAAGAAACCACAAGATGAACAAACTTGAAAAGAAGCCGGAACAAAGCACTCTAAATCAGGAACAGCAAACCAAATCATCAAAGTTTGAGAGTAAAAGAGTTGGTCCGCTTTATTTGCGTTAGACTTTATTGGTTAAACGCATGCCAACTACTGAAAGAATAGTTAGATTTGTAAAATTCACAAGACTACAAGGTACACACATAGTTCAGATATGCCAAAATGGCTTGGCAAAAAATTGAAATGGTTTGAAAATCAGGTTTTTGGAACTGACCTGCCAATAGCTCTCATGCAGTGATTCCCCATGACTAGGCATTTGTACCTTTTCATTATGGGAAAGTTGTATGCAAAACTTGGCTCTCTGGAACTTTTACAAAATGCCAGAGTTTATGCTACTTGAGCTAATAGCTATCCGGACTATAGTACAGTTGATAGATAATGTGTTAAATACCAGGAAAGTTGTTTTAGAAATTAAGTCTATAGCTATTTTCTCTGCAACCATAAGTGAATGAAATAGTTTAGAAGCGGCTGGTTCGCAGTGAGAAAATTGCCCTAATGCTGAATACAAAGGATGGCATCCTCATGATTCAGCAAAGGAGAGGGGTGAGGTACTTAAAACCCACTTTACAACTTCTGTTTTGGGGAGCTTTAGCTATCAACATTCTTGTGTACCTGAACCAGACTGTCATTAATCTCCTGAGTCTTTCTGACAATTGGAAAATACTGAGGAGGAAAAAAAAGACTATAAAATATATCATAAAAGACTACAAGGGAGGGAAGAACCAGCAACAGATTTCAATATCTATGGTAATGGTTCCAGAATAAACTCTGATGTGTAAGTACTGAGGAGAGAAAGTCTGTCCATTAATAAAAAGAAGATTGAAGCTGTGCATGTCTTGCCAGCTTTTCAGGCACTCCTGAAACAGGGGTTTTATAGGGGCCCATACATAATGTCTGGTCCTGCTTCAAAACCTTTGCACAGGATCTCAATAACTGTTTTAATGCCTCCAACTGTTTTTTATTTTACCATTTCAAAAACTGAAAATAGTCTTGACAATTACTCTTAGCTTAATACTTGCATTTCTAAAGGAAATTGAGCAGGATGAGATGATTTTCAGTTTTAAGTTGGTAGGAATAGCCTACCAGGACATCAAATCTAAATCTGCACATAGTTATGTTTCAAAAAAATTTCAGATCTGCAAACCAGATGGGATGTCAACTTTATAGTTTAACAGAAAAATATGGATAGAGTTGGGATAAGGTATGATATTACAATGACCATATAGTCATGTCTGCCGAAGGGCTGGTTCTTAGTACAAACCCAGAGGGAGACTTAAGCACCTTTCTCCAATATTCAAGAGAAAAAAAGGAAGTTCTGAGACAGCTGGAAAACTAGCAGGTTCAGGCTCCTGCTCTAACCCTTATCATGAGATAAGAGCAGAGGCACAAGCATTTCTTTTGTTCTTTCCACACCTTCTTTCCACAGCCTCCAGGAAAATGAGTTTGTGCATACATTTCTTGGAACTAAATAGAACTGCACAAAAGGAGTAATTCATTTGTGCCACCTATGTTTCTTCTCCGAAGAGTAAAAATCTTACCATGTTATTATATAAATGAGAAATACTGCATTTCAACATGCAAAATATCCATTTTAAACATTTCCTGGCAATTAACTTTTAAATGTTTTCATCTAAATAGGAGTTATATACTGTTCAGCTCCAGCACAAAGATAATAACATGTAAACTGAGAAATTAGAAAATACTCATAGAAAATGATGGCTATTCCTTCAAAAAACTTAACTTTTAAAAAAATATGTTTATCTGAAAAGTTTGCCACATCTGAATTCCCTAATGCCTCCTAGGTTTTTATTCTTGAAGTTATATATATCACTGTATTTTACCAGAAACAATACACTCAAGTTTATACTCTGCAGTCTATTTTTCTCAGTAAAATATGTTACTTTTCTGGACAACATTTGTTAACGTTTCTAGTATCTCTTGCTTTGAAGTTAAGTTATTAAATCTAGATGTGGTACTTTTGTTTATTAATGTTTCTTTTGTGCAATTTAACCCTATACAACATGATTCTAAACTTCGCAATTATCTTTCTAGGTATTTGTCAGACAGATATTCCTGACCATTGTCAGGAATATTTCTCCCTGTTGTTCAGTAGCTCTCTATTTTAAAACCATGTGTGCATATAGAATATAACAGGATCAGGGTGAGTTTCAGTTTCTATCATCTTTTCTTCTTTTTTCTTGGTATTTGCCTTTTTTTTTTTTTTTAATAGAGCATTTTGAACTGCAAAAGCAAAAGACCTGTTGTCAATCAGTCTCTGACCAAGCTATTTGTGTGTGAATGCTTGTGTGGCACACACTGAAAGCTGGCACACATCTTGTGAAGTACCTGCTTGATGTGGAGTCTCAGACAGCAGGGTCCCTTCCCGTTCCACAAATCATGGCTTTGCTGTTTCTCCATCTTCTTCCCATAACTGAAAATCAGAGTGCGGCTCTCTTAAAACAATGTTGGAGTTGAAAGTAGCAGCTTTGATTTATTTCACTCTGCATAGCAAATAGTGAATCAAGACCCACAAGACCAGGAAAAAGCTTGGCTCAATCTTTCAACTGACGAGTCACCAACATGGCTATTTTCACACAAATGTCAATGCCAGAGGACTTTACATGCTTTTCGGAACAGCCCTTCAAAGTGTGATTAAGGTATTGTTTGCCAACTTACAAATAGTCATAACTTTAAAATGCCAAAGTGAGTTGGCTCCAGCTGCTCATAATTTTGGTCAAGAGACATTAAACAGATACACTTGCATGAGTAAGCAGGTATTTCCCAGCAGCAGCATTTTTGATCCTGCTCATCTAAGCTGTAGGAACAACATCTGCCAGTTTAGTTTAACCTACGAGACCCCACTCCCGTCTGCAGCAGGGACTGGCTACCAGTTTCCTCTTAGTCCCTGCTGCCTATGAGCTGGCACAGAGCAGCTGCAGTTGAACAAATATTTGGCTTTTAATTTCCTGGGTGCCAGGGCCCTGCCATCCAAGGGCAATTCCCAGTGAGGCATCCTGCATCTCCTATGCCGTGGGGAAGGAGACAGAAAAGATACCCATGTTTTCCCTTCCCTCTACCTATGACCTCCCTCTTCCTGCTTCATTTGAAGTGAAACAGCCCCAGAACTGTGACAGCAAAGGATGCCATTTCACTAAGTGGTAACGTGCTTCCCGTGGGTCCCCAGAGATGAGGTTTCTGTCTCTTGGCAGGGAAGAACCTTCTCCCTAGTACTGCTTAAGCACAGATCTAAATTCAAAGTCTCATTTTCCTGTACATCCCACTTACTTCACACTCTGCTTTGAACACCAGGCACCTCCACCCTGCAGCTGTCAGGACTGTGCACAGACCTGAGTGCTTCTTTGCCTGAGCCTGGGGTTCACCCCCTTTGCCAAATTGAACTTGTCTTGGGCTCAAGCTCTGTTTCCGTGCCTCTACCACACGCTGTGTTTCCTGATCACACTGAACTCATGTGTGAAATGTTTTGCTCCATTCAAGCCACGACTGCAACCAACCCACACCAGCGACAGGTCTGAACTGATGCTTCCCGCTCAGGACCGGGTGCAAAAGCTACCACGTCCCCTACCCTCTAACCTTCACCCAGCCTGGCTTCTCCTAACAGATGGCATGAGCAGGAAAGTGAGAGGAAAGTTAAAGACAGAGAGGTGGGAGGCATTTGGGTTATTTGAAAGCAGACTTTTGGAGAGAGCAAGCAGGGGTAGCAGCAGGGCTGAGAGAGCGCGTGTCTGCCAGGGGCCGGGCTGGGACATGGAGAGTAGCTCAGGGACAGCAGGCGGGGACTGCACAGAGATGTGGTGTATGCCCAGGGATCACCGGGGATGTGAAACTTCCAACAGGACATAGTATGTGAATAAGGTGAAATGGATACACGTTTTACCCAGACTCCAGTTTTGCTAACCTCACACAAGCTACAAGTTACCTTATCCAATGTAATACTCCAGTGGCTTTTGGGACAGGCATATCTTGGAGCACACTACCAGCTAGCGAAGGAAGTAGCAGCAGGAGGGGGTGGTTCTGGCAGAAGGCAAAAGCTCCATTTCCAGAGTCCAGTCTCCCAGGAGCAATGCCAAAGAAGCCTCCACCTCCGGGGTCAAGGCAGCAGTTCCTCACATCACTGCTCCAGGCTCCAGGGTGGGTGGGAAACGCCACTGCCTCTCTCTGCTCTTGGGCCGGTGGTGGAGGGAGGCAGCCATGAGCACAGGAATAAATGAACTGCTGTGCTTTCAGTGCTGATATTCCTCCAAGTCTCTCAGGTTGACAAGTAGTGCAGCTCAAACCAGTGTCCTGTAAAGTGCTGCCGTGTGCTGCAGCTTCCCTGGGCTGTCTTGAGACCATGGGTCATTTGCAGCACCAGATCCAAATCCAAGACCATGAGATGCAGGGAGTCCTTGACATTATTTGGGACGTTATTAAGGAAGACTTCTGTGTAGAGGGCTTCCTATAGGGAGTGAATATCCCTGGGATATGCAACAGCTGAGCCGCTACTTTGAGGATTGCAGTTCTGAGTGAAAGTACTTTAAACCAGGAGTAAAACGAGAGTTAGACATCCTTGTGGTTCTAGTTAGCAGGAATTTCCATTTGCTTTCCCTGAGGCTGTACTACATCTATCCATTACTCTACTTGGCAATCTTTCCAGGTAAAATATAATTCAGCATTATTTACATAGACAAGATTTATGGCACATTGCTCTTTTTGAGAGTAGGGGTAGAGAAAGTTCAGCTAAGTGCCAAGTTCCTTTAATAAAAAGAAAAGCCTATTGTAGTTTGGTACAAAACTGATCAGCTGATTATGGAGAAGCTTAATTCTGATCATTTCCATAGCCCTAGAAATACAAAGCTAAATCTCATTTTGATCAGAACCTCTCAGTACTGCCTAGGCCTGCTCTAAATTTTCACCGAATCAGCGCAAAGGCACAAGTTTGTCAACGCTGCACTTCAGTCAGGAATGGCAATATAAGAAACTGTTTTGTAGCAAGCTGTTTGTAATATTAAGGTTATGACGCTCCCCATAGTGATTGTGATATCACAGTATTATTACTGCTTCGTTTTGAGCTTATCTTCTCATTCAGTCACATGTGATTAAAATCATTTACTTACTTTACTAATACCCTTGAGAAAAAAATCTTACAAATGCATCATTTTCTTTAGAGTATCCTTTAATTACACCGATAATGTCAAATCACAGAATCACAGAATCACAGAACGGTAGGGGTTGGAAGGGACCTCTGGAGATCACCTAGTCCAACCCCCTGCCACAGCAGGGTCACCTTAGAGCAGGTTGCACAGGAACGAGTCCAGGCAGGTTTTGAATGTCTCCAGAGACGGAGACTCCACCACCTCTGTGGGCAACCTGTTCCAGTGCTCTGCCACCCTCAAAGTAAAGAAGTTCCTCCTCGTGTTGAGATGGAACTTCCTATGCGCAAGTTTGTGCCCATTCCCTCTTGTCCTGTTGCTGGGCACCACTGAAAAGAGCCTGGCCCCATCTTCCTGATACCCACTCTTTAAGTATTTATAAGCCTTGATACGATCCCCCCTCAGTCGCCTTTTTCCAGACAGAAGAGACTCAAATCCTTCAGCCTTTCTTCAAAATTCATAGTGGCGTTTGTCTGATTATATTCCTGTTACAGAGTATGCAACTGAAGTGCATAGTTAAAGTAAGCAACAACATGTGTGGAAGAGAAAGTACAGAAGAAACAGGCAACCGCTCTTTCTTTAAAGGTTATCAGTTGTGTATTGTAAAAATGAAATGTTATTTAGCAATCAATGTTTCTGGTTGGATATATATAATTCTTCAGCTTCTCCAGAAGTTGTGGATCTGGTGACTGATCAAGGACAAAGATGTCCTTTCGGTTTCACTGCTTTCAACAGCAGTGAAACTGACTTTCTCAAGAATTCAGAGTTTTTAATTCGCCTTGATGCATAAGGGCCTCAGGGTTTCTCCCTTGACAAACCATTTCAATAATTCAAGTAGTTTTCTGCTGAAATAATTCTTGGATGAGGCAAACTTCAGATTTTCAATATTTCAAACATAGGGAACTGATGGTTTTGGCTACTGCATCAAGGCTGTCTCTCCAACATTCCCCCATTACTGGTAGGATGGGGGTGGGCAAGATCTTGGGAGGGAACACAGCCAGGACAGCTGACCTTGGGATATTCCTGACAAAAGATTATTCCGTATCACATGATGTCTGCTCTGAGAAAGGAGGCGGGGGGAGGCATTCGTTACTACGACATTTGTCGTCCTGAGCAACCGTTACGCATACTGAAGCCCTGCTTCCTGTGAAGCAGCAGGACATCACCTGCTGATGGGAAGTAGAGAATAATTTTTTTGTTTTCCTTTGCTTCTATGCACGGCCTTTGCTTTTGCCTTTATCTTGACCGACAAATTTTTCCTTCTTATTTTCTCCCTCCCTGTCCTTCTGAAGAGGGGAGTAATAGAGCAGCTTGTTGGGCCCCTGGTCAACCCACCACAGTCTTTTTTGGCGCCCAACATGAGGCATGAGGAATTCAAGATAAGGGTAGTAAAACATGGCCTGAACACAGCTAGACAGCTAAGAGTGGAATGATTGTGGGGAATTTCAGTTGTTGTAATTATGGTGAAGGGACGAGTGGTGGATTGCGTGTAAAACATCCACTTTCATCCAGTGCTGTGATGATGTTATTTTGATTTTGGTGTGGGGAATTTTTTTTGTTGATATGAGTAAAGTTTTTGAAGATTGTGTCATGAATGCGGATTTCAATGGTGATTCTTAAATATGTGAGTCACAGAGGCAAGGGGTGGAATGTATTGGGTTTGCGTGGCAAGATTTTGATAGCAGGGGGGTTGCAGGGGTGCCTTCTGTGATAAGATGCTAGAAGCTTTCCCCATGTCCGACAGAGCAAATGCCAACCAGCTCCAAGGTGGACCTACTGCGGGCCAAGGCTGACCCCATCAGCAGTGGCAGTAGCGCCTCTGTGATAAGGTATTTAAGAAGGGGGGAAAGCTGCTTGCTGCACAACAGCAATTGCATATGGACAGAGTAGTGAGAATATGTGGGAGAAAAAACTCTGCAGACACCAAGGTCAGTGAAGAAGAAGAGGGAGGAGATGCTCCAAGTGCCAGAGCAGAGATTCCCCTGCAGCCCATGGTGAAGGCCATGGTCAGGCAGGTTGTCCCCTGGCAGCCCATGAAGGTTAACAGTGGAGCAGATATCTACCTGCAGCCCATAGAGGACCCCACATTAGAGCAGGTGAGTGTGCCCTAAGGAGTCTGTGACCCCATTGAGAGCCCATGCTGGAGCAGGCTTCTAGGAGGACCTGTGGCCCTGTGGTGAGGAACCCACGCTGGAGCAAGTTTGCTGGTGCAATCTGTTCCTGAAGGACTGCACACCATGGAAGAGACCCACACTGGAGCAGTTCTTGAAGAACTGCAGCCTGTGGGAAGGACTCGTGTTGGAAAAGTTCGTGGTGGACTGTCTCCCATGGAGGAGTGTAAGGAGTCCTCCCCCAGAGGAGGAAGGAGTGGCAGAGACAACATGTGATGAACTGACCACAACCAGACTGAACAACTGAGCTACTGCAGGGGAGGAGGTAGAGAATTCATAAGTGAAGTTGAGCCTGGGAAGAAGGGCAGGGTGGGGGGAAGGTGTTTTAAGATTTAGTTTTTGTTTTCTCATTGTCCTACTCTGATTTGATTAGTAATAAATTAAATTAATTTTCCCCAAGTTGAGTCTCTTTTGTTCGTGACAATAATTGCTGAATGATCTCTTCCTGTCCTTATCTCCGCCCGGAAGCCTTTTGTTATATTTTCTCTGCCCTGTCTAGCTGAGGATGGGGAGTGACAGAGCAGCTTTGGTGGGTACCTGGCGTCCTGTCAGAGTCAACCCACCGCAACATGCAAGACTAAAGTATCTGAACAGTCTTAACTTAGAAGAGCTGAGAATCCCCAAAATCATGACATGGTTACAATTCTGGTATTTTAGCATTTGTTGAGTCAGACTAGATGCAACTGACCTCTTAAGACATTTGTTTATAATTTCTCATGGGATCTCAAAAGATAAGGAGTAGGAGAGAGCAATGGAGGAGTCTGACAGTAGGCAGATTTTTCTCTACCTAGGAAAGATAAAAGCTTAAAAATAAGCATTTAAGGGTGGACTTGGAAAATGGTTGAGACTGGATAAGAATGGAAGGGTAAAAGACTCAGTCTTTTGGAGATGTGGAGGCAGAGACGCTTGGACAGATAAAATGGAGATGGCAAGAGAACAGGGGAAAGCAGTGGGTAGGACAGTAGAGGCAGACGTGTTTAACCCACAGACTGCAATCCCTTAAGGGCCTTAATAATCGTGCTGAGTCTTTGCAGTCTTCTTCTGGCAATGAATTAGTGTAATTCCTCCCAGGAATGTATTTTTTTTTTCCTTCTAGCAACCAACCTGCACAGAGCCTAGCAGATCCCCACTGCTATGATTAGTCAGCCTGAATGGAAGGAAACTCAGATGAGAGTCTGGATCCTGCCAAAGCAAGGTGACCATCAGTTTGGATCCTGGTGCTGAAGCTTCTCTTCCTGATGGGTGTTGGCTTTCCTAAAGAGCCAGGAAGTTGATTTTAGAAACAAATAATCCTGAGAATAATGTTAAGATCTGTATGAAGTTCTTATAAGAAAGGATGTGCCAGCTGTTGATGTTGTGGGACTTAGACACCTTGTTCAAAACTGGGCTTTTCTATGTGCCATGTAGAAGCCATGAGCATTGGGAAGTTTCAGAGGCAGATATTCTGTATTCATCTCAGGACCCACATGTCTGGGTCCTGCTGGTGTGCTTATGGTCTAGTTGGCAGCTAGACAAATAAATACCATAGGATCATAGAATGGTTAGAGTTGGAAGGGACCTTAAAGATCATCTAGTTCCAACCCCTCTGCCATGGGCAGGGACACCTCCCACTAGACCAGGTTGCTCAAAGCCCCATCCAACCTGTCCTTGAACATTTACGGGGATGGGGCCTCAACAGCTTCTCTGGGTAACCTGTGCCAGTGTCCCACCACCCTCACAGTAAAGAATTTCTTCTTAATATCTAATCTGAATCTACCCTCTTTTAGTTTAAAACTGTTAGCCCTCCTAACAGATGCAGTTGGCTTTCTGGGCTGCCAGTGCATGTTGCCAGCTCATGTTGAACTTCTCATTAACCAACACCCCCAAGTTCTTCTCCTCAGGGCTGCTCTCAATCCATTCTCCGCCCAGCCTCTATTTGTGCTTTGGATTGCCCCAATCCAGATGCAGGACCTTGCATTTGGCTGTTGAACTATATGAGGTTTGCATGGACTCACCTCTCAAGCCTGTCAAGGTGCCTCTGGATGGCATACCTTCCCTCCAGTGTGTCGACTGCACCACACAACTTGATGTCATCCGCAAACTTGCTGAGGGTGCACTCAATCTCGCTGTCCGTGTTGCCAACAAAGATGTTAAACAACACCGGTTCTGGTACTGATCCCTGAGGAGCGCCACTCGTCACTGGTTGCCACTTAGACATTGAGCCATTGACCACAACTCTTTGAGCATTGCTCTCCAGACAATTCCTTATCCATCAAGTGGTCCATCCATCAAATCCATGTTTCTCCAATTTAGAGACAAGGATGTTGTGCGGGACAGCGTCAAATGCTTTGCACAAGTCCAGGTAGATGATGTCAGTTGCTCTTCCCTTATCCACCAACACTGTAACGCTGTCCCAGAAGGCCACCAAATTTGTCAGGTACGACTTGCCCTTAGTGAAGCCATGTTGTCTGTCACCAGTACCCTCTCTTTTTTCCATGTGCCTTCGCATAGTTTCCAGGAGGATCTGCTCCATGATTTTGATGGGCACAGAGGTGAGGCTGACCATCCTGTAGTTCCCTGGGTCTTCTTTTTTTCCCTTTTTAAAAATGGGGGTTATGTTACCCCTTTTCCACTCAGCAGGAACTTCATCGGACTGCCATGACTTCTCAAATATGATAGATAGCAGCTTAGCAACTCCATCCACCAGTTCCCTCAGGACTTGCGGATGAATCTCATCAGGTCCCATGGACTTGTGCACCTTCAGGTTCCTTAGGTGGTCTCAAACCTGATCTTCTCCTGCAGTGGGCGTTTCCTTAGTTCCTGCCTTTGCCTTCTGCAACTTGTGTGGTGTGGCTAGAGCACTTGCCGGTGAAGGTCGAGGCAAAAAAGTCATTGAGTAGCTCAGCCTTCTCCATATCCTGGGTAACCAGGTCTCCCATTTCCTTACAGAGAGGGCCCACACTTTACATAGTCTTCCTTTTATCACCTACATACTTCTAGAGACTTTTATTGGTGCCCTTAACATCCCTGGACAGACTTAATTGTACCAGGGCTTTAGCTTTCCTAACCCAATCCCTGGCGGCTCAGACAATTTCTCTGTATTCCTCCCAGGCTACCCGACCTTGCTTCCACCCTCTGTAGGCTTCCTTTTTGTGTTTGAGTTTCTCCAGGAGCTCCTTGTTCATCCGTGCAGGCCTCCTGGCATTTTTGCACAACTTCCTCTTTGTTGGGATGTATTATTCCTGAGCTTGTCATCATCATGGCCTATTTAAATCAAAAGGGTTAGTTTTTTTTCTAACAATGCAGGCATACTGCTGTGTTTTTCTGACATGTCTTTTGTTCTCTGGGGGAAGCTAAGGAGTACCAAAAGGAACAGCTGCTGCACTCTCTCAGTGCTGTTTTATTCATTGCCAGCCACAAACCAACTTCAGGTCCTCCTGATGGGGATACACACGTCTCTTCCAAGTGTCCTGTGGAGGTCATCACCAGCATTCAGCTGCTGCTTGTGTTCAAGAAAATAAGCTCCTAAACACGCATAGGGGCAGCCAGCCAGGCTTGTATGTCTGCGACCAGGAAGAGCAGGGTACAGGCATCAGGTGGGAATACGGAAAAAAGATGTGACCAACACTTTGAATTTACATTATGTTGGAAATTATGATACTTCAAAAAAAATTTACATCATTTTCTGAAATAAAACTTTTTTAACAAAAACATATGAAAAAATGTGAGACCATTGAGCTTTCACTCCCATGCTGTGTGCATGAAGGGTATCTCTAACATCATCTTCATCTTTGCTTAAGTACAGTTTTCTTGATGGTGACATGCACACACCGAAGCTGCTACAGGCAAGGCGGTTTTGGTTAGCTGGCTGGTTGCTGTCAGCAGTGGTTAGACGGTGCTGGGCACCACAGAAGCGTGCGGTGCCTTCTGCACCTGCAGAGGGGCCAGCAGGGAACTCTTCAGCCACAGCCTGATCCCTGAAAATGAAAACCTGAGGAGCATTTGCCCAGGCAGACGGAGGATCTCCCCCGTGTGTGGCTGCCGGGAAGAGTGGGCAGGTCACAGACAAGCTGTGTGCATCTGCATCGCCCCAGGGTAGCATGTACTGGGCGCTCAAGCTGTGACATAGACGGTGCATGTCCTCAAGCACTGACCCACTTCTTTCCCACCTCCCCAGCTTCCCTCAGGTAACCACCTTCTCCCCCATCTGTCCTTTCCAAGTACACAATTTCATAATTCAAGAAATTCCCAAATCCTACATATCCAAAGTATAATTATGTTAAACATCCTGGATATGATGGCATTTCCATAGCAGTGAGGTCTTTTAGAAAGGAATATTTTGCTCATGGGTACAAAAAAAAAAAAAAAGCATAAGGTTTGCCTTTCGGCTACATGTACCAAGATGTAACAATCAAAAACTGGCTCGGCAAATACAAGTCAAACTGACAAATTATAATGCCAGTAATATAATCATATTGATCAGAAATGCCTACCAACTTCTTTGCTTTGAACTCTTCCTCTCCCAGTGAGGGCTGGCAGCAGTCCCACCCATACAGATACCATCTCGACCTGCAGCGAAATAGCAACAGCTATTTCTCAATCCCTCCTTTCTGCTGCTCAAGCGCAGTCACAAATGTGAGGTCTTCAAGACAACCAGGCAGCAAGCATTAGGGAAGAAAGCAAATGTCCTGTAAGTATAAAGCTCCATCAGAAAAATACTTCTTGTCACAAGTTATTTCTCACAATGGAAACCACTTCCAAATTCCCTAAACTTGGCCAACTGCTCAGGTCAAAGCTGCCATCAGAAGTGAGGCTTCAGCATTCTTATGGCTGGAGCAAGCAAAAGTTAAGTGTTTTGTATTGCTATAGTTATAAAAAATGGTAGATTTTTCTAAATTTCTCTTTTTCGTCTCCTGCCTCTCAGTAATTGAATGTGTATCTCTGAAGAGGTTAAAATAGAAAACAATCTTTAAAACATATTCATTATTTGCCATTTCTGAGGTTACTCATAGGTCAAAATTAGAGACTCGCAAAAGTTTTGACAGAAACTGTTTATTCACAGAACTTTTCACATACAAAAAAGTGATTAAAGAAAAAGTTAAGTGAATTCCTTTTTTCTTATTAATCTTTCATTTAACCTTACTTACAAGCATGATTTGAATGACAAATTGCCTTTTTATAGCCATGTACATTTGTGCTTCCTCTAAAAAAACCACATTTTTCATTTTCTGATCTGATTATATTGCCAGTGTCTGCTGTAACTTCATTCTACTGCTAACTTAAGAGAAACACTTCGGAAATAAAAACATGTGCATATTAATAATGATGGAAAAGAATTTCAGCCCAGTGTTATTTGCATTAAAACAAGTTGTACCCTTTACCTATACACAGGTTCTTACTAAAGATGTCCTGTTTAGTGAGGACAAATAAACACCTTTATTTAGCTATTCACAGGGCTGTTGTGTCCCGTTCAGTAAAGAGAAATGAACAATGGAAAGTAAAAAAATAACATGTTCCTGGTCCTGAGTTCCTTCCTTAGGTCAGTATTACACCGAATTCATGGCAGGAGTAAGCTTTTCATCAGTTCTGCTGCTGTTTTTCAGGAGAACAATAAAACTCACCTGAAGTAACTTCTTTTATGTTAGGGTGCACCTTTGTTTATGCGGCTATAAAATGAGAAACACAAAGCTATTTAGAAGAATTGTATTTTTATTAACTTACTAACTTTTAAGAAGCCCATTAGCAACTTCAGATAAAAAGCCCCAGAGAAAGATGAAGGCGCACAACTTTGCAAGTTAAGAAAATCCCAACTGCTTCTGGAATATGAGAAGATATTTAGGAAACTGGGATTTTTATTGGTTCGTTTGGCAGCACTTTGGGAGTGATGAAGGGAAGTACCCTGACTCTACCAAGTGCTAAGGGCTACCCGAGCTCGGCTAAAGCTTAGTGCACCTGCTCTGCAGCTGCATCTCAATTCGTGCAAAAGCTTTTAAGGCATCGATTTCAAAACGCCGGGTTTGACTGAAATTAGATTTATATCCACACAGACACACACACATACACATACACGGAGCCACACGGCTGATGCCACCCTTTGAACCCGCCACCGGCAGCTCCCCGCGGCGGAGCCTGAGACGCGCCCGGGGCTGCGGGATGAAGGATGGGAAGGAAAAAAAAANAAAAAAAAGACAGAGGGAAGGGAGAGATCCGGGAGTGGCGCGGCGGGGGAACCCACTCAGGCGGACGAGCATGCAGCGTTGACTAATCTGCTTTGGCCCGTGCCCAGCTCAGCTGGCCAAAAAATGCCCTTTCCCCCGCGGCGGTGGCAGTCCTGCTGGGTTTCCCTGATGACTCAAGCCGCAGAAGCATTCCCCGTAAACGAACAGGAACTTTCTCTGAAATTGAGCTGAGGCTGGGTTTAAAGCCTTGGCAGCCGTGCCCGCGGCGGGACGGGGGGCTCGGCTGGGCTGGGCTGGGCTCTGCAGTGCGAGCCCCGCGCCCCTGCCCCGCCGCACCGCCCTGGCCGGGGCTCCCGCAGCGGCTCCCGGGGCACTTTCCGTGAAACACTTTCCCGGGACCAGGGAATAGCTGGTAGGGACCGTGGCAGAGGCGTCGGTGCCGGCCGCCCTCTAAGAAAGGGCTCTAGGTGCTCCTTGGGGCGAGGGAGGCAGCGGTGCCGTGCCTCCTCTCGCCAGTCTCCCCTGGCACCCCGGGCATTCTGGTTGCCGGTTGCCACCAGCCTGGTGGCCGGTGCCCGGGGCAGCCCGGCCCCCGACGTCCCGGCCATCCTAGTCGCCAGTGCACAGGGCAGCCCCGAGCATCCTGGTCGCCAGTGCGCGGGGCAGCCTTGCCCCCGACGTCCCGAGCATCCTGGTCGCCAGTGCGCGGGGCAGCCTGGTCACCGACTTCCAGAGCATCCTGGTCGCCAGTGCGCGGGGCAGCCTGGTCTCCGACTTCCAGAGCACCCTGGTCGCCAGTGCCCGGGGCAGCCGGCTGCCCTGTCAGCTAGGCTGTGCCCAGGAAGGGCAAGTGCCCCTCGGCTGCACTCCCTGCAACCTGTGCAAGCGAAGGGGCTCCCCGGGGGAGAGTGGTTTATAAGATAAAACATTCACCTTTGAGAGAAAACAAAACAAAACAAAACAAACAAAAAAGCTGTAGGTGGCACAGGGAAATGACCACTACCCTCCACCAGCTCCCGCGCTAGCGTGTTAAAACGATGCACCAGGGATGCCCCTGCGACATCGGTGTGGAGGCAGGACACAGGATTGTCCACCCCTGGGCAGTCCATCTGCAGGTGTCCTGAAGCGCTTTGTCTCGCCTTCGAGAGAAAATCGCAAATTGCTGCACTAGTCCGCGCGGAAGGTGGACCCCACGTCGTGACTGGGAGGGCTATTCACACTTGTTTCGTGCAAGATTGGATGTTGAGGGGTTTTTTGTTTTGGTTTTGTTTGTTTGGGGTCTGGATGCTGCGTTTGATTATTATTCATTATCCCGGGTTTCTTTTCGAATCAGTGACACAACTTCAAGTCTGAATAATTATTATTTGCTGTTCTGGAAAGAGGTGCATGAGACGTCCAAATGAGCCCCGGTTATGGAATTGGAAACCTTCCTTTCCGTAGGCGTACAGGTACATATATGAAGCCAGCAACGATCTGAAGCCCGGCAGGAGAAAAACAACTTGTAAAGACACCATGGATAATCACAAGGGTAACCAACTAGTTTTTCTAGTGCTTCCGAAGCACCGGCATCCCTCTCTTCAGATCTGTCCTCCGTGCCTTGTCGGGTCACGTAGCGGTGCAGGAGAATTAACTTTTGGCTTTTTCTTACGCAGTCTTTTGTGGCTTGATCATCTTTCTTCAGATCGCCGACCTACCGCCGGGATCCACCTACGATTTCAGCCTCTGTAACCACGACCAGATACAAGAGTATCTCCTAAACGCTTTGGATCTAAAGCGGACCTTTACAAAAGAGGTTGGTGGTTTCTCTGGTGGCATCGGAGGGAAACTGTCGGGACGGCACTGCCTCCACGATTTTACCCTTGACCGCCGGCAGCTACTTTCTGAAAGTCTCGATTAGCAAGCCGGGAGTTGGCTAGTTTAGGAAACCGGTGCCCGTGAAACAGGATGGGGAAGTTATCTCCTACTCTCCTCCGGCGACCTTCCTAAAATGTGCTTCGCCGAAGCTGGGGACTGGCAGGGACGGAGAGCGGGAGCCCGGGCGGCTGCTGCCAGAGCGCTACCCGACCCTTCCCGGCGCCTTGCAGACCCGTAGGACTGAAAGATGAAGACGGTGTCACGGTTGCAAAGGTGATGAGCGGTTTAGAAGCTACGCGGGTGGTTCCGGCGCTCAGCGGAAAAAAATCAGGCGGCGGCTTTCGGGGAGGTGCACCGTGCGAGCAACACAGCGCAGCCCAGTCCAGCCCAGAACTCCAGCCCAGCAGAGCCCAGCGCCGCACAGCAGAGCCCAGTACTGCCCAGCACTACAGCCCAGCACCACAACCTAGCACAGCCCAGCACCG
>VYZM01018859.1:130577-167467 GCA_013398915.1 Dromas ardeola | reverse complement strand
CTGCAGTTGCCAGCCTATCACTGATGAGGATTTCTGCAGAGGACTGGAGGAAAATCCCCGCTTAATGCCTCTGCTTCAGAGATTGGTCACAGGAGATCAGACTGATAAAGGTGCTAAGGCAAGTGTCTAATCAAATGAAGAGTCTAACTGTGGTCAGTGGAATAATTCATGAACTTAAAACTAGACACCTATCTCAGTATGCAGTCAAAAAGATGACAGGACCTTATCTTTTAGGAACAGCAAAAAGAGTAGCTTCCATGATTTCAAAGTACTCCCTACAGAGGTGTTGGAAAAACCATAAAGCCTTATCAGAGGCAGAGTTTTGAATCCTGGCCCTGACTCCTTTCCCACAGATGTCACACATCTCAGGTTCTCCAAGCCACCTTGATGATCATCTGTGCTGTGAGCCCATAGAGAGCTGGGATCAGCACAGAGCAGCTGCCCAGAAGGCAGGCGTTCCTCACAGCCTGGTGGCCAGGGGCAGGATTTGTCCCTTAGTTAACAGGATGACACTTGTCCAGTTGATGTTGTTTTCTGCTGAGACATATTGAGATATGCTAACTTGTGCCTTTTATAGTTACTGTGAGGCAGCACGTTTGTTAAGAACATAAAAAAGATAAATAGGGGCACACTATTAAAAACTAGCCGTGTGTCCATGCTGTATGATTATTACAATGTATGAGATCTAATTTAGTGAAGGTTATCTGTGCTTGACTAAGAAAGGAGATCATTAAATTGGTTTTGTTTTGAAAAATGCACCGCCTCGTTTATTTTTTGATTTGTGTCTATCGGAATTTGCATTCCATTGTCCTTACTACTGTCTGACATGTACCATAATGGGATCCTATCCCTTTAGCTTTGTTCCATTTCCTTTCGTACTACCTCTTAATTACCCCATTTGTACCTCTAGTCTGTGGTCTCTGAGCCTCTAATACATGGCTGTGCCAGTTCCACCACCCCCAAGGCTTGTCAGGTTAAAGATTAATGAGTAGACTTTACCCAGAGGCTTTACAAAGGTTAAACATAATTACAAATGGGTATTTTATGCAATGTTGAATATGTGAAAGCTGCTTGCTTTAAAAAAAAAAAAAAAAAAAAGGGGGAAAAAAAGTAATGAAACTTATGGGATTTAAGTCAACCATTTAGAACTTCTGAAAAAAAAAAGCAATATTAGCATAAAAACAAACAAGATAGGAAGTTCTACCCTTTGTTCTAAACATGGTGATAAAAACAAAAACACCATATGGTGAAGATTAGACTGCATCTCAAGCTTGCAACATCACTGCCTCCTAATTCTCCTTTCGAGTTAACTAAAATGTGTTGCACTAAGAAGATGGAAAGACAAAAAGGTGTAAAATTGTTGGTAAATCTTCAGCTTGCTAAATTCTAATATTTGACCCTTTGTTAAGGAAAAATAACATTTTTCTGTAGGCAAAACATTGCCTCTGAGGGCATTGTTACCTTAAAGATTGCTTAACCTAGCTGCCTGATGAGAGAGCTATGTTGGATAATATTCTTAATTTTTGGTTTTTTCAATTTACAGAAATACCTTAAAACGCAAACTTAATATCTGGGACAAGATTTTCATAAGTAAAAGCCTAAAGTCAGGTTCATAAGCCCATGGTACCATGCTAAGGAAATAGTCTGACTTTCATCAGTGCTAAACGCCACCAAATGCCATTGAAGTTAATGGAAACTACTTTGGAGTCTATCTTCAGGCACTTTACTTGTTTGCTTCCTTATTTCTAAATCTTTCAGTATAGCTGATAAATGGAGTTTAAAAAAAAACAACAAAACAATGAAACCAAACCAACCAACCAAACAAAAAACACCAAAAAACCCCTCCAAACCAAAAAGAAAACTCCTCTTTCTTTTATATTGTGTTATTAGTGTTCAAATAATAGGCTAAAACTGTCAGAAATGTTCAAGAAATTTGGATACCTCAGATTTTGCTTCCAACTTCAGTTTGTAAGACCACTTTTTCAGAGACGTTTTGTTTCTTTGATTTCAGTTAAGCTCAGTGGTGACTGCAGCTCTATAGAAACACTGAAAATGTTAGTATTATTACTTTTTTCAAATCCTTACTTGGTAAAGGACAAATCCTGATTCCCCAAGAAGCCTTTTGTGTAAAAAGCAGTACCATTTACTAGTGATACCACTCTTCAAGAGTAAGAGAATAACAAAGTGAACACATGAAACTACTGAATTCCTAGAATTGTCTCTGAAAACGACCTAAGCCCAGATGTTTTCTATGTTTATTTGGATTTCTCAGTTAAGCATTTGCAATATAGGTGCTTTATTTTCTTCTGCAATTTTCTTTGTCTGAAAACCTGAGAGCAATATCTGTCTAGCCTTTATTCTAGTCGTATATTAGTTCAACTCTTTCAGCATGAAGTATTTGAACTGAAAAAAATTAAAAAGTTGCATTTGACCATTACAAAACTTGGGTTCTTATTTGAAACATAAACTAAATTTCATTGCAATTCTGATTATTAAAATGTAAAACACACTTCAGCATTACATGGTCAGTGACCCACTCCCTGAGTGAGTATTAGATACACATTATAAAACCAGTAGAACAATCTTTGGATTAGTAAACAAAGAATTATAATACATAAGAATTTACTTGTGGCTTTTATGTGGTTCTACAGCTGTTTCTGGCAAATACTTAGTTTATGAAACGAGAATGTCAGAATTTGGCATATAGCTCAGATGCTAATTTTGTCCACGAGTGAATTACTGTAATTCAAAGCAAACATTACCGCTTACAGTTTAAAATTCTCATATCAGGAATTGTTCTTTCTATTCAGTAATAATATACTTCTATCGCTGACTGCAAAACAAATGTAACGTCATATTTTTGAGAAGGAAGCAAACACTAAAAAACAAAAGGAAAGTAAAACCACTCAGGCACCTCCACAGCAGAGCAGTGTTTTTCACCACAAAAGTGAGTCAGGTTTATTTAAGATTTTGATATGAAAGTGTTGAAACCCTGCATAGCGTATGTGTCCCAGACTATAGCCTATTTTGCATAAATAACTAGTTTCTAACTCTCTTGTAGACAAAGTTGAGCTACTATGAAAGTGAGGAAACAATGCTCTGAAGGCAAAAAAAGAGATGTTAAGACTCTGACTCAAGTCTTATAGCCAGAGTGCTTAACTCTAAGGAGGATTAATTTTTAACTTTCTGATTTACTGCAGTTTTTTGACCAAATTATTCCTTAGTGTATAAGAAGCCATACTTTTGGGACCAGCACACACCACCCTGTCAGTAAGAGGAAATCAGGTTCCCTTTTGCAGCATAACCAGAATCTCTTGATTTTTTATATTGGACTTAGAACTAACTTTTTTCAATAAAAATATTTCTTTCTTTTCATAACCATGAATAGGAACTTCTTACAGCATCTGTTTTCCCACTTGCAGACAGGGACCTCTATGTCTGGGTTATAAACATTCTTTCTTGTAGTGCACCAAATTAAGATCATTCCTACTGCTTTGGAGATGAGGGAGAGAGGGGAAGGAAAGAAAAAAAAAAAAAAAAGAAAGTAAAAAAGAAATCCAGAGTTGGCTACTGATTCATCCTGCTTTTCTTTCAAAGGCTATTTTGGGATTACAAAGATGTCTCTTAGTTCCCATCAATAAAAGATACAGCATAATTCTTTCTCCCTGGACCTGCAGAGCCGAACCTTAGCCACACAAGTAGATCTGCATTGGCTTCAGTGAAGCAGCTCGTATGTTTGTTGCACACACAGACATATATTTATATACAATTACGTAATTATCGATGTGCATAACAATTTGCAGGACAGCCACCTCATGTTTATGTCTGACCTGCTTTAATTTCATTAAGCAGTGCTAAAAATTCTTGTCCTCCTGCCAGGCTGCCACACTTTTAACTCTTATGAAGCTTCTACGGAGGGAAAATAAACCTACGTGCAATCTTTTGCATTGATGGGCTGTTAAACTTGCTTCCATCCAAGCTAGAAGTAGACTGGTAGAAGAGTTAACAATATGAGAACAGAGATTTTATATGGATTACAGTTTGCATGAGAGCAAAGCACAGCACAGCCTGGGCACTGGTGCAAGGGAGCAGAGCAGAGACATAAATCACATCCTTATATTGTGGAGAAATCACTCTGCTGCCGCCCTCAATGTGCATGAGAGGCAGGTTTGAACATCCAGCTGTGTCCTCCACTCTGGGTTTTGAATGCAAAGTGTAGAAAGTGGAAAAGTTTTGACTCTCAAGCAGCATGCTGACAAATATTTTGAGAAAATGTGTAAAGAACGAGTATAACATATTCCTTTCTCTCAGGGGAACAAGCGAAATTACTGATAAAGAAATTTCAGTTCATGACTCTGGCTTCTGTCGCTGTCTTATGGCATCTCTTTGCATCACAGTCTACACTTGGGTAGGTATAGATCCACTGCAATGTTACATTCTTACCTCAGTATGTCTGAGTACTAAAGGTATGATTGCAAGCCAGTAGTATGGACTGCAAAGGACCCATGAGATAGGGGCTACATTTCCTTTAAAGTGGGCTCTTTTGATTTGGTGATTTATACTGCTAAGTGTGTAATATCTTGATGCTTTGGATATCTCCTATCAAGTGGCATAGAAACCAGAAGACAGATTACTTATTTTATTCAATTATAAATCCATTTAACTTATACTGAATTTGCTCCAATTTTCAGCTGGCTATAGCACAAGAACAGTGAAAGGAACCAGATGGGTCCACTGCTACTACAAAAAAAGAAAACTGAAGCCTTTCTTCATCTGAATCTTATCAAAGTCTGTCATTTGGCAACTTGAATTTCATGAAAATTGTCTCAATAGGCAACATGTAGAAGTGCACTCGAGCCTTGGATCTAGGGGTATCACTGCACTCATATATGCGTCCATCAGCAAGTAATTTAGGCTGGACAAAATCAGACTTTGAAGGACAGTAAAAGCAATATAATAAGCACTACTCCTTTTTAACTCCATAGCATGTGTTTTATTCAGATTGCACTCTAACAAGCCTGATGGTTAATAATACCCTCCATTAATATAAATTAATATCATCTACCAATTCCTTCTAGCTTTTATGTTGTTCTTTTTTCCCAAAAAAAACCTTTTCTGTTCACTGGAAATATGCATATGGAACAAATGATAGCTATTCTCTGTGGCAGAAACATGAAGAGAATTTGAGTATATTTGAGGCTAGATTGATTTCCCAAACATCAAATATAAACAGAATATTCCTGTATTTAACGAATACTACTTTTGTAGCACTAGAAAAAGGGAAAATATGCATCTTGCAACCATTTACCACAGTGATATAGCTGCTGTGTTTAGCTTGAAGAATCAGGGTTTGAAAACTTACACAGCAAAGCTGAAAAAAGCTGATATGCTGGTAATCCTAAAGAATATATATGAATTATCAGAAAAATAGAGACCACAAGAATGACAAACTGGGTTAAACCAAATACCCAACAGTTACCCCCCAACAATGGCCAGCAACAGATGCCAATAGAAAGGAGTAAAATAGGTCAAGCATGCAATGACGTTTTCTCAGCCTCCAGCAATCTGTGGCTCTCAGATTTCCTGAGCCAGAAATGTCATTTTGAGGTGGTATTTGGGGGCAGACTATTAAGAGCATGGGGGAAGCCAAAAATCTTTAAAATAGAATGTTTGTGCTGAGCCCACTGTAAAGCATCTGTACTAAATTCCTAAGATACTACTGTAATTCAGTTTTCTTGTAGATTGTTCACTCAAAAAAAGCTATTGGAGCCTGTAATATCCAGTGCTAATTGGGTGTGGGTGGGTGTGGAGATGCTAAAACAATGCAGAAATATCGGATGTTTTCACTGAAGTCTGCACAGTAGCTATGAAACCTCTATGATATAGCTGACAATAGCTAAAGAAAAAGCAAGAAAATTATAATCCTGTACAAGTTAGTTACTATTCACATATACGGACTGCTAAGAATCAGAAAAAGCAATGAAAAAAATCCTGCAGTCATGAATGTCCCCATTTTAGAACACTGAGAACCACGAAGCATTTAAAGGGGGAAAAAAATCCAACCAAACACACAAATGAAAAAAAAAAAACACAAAAAAACCCCAAACAAACAAACAAAAAAAAACCCAAACCCTACACCTCAGTAAAATGAACATAAAATCACAAGACAGAGTGCTAGCTACACTGTCATGTAACCGTTTTCCTCAGTTCCTGCTTCCCCTCACACTCTATTTCCCTCCCTAAAGTTGTATTCCGTGTTACAACTTGATCACTGCAAACTCGCCCAAGGGGAGGTGTGATCTCAACCTGGAATCAGCTTCTTGAAGCAGAAACATTATCCCCCACCAAGGGGTACCTGGGAACGTTAATAGAGGGGTGGAGTTTCAGGTTCACTGTACACACAGGATGAAAAAAGAAATCACAGTAACATCAATGCAAATCAGGAGGGCTTTATGGGAAACAGATCTCATTGATAAGTACTATGCCCTGTTGAGATTACAAATATGGCTGAAAAACTCATCCATGAGTACATACTTTGACCTAGTAGTTCATCACATTCTGACTAATACATTGGCTCTATTAAAAAAAAAATTTAAAAAAATCAATGTGGTATACATCCAATGGATTAAAACTGGCTGATAGCAAAACTAATTGTTAACTGGTAATCATCATCTAATAGGAATGTTTTTAGTCAGATCCCACCATGACCTATTCTTGGCTCCACACTAGTCAATATTGTTATCAATGATCTGGAAGAAAATATCATTACTATTAAGGCCTGTAGATTACACAAAATCAGTGAAGTGGTAAATTAGGATAAGGACAGGTCAGTTCTACAGAGTAATCAAGTTCACTTAGCAAGATGAGACCATCTGAGCATCACGCCTTTTAAAACAACCAAATCTAAGGACAAGCAACTGTGAAAGTGGAATTTAGGTCAGAATTGCAGGAAGGGAGAATGGTATTTGAAAAAGCGCTGCTTCTGAAGTGATAAATAGATGATTTTCCAAACATGATCTCCCAGTATGATGGAATACATAAAAATCCAAGCAGTAGTCATATTCAGAAATAAAAAATAAAACGGAGAGTAAGCACAAACTGTTTATTCCACCGTATATACTCATTAATATTGTTATTAAAATAGTAACAAAAGTCTGTGGTCTGCAAAAGAGGATGTTTACAAACTGGAAATGTTCAACAAAGACCCAAAAAAACCACCTGAGACCTGGGAAATCTGCCTTTTTCTAGGAGACAAGTGCTCAGCCCTGTTAATGTACGTAGTAAAGGTTATGAGCGGGTGTCAGGGAAAGATTTCTGACTAGCAAACAATGACAAAACATCTTCCACTGGCTAGGAAAATTAAACTAGACAAATTTAAGCTAGTAATAAGTGATTTTTAACAATTAAAGCAATCAATCAGTAGAACACTTTGTTTTACGACATGGTGGACCCTCTGTTACTTGAAGGCGCTACATTTTGTAAAAGATATTCTTCAATCCACCAAAGCTTGTAGATGCAGGAATGAGTACTTACATTCTTTGTTTTATGTCATGAAGGATGTCAAAATAGATGCTCACAAAAATCTGTACATGCAGGATCCAAGATGGTGTTATATATGAAAAAAAGAGAGAGAAAAAAGATGCATAAAATGAACCAAGAAAGCAAGCAAGAAGGTAAAAATTACCTTTCCTGAAATAAGTTAAAGAAAGACTGCCATGTACCCTGATGAGGTACCTCCAGGATAACCATTTAAACATTTCTAAACTTTTTCAACGCTAGGATTCGTCTCTGCAGTGCTGAGCAAAGCTAACAGCAGAGGGATTGTTTTTAAGCACATCCTGGCCACAGAAGGAGGGAAGGGGACACATTTGCTGGAAAATACATTGCTGTAAAGCTTTGGACAAGCTTTGCTGCTGTGGAAAGCACAGAGAAAATGAATGTCCAACAATCACCAGTGGCTGATGACCCTCAGCCAGCAGTGCAAGTGAAAAGCAACAGTGGCACAGATCAGAGCACAAGGGGAATGAATCACACACAGGACTCTATTCTGCACAGCACAGTCCGGTGGGGTTGGATAAACATTTTGCACAGTAAGTACAGCATTTACTCTTTCACGTACTTTATCCAAAACACACTGACCTCAGCCAAGCAAGAGGACATGTGCATGTGGGTGCTGAGGTGGCCCCCACAACAGGTGTAGAAATGCCCACCTGTAAAAGACCATCTGCCTGTGATGACTGGGTCTTCTCAACCAGTGGAGAGTCATCAAGCAAATGCAGCACCATCACAAAGAGGCACACGAGAGGCTTGTGTATCTGATGCTTTTCTCAGCTTCTGTGTTGTTGCAGTGTTTCTGATTCCAGCTTGTGAAAACATGTAAATACTTTCATATGCCACTGATAGATTAAATCATTATTTTGTTCCGGGAATTTTATTTTTTTTCCTTTTGTTTTTTTTAAATCAGACTATCATGCCCAGATACAGACAATCTAATGAGCTCTAGTGTTTTGTTTTTCCATTATTACCTCCAAGTTAAGACGACCATTTTCTGAAAGCTTACTAGTGTCAACTGAAAATATGGAATTCCACATAATAGTCTACAAGATTATTCCAGTATGGATTATCTTTGATAATATTTACTTGACATACCCAATACAGGTCAAAAGCTCATAATGAGAAAGTGACCTGACTCCAAATCATATTCCAGGCAGCAGAACATTGCATACTTCAGGCTGCACTGTGGGTTTGCATAAACTTTCCCTGAAAGCCATGTATCGACCAATTGATGTTTTCAGCATCTGCTAATTAGCGCTGTTCCAGACTGGACTGCATTATTAGTCGGTACTGCAGCAGCACAATTCAGTACAGCCTTTTGTGAGAAAGAAATGTCTTCTAAGTAGAAGTGCAGATTCTACCCGGTGAAAATTTTCAAAGTATTTGAACATCAGTGTACCCATGACAAATAAAGCCAGGTGAAGATCTGTCCTGTTTATAGCTGCAATACATAAAGGTCAAGGAAGACCATGAGTCTTAGAGAAACCAGTTTGCTCATAACTGGACAAATACTTCTCAAGGCAGGTGTTTTAGACAGACAATAAAACTCTCTGAGCGTGACCCCATCTCTCAATGCAATAATAAGTTTGAGAATATTGCCCCAGCTTCTGCCTCGGTATATCCTGAGGTGACTGGTACATCCCACCTTGCTAGCCTATGTAAAGCTTTTCAAACCTGCTAATGACTATTAGTGTCATAATCTGGAATGGCAAGAACTTCCTGCCAGACACTCAGATAAATCTGCCGTTATTTTCAGGACTGAGAAAAGTCTCTTTCATTAGCAGCATCCTCCTGGAGGCTTTCAGCCCGTAGGAGTACAAACTCAGCACCCAGAAAGGGAGCAGACGTTTTGTTGTGTTCAACTTTTATTTCAGAGATACACAAAGGCCAAAACTGGCAAGAGCCTTTATAGATGGAGGAAGAGAAAATATCCCTCACATCACATTCCATCACATAATTTCTATATGTCACTACTGAGGCTTTCTATGTGGTCTCTCTTTTTCAGCAAAAAACCTGTCCTGAGTATCTCACTGGTACCTCTGGTAACACAATGTGAAAAACAGTGTCTGCCTCTGTAATGCCGTAAAATTGACCTATAGCCCAGTCTGTTTCTGCTAGCTGAAGGTTATTTTGCTTTGACATATCCTTGCAGTGTCCTTTTCTTTAATTAATAATGTTGCTGCCATGTATTATGAAAGTCATTCTTTTGCACATACTGTTATCTTTCCAAATTAGGCATTTTATAAGTCCTTAAAGCTTCAGCCTTAAGAAATGCATAGAGTATTTTCAATCAAAAGTCTGATCTATTTACATGCACAAGAGCTGAAAGATTTTTCATGCAAGTGGTCATACTCTTAGGCTTTTATTATTTCTGCTTGAGCAGAAAGCAATAAATATGTCTTGAGACAAGGGAGAAAGTTAATAAAAAACTGTCCTTTCCTCTTTGTGCTAGGTCCTGCTTTAAAACCAGCTTGTCTTTCATGAACAAATTAATTGGATTAGCTCTGCTTCAGCCACAAAGGACAACGGTCTGTGTCACAAGCATATTTGTATAATGAACCATCACTACACTTGTATACTAGGGGACTGATCCTGAAATCTTATTCAAGCAAGTATTATTATTAGCATTAACATTACAATTCACTTTGTGGGGCACAAATAAGAAGACAGATGCATGTTATGACTTTACCTACACAAATATAAAAAAGTCCCTGCACCAGTGAACTGATTGAAATAAAAAAGTCCTATATGTTGAATGATGATATAGAAGGGAGACTAACCCTCAATGACCCAGCTAGTCAGAGGGCAGGTCCTCACTGTCAAAGAATATTAAAGTGGTGTCCCTGGAGATACTGTCAATGGAAATTTCACTGTGGTTTGAGAAGATGTCAACAAAAAGGAATAAAGCTTTTTAAAAAGAATTGTGACTACTTTTCCTAGGTAGAAAGCAGACTGCATTTTTGAAAAACAAATACAGAACTGTTTTTCTTTTGAAAAGAACGCAATAGCCATCTGTTTATCCTCCTCTCCTTCACCATGTTAATAACATTTTAAGCTGAGACTATTGCCTAATCACTTCTTACCCAACATGTTCTTTTGCTGTATATGCAAATGGTTTTACCCATCTCATAGTGGTATTTACTCCAAGCTCTATCCTTTTCAACTTTCATGATCCTCATTCATGTTTTGTAAAAATAATTTTTGTGGTTTTCTGAGTGTTTTTACAGTACCTCAATTCAGAATGGGTCTCTGACTGCTACTATAATAAATAAATGAATAAGAACCATAACAGTCATACAGGAATCAAACCTATGGAATTTAAATAGCTGTAGTTTATTAAAAAAAAAAAAAAAAAGTTGTCTTCTTACAAAATTAGAGTGTTCTTTTGTTTCACTGGTGCTGGCTCTACTAGGACAAGTATTGATAGTGAGAGGCCTAGAAATGTTTGCTTTCCAGGGTATTATTATGCTGTGTCCTGTATGGAACATTTGCCATAGAACCTTATTTGATGTTTTGCTTAAATGTTCAATAACCACAATGCTTAACTGGAAACAGTTGGAATTTTTCTTAATTGAAGTCCCAGTAAAATTGTCAAAAGAGGAGTGACTTGTCTCTTAGTGGTCAATGAAAAATGACCTGTGAATTAGACCATAAGGGCAAATGTCCTCTTCTAAATGCATAAGCACTCTAACCACGGCAATCTTTCTGTTGTCTGGGTGGTTATTTCACAGTTGTTATTGCTATCAATTACTGCTATTTTACATTCTTCCATTACAGCAAGGGCTGAAGCTATTTCTTAAAATAAAACTGTAACTTCTCAGTCTGGGCGTTGTGCAAACACCCACCAAGAGGTAACGAGGGTCCCAAGGCGCTTCCAGCTGCAGACTAAGGAGGAGTGTTTATCACTGCTCAGCGCATCCTGCAGTTACAGATTTGCAGCTGCTCTTGGATGGGAGGGAGGTTGTTACATTTACACCTGGCATGAATAACTATTCACTGAGGGCACCATGCAATTGTAGACTTCTGCATCCAAAGAAACAGCTCCAGAGACGTTTGGGGTTGGGCCTGGAAGATGGGGCATTCCTTAAAAAGTCTTTCTATGTGGTAATAAACTGCGGTTACACATACACTTGTTTGCACAGACTCTTTCTTTCTCCTTCTTTCTTCCTATATTGTGTGTGAACAAAGTAATGGGCGATGAATTACTAGTATCTGTAATATAAGCCTTCCCACTTGCCGAAACTAGATACACCTTTCAGTTATGAGAGGCATAAATCCTCATTAACTATTAACTACTGTTATAGGTAGCATAGAATTATTCAAGCAATAAAAGAGTTTATTTTTTCCCTCAGTTAGTTGTAAATGAGTCTAGAGGGAACCCAGGAGTTCTCAGTTAAGCTCATTTCATACCTGTAGCAATAGCTTTAAAACCAAATCCTGGATATGTTTATACATTTTTAATAGAACCCCAATTTTACATACAATATCCTCCAGTGGCTTCAGCTGCTGCAGCATCCTCCTGAACAGTTTTTCACATAATAGGCTCAGCAGGTTCAACACTTGATTATCTTTCCTCCAGTTCAATATCTTCTCTTTTCCCTTCGTTATACACCAACAAGGGAACTATACGCAGGTTCTCTGTGGAGGATGCCTCGTACGTGAACATGCAAGCAATGTGGAATCGATGTTCTGGCTGAATCCAGTATTCAAGGAATTTAATTGAATTATTGAAATTCAGGGTTGAACCCCTGGGACATTGATCCTGTATTGTCAGCTTCAAATCCGAGGTGCGCTGGCTGTTTGATAATGTGTTCATAGGATTTTCAGTAGAAGGGGTGGTGAATCAAAGCCTGTGACAGTATAGCTAACTGACAGAAAACAGAGGAACTGATGCTGAATACATTTAAAAATAAATCAATATAGACTGGCCTGATTGAACAATTCTGGCAACGCGTTGTGCTGGCATGGCTGCTGACTTACCAATTTAAGAGTAGGCTCAGGATTCATGGTAGCTGGAAAGCTGGAGAGGACTGTCGCTGGGGCGATGCATTTAACTTCCAAGACAGAGAATATTTGCTCATCTGTTTTCCTTGCCAGAGGCTAGAAACTATTGTTGCGGCTGCCAAATGAAACAAAGGGGGATTAAAAGAGAAACGAAACGATAAAATAATACTTGCAAAATGCTAAAAAAAAAATATCCAAAGAAATGGCTTTCATTTAGATTGACATGAGTGCAAATGCTTTGTTTATTTTCCTTATATATTAAAAGATCATTGAGAATTTAAGGGGGGGGTCAACAAAAAAAGAGAGAAAAAAAAGAGAGAAAGGAATTAAAAAACATTTCTGCAAAATAATGCTCAGTCTTTGCCACCTCTCCTGAGTGCTATGTCATGTCCTTCCTCAAGTGGAACTCTTGGAATAAAGAAACAAAGCACAGACAGCTGCAGGACTGCTCTGCCCTGTTGCGTGTTGTTTCTTCCATTGTTCTTTCTCACCAGCCCACCTGCTTTGTTCAATTTATCATTGTCTGCTTCCCTTTAAATGGGACCTGAGAACACTTGGTTGAGCTGGATTGAATGGCTGTCACTTCAACTTCTGCAAGAGGAAGGCAGCTTTATAGCCTTTCTGCAGCGTTATTCCCTTTGCTGGGAATAGAAAATAGACAGTCCTTTCTTCTAGCACCATGATGTACTGGAGCCCTTAGCCTACCTTCCTTCCCCAGCATGGCCAGTGTAAGCCAGCATGAATATCAACAACTCAAAGCCTTCAGGGCTGTGTTCTCCAGGGGACATGGTACTCTCTATCCCTGTGGAGCCAAGGGGCTTGATCCCGCTAAACTCGTAGCGCGTGCACTTCTCTGTAATCAAACTACTCATGGGCGTCAGTGACTCATTGTATGTGCAGGACCCCCAACTCCAGTGGGAGCCAAGGTCATCCGGCAGTGCACTGGATCATTGCCTTACAAAACTACGGAGCGTACATATCTACCCAAGGCCAAGGCTTTGAGAAATAGGGATGAAGTCAATGAGACCAAAGTAAGTGCTTGGAATCTTTCATCTTCTTAAGAGCTCTGTTGAACAGGAGCAGACTGCTAAAACGTGAACATAGTGAGCATCATTCAGAAGTCCTACAAAATTTGCTACCTAGTTGGCTATGATATTAAGGTACCTGATCCTTACATCTTAATTCTAAAATACAGAGGGTACAACAGAGCAATGGGACACTGGAATTAGTCCCATTACCTCTGGGAGACCCCGAAAAATCTTGACTTCTTCTGCAACAACTTTAACGTAGAAGCAACAGTATTCATTATTTCTGCATTTAATAAATAAATCAAGTATTGCCTATCTGGTAGCCCACCCGCACCACTTTGTCTTACATTCTTGTTCTACCTACAAACATATTGTCTTGACATCTGCAATCTAAGTTAGGGGTAACGGACAACATTGGATCAGTGTGTACCCACATTCTCAAAATAGAACAACTGCTGGAGTTAAGAGTTGCAGAGGCTCTTGCATGGTGAATTTCAACTTGACTGCCAAAGCTGTGTGATAATGCATGCTTTTTTCTGCCCTGTACTTGGTGTCTACTTCTCACTTAATCAAAGGTGTGTGCGTGTATACCAAGACAGAGGGAAAATTACTGGAAAGATGGAGAGAATCCTTAGCTCTGAGGTCTTCACATTTTAATTCTCAGGCCAAAAGCCAAGGAGTTACCCTCTCTACATTAGGATGCATCGTCATGTAATATGAGATCAGAGTCCCTCTCTCCACAGCCTTGAAACTCCACATCATGCTGATGCCCCTCTCCACCCATGGATCTAGAAGATATCAAAAGTCCACAGTTATTTCACAGCATGAATTGCCCTGAGCAAGGTTGACACTGCTTTTCAAGTAATACTACAAGCAAGAGGGTATTTTAAAATCCATTGACTTCAGTATGTATTCCCAAACAGTTTTCTACATTTTTCATCCTTCTTTGTTTGTTTGTTTGTCTGCTTCATTCTACCCCATTCATATTTTACTTCTGTGAATTCAAAATAACAAATTAATTTATTAGAAAAATGACACTCTGTAAATGCTGACATAACAGAAGACAGAAGAAGCGATGTTGAAAATGTTTCAAAATAAATAATCAGTGTTATGTCAGGGGAGACTACTCTGAGCAGTCCTGGCAAAGCGTTTGCTGTGTTGGCATCATTAGCGTTATGCCAATTTAAAAACAGGCAGGAGTTTGGGTAGTAAGAATGCAGAAAAGCCATCACAGGAGTAAAGCATTTAGTTTCCAAGACTCACGGGGCACGCCTATACTAGTGTATAAAATGAGTCAAAGTGTCTGTTTTCTGGCCATAAGGAGAAGTGGCAAGACAAAGCTGGTGTCCCCACAGCTGACCTCTCTTTCTCCAATTGCAACACCTCATCTGTGCTGTGCATTCAGGCCCACTCCAGATCATGCCTGGGCCAATGTTCTCAACCAAGCAACATGTCAGGGAACATGTTAACTATGAAATTAGGTGCACGAGGCAGAGAAAGGACTTTGTGTCCTTCCCTCAGTTCATGGGATCCTGTCTTATTCTGACCCAGGTAAATAAACTGAGAAACCCTCTAACACAGCCATTCCTGCAACTCTGAGGAAAAAGAGCTTCAGTTTCAAAGCATTTGCATTTAAAAAGAAACCACATCAACCTTCAAGTAATTCCTATTTTCTCTTTCTCATAGCCCTCTGGAAGGTGGGAGCTGTGCTTTTTTTTGGTAATAGTTTTTATTTAGTAACAATAGTTAAAGAACCTCACTCTTTTGTTCACTAAGGACAAGAGCTAAAGCTCAGTGGAAACACTCCTGAAGACCTTAACAGGAAATGGATACAACCTTCTTGGCCTTTTGCTTCCCTAGCAGCATTTTTTGTCTTTATGTTGGTTCCTCTTTCCCTTTCATTATCATCCAATTACCATCTTCATTAACATAAATAAAATACTAATATATGATCAGTGCATTCAAGTAAAAACAGCAAAATACACACAGATGCTAACAACTGTGAATTCAGGAAAATGAAATATGTTGAGCTGTAAGAGTTACTTTTTTGAGAACTCAGTTACTTTCTATTTAGAAGGAGCTTTGCTTTTTGGGAATGCATTAAAACATTTCCTGCGTACTTAGAATATTCTATGGTCTACGTGGAACTCATTAATTTAGTACACATACAGGAATCCTGGGGAGGTCTCTAATACACCAGAACAGTGCTGTAGATCTTCAGGGGGAAAAAAAGCAGTCTGAGAAAATGTTTGGGACTGGGGAAGTGTTATAGCAACACACTGTTTATTTTCACAAATACAACTTCTTTTTTACACTCCAGGAGGGAAAAGAGAGAAAGAGAAGAAGAAAAAAAAATATCTTTTTTTAAGTTGGTTGGTCTCAAGTGTTGGTAACTGCCAAGGAAAATGAACTCCCTTTCCTTCCTCCGTGCAGCAGCGCAGAGGGAAATTACCTAGGAACGCGAATCATTTCTGTACTGCTTTTGCTGAAATAAGAATGATACTGCAGGGGAGCCTGTACCAAATAGAGCTATGTGGAATATCCAAAACAAAATTTAAAACACCCAGGACACATGCCATTGCAGCTCCTGAGACTGTAGAGGAATTGCAGTGTTCTCTGCTGACCCCGCTATGTCCACCAGCACTTCATCAGCCCTAGGACTAGGTTTTCAGCACTTCTGGCTATCAGGGAGAGCTTTAGCATATGGTGGTGTGAAGCACTTGTGTCTTCAGTGTTCCTAACTGGTTCAGTTGCATGCTCAGAAGAAACCATCTGGATTTTATTTGCTTAGATATTTTCCAGGTTGGTATTGACAGAAGAAATCAAGTATTGGGTTTGCAGGCAGCTGCCAAAGAGAGAGCTCCATAGTGCTTCCCAGTTGCCAGGCTTCTCTGCTGCGCATCCCACCCAGACTCCTTGCTCAACTACCTTCTTGCTGCTCCTCAAGACTTTGAGCAAACCTGGAATTATGGATTAGAAAGGAACAATGACAAACTCTTCCCAGGTCCCCAGAGGAGAAAAATCATTCCTCACAAAGAAGTAATAAAATATTATGAAAGTAGTTTAGTGTCAGGGTTGCTAATGTCAGGGTTGGTCCACAGGGGAAGTGGATCCAGGGGGTTGGGTGGTGGTGAGGCAGGCAGGGGCAGTGTCCTCCCCAGCAAAGGCACAGTCCTGCAGTGCCCCAGCCACACCAGCAAAGCAGGGACATGGATAGACAGTCACACTGCCAGCTGGCCCTCAGCCCAGGCAGCCAGCCCGCAGGATGGAGACTGATGCCCATGGGCTTTGACAATTAACATATGTAGATAGACAAACATAGATACATATCTCTATATACATCCATACGTATCCCTGATATGCACATAGCAAACTAGAAGGGCTATTTTCCATTGAATAATTTCTTTAGCATTTTTCTTGCTTTCTATTGCTTAGCCTCTTGCTAGTTTTAGTTTCATTGTTGCGCACTGTTTGCCGGTTCATTCAATGAAACGTTACTTTGATTTCAACAGCTTGGGTTTATATGTGTAAGGACAATGTATGTCTTTTTAAAATCCAGGTCTTGATCTTTTTTGGCTTCATTTTCCCGGCTCCAACATGAGGTCCCTTGCTTTGGGACACTTCTGCACCACTGACTCCATCTCTCCTTCATCATAATCAATCACATTATCAAATCCCTTTCACTGAAAACGTTATGCGTTGAAACCAATCCAGTTTCTTGCCACCACTATTTCTATTATAAGATTTTTCTAGAACATCTTTTTTCCAATTTTTATGCCACATTTATTATGTCCTATTTATGTCAAAATTGTCCCTTAGCTTTAATGGCCCTTCTTTTTTATTTTCCGTCTACTTTTATCATATCTTTATACAAATAGAATAAAACTACTCTTGGTTTTTATTTTGTTACTTTAAACAAATTTATAAGCTTTGGCCACAAAACAGGTCTTCTGTTCCTATAGCAGTAGTATTAACTCTTTTCCTCTCTCAACCTGCTCCATTAGGAGTTTAACTTGTTGAGCTTTTATGACTGGAATTCTAAACTCTGTACCAGCTAATGTCTCACCAGTGCAACTTATAATTAATACTTAATGCTTTCGTTTTGTAAAAGCCTCACTGGATACATCTGAGAATCATATTTCCATTTTTTACTGCTACATGCACCTAGCTGGTGCATAATAATTCTTTGACTGACTAATACCCCTAAGTCTTCCTGTTTCAACTAGCGGGCCTTAGGATGATTGCAGAAGTTCTGATTGAAGAAATTCTCATTGCTCCCTATGTTCATTACCTCGCATTTCAAACTAATTAAATCACATACATTGTCCCAGTTCTCAGGCCTATCTATTTCTTCCCATGTGATATTCTGATGATCCTCCATATTGTTAATGCCTGATACTTTGTATTTCTTGAAAAAAATTAACACATTCCTATTTTTTGTACTCAAGATATCGCTGATATTTTCCATAGCATTGGTTCTGATACTGATTCTTGAGGAATTACAGCCAACAATTCATTTTATTTTAGCAGAAATTTTGTAGTTCCCACACTTGGATCTTGTGCTAATCCACCTTTTATTCCAAGTATGTAATAATTTACAATGTGCATTGAATCCAAGTAGATTAAGTGCTAAATTAATCTCTTCAGACAAGCTCAGTTACCAAAGTTCAGTCAGACACAATCCACTTGCTAATTCACGGGCCATTGTACCACCTTTTTCATTCATCTCCATATATTTAAATACCATTCAAAAGTTGTACTTAAGCTTCATATGCAACTAATGTATGATTACTCGGTTTTATTGGGCCATTTCTAATCCCTTTCTTAGACACACCAAGTGCAGTTTTGCTCTAGCTGTTCATCGTAGCTCTTCCAAAAGCTAGGGTCACTGTTTCCCGATCCTTCCAGACTTTTTGTGCCATCCTCTCTTCTTAGTGGTCCTCTGGTCCAAGGCCACCAAGCTCAGTTGTCTCAGCAGACCATGCTGAGCAGCAAGATTTCACACAAAAGCAGCCCCAGCAGTGCTGGGCTTTTGAAGGGTGAGCTGTGTGTGAGCAGGTCTTGCAGGTTCATCGAGGGACCAGGATTTCCACACAGGCTCAGCCGCCCTTATTGCTCTTGACTGAATCTCCTAGGAAACAGCAAACTGAAGCTGCTGTGTCTTTTCCCTGGAGCCTGCCCTACCTCCAGTCCTACAAGCAGGCACAAACAGGCAGCCACAATAATACAGACCCTTGCGTGCACTGTGCTGCCTGAAGAGGTGCCGGGAGCTCTGTGTAGGGTGACCCCAGCTAGAGATTCAACCTATAGTTGTGGGGTTTGCCTCTGGAGGGGAATATAGCCCTCTGCTGTCAGTACAGACAGGGAAGATAAATGCAGAGCAGAGAATAACTGACGAAAGGCAGGTCCTGAGAGTGATGCTCTGTGGGAGGTAACACAGCCGTGTGGAAATAGCGTGCACTGAGTGGAGACTGCAAACTCCAAAGACTTCTTTCCCATTTGCAGGGAAATGCAACTCTGCTGGAGCTTTTACTTCACTGTTTGGATAAAACCCATCTTTTCCAAAGCAGTTATTGAAAATACGGGACTATTTATTAATGAATATGGCTTTTCAATTCAGGGATGTCATCTTATCATGGATGATAGAATGAAATAAACAGAAAAAAGCATTTTAATCATATTTTTGTAGATTACATCAAATCCAAAACACAATTTACATATACCATAAAAAGCTAGATAGAATTGATATGATATTATGAACAGGCAATGCCATTTTTTAATCTTCATTTTAGAAACACTTGCCTTGCTGATAAACACCAATGCAATTGTCACAGACACAGATCTTTACTCTCTGCCCATGAATAACAACAAACAAGAATTCTCCAACTCTTTCACTTTCCGTTTTTTCACCCACAATTTCTGAATTTGTTCTAATTGCACCACTGGTCATTAGGTGGTCCATAATCTAAATATTGCTGGTGCCAAAATCACTTGTCTTCTGAGTAAGGCACCTCTGTGCCAGGTGAACACTTATGAAGTGGGGCAAGAAGGATGTTCAAAAGAATGGAGGACATGTGCTAGGAGCTGTAAAAAACATCCATAATACATAGTCCCTGCCAGAAAATCTTAAAGGCTACAGCCTTCTTGCTACAAACAGCTTGGCACTTACGTAGCCTAACTGTCGGAGTGTGTCTCTACCCATTCAAGGATCTAGCCCAGTCCATAAAATTATCCATGTGCATAACCGCTGATGGGTTTAGAACAGCAGAGGCAAATGACTTATAAATGGACCTCACAGATGGCAAAACCGTTCAGAGAAGATTCCTCTTCTCCACTGGTGTGAAGTTGACTCTGAGGTACCTAACCGCTGCAGCCTGAGAGAGGGCCAGAGAGCAGTTTTTTAAAAAAAAAAAAAAGAGGTGGTGGGCATTTGAGCCTCACAGCCCCCTCTCCTCCCAACATGGAGGAGCAGAGCGCCACGGCACTTCTGGCAGCATGCAGCACCCACCAGCCAGAGTTTAGGCAGTAGGTATAGACTCCCACACTGAAAACATACAGAATTTGGAGGGGTTCAAAGTTAGAGTAGTGACCTTTATAGTATAGTGCTCCATCTTTTGCATGTAATTTCAGGAGCTGAATACGACTTCCAAAATGAGTTCTGCTTAAGAAGGCCACGATGGGATCCTCCAAAACAATGTTCAGAAAGAGAACGGTATATACATAGAGAAAGAGTACATATACATTTATAGCATTCCCTACTGCAGAACAAGGAATGACTGTTCCTAGTTTTGCAAGAGTGTACCACAACCATTTTCATGAAAACACAGTTACCACAAAGAAAAATAATACAAAGATGCACAGAGATTTACAAATGCTTTTGTATCTGATTAGATTTACTATGAATTCCCCAAGGCTCCTCTTTGCTTTCTGGTCTCTTTAGTTTCAAAGATAAACGAATTGACAATTTAACAGTCCACATGATTTTCTTTTCAGAAGAAGTAACATCACATGTAGCAAACTGAAGCTTTGTGACATTTTAAAATTATTAATAAATAAAATAAGATTTGGAAAACAGAGAAAGAAATGTCCATGAACTCCTCTTCATTACCATAAACTTTTATGCTAAAAAATAAAAACTAAATTGCGGTGTGCAACACTGGAAGTATTTCTGCACTTTCAGTTCAAGTCACAAAATATATATTTCCTCATTTATCTTCGCTATCTTAACAAACAAAATCTCAGTAATATGGGGAGAGCATTCATGCATGAGCTGTGTAAACATAGCACAAAATAGCAAGATTTGCAATGTTTCAGGCAAGTATTTTGTCAGCTTTTTCAGTTTGCATATTGTTTAGTGTTAGGTGTTTAGATTCTGTGATAATAGACTTTACACTGAAAAAAACCCTAAGACACTATCTAGCTAGCTTGCTGGGACATGGATAGATAGATAGATAGATAGATAGGGCTTTTGTTTATTTAGGTTTTCAAATACTTTTTTACTTTTCAAGCCTTTGCTGACTGTTCAGCTAAGAGCAGAATTTATCAGCCTTCCCTATTTCCAGTATGTGTTGTGTTAGAGATTTCTTATTTTGATAACTAGTAGATATTTTGAAGAGAGGTCATATCCTTAGACCCTGGCACAAGGGTCAATAGTTAAAAGTACAGAATATGACTTCTGTAATTTTTTTGTCTTGCTATTGTAGAGGCAGAAAATGCATTTTTTCAGTCTGGAAATTATTTTTCTACAAATGTTGGCAGTAACCAAGTATCCATAGGTGAAAGATTAAAAATAACCAGAGCTCAACAGTATGGTATGGTTACTCATACGTGTCTAAATATGCCTAAATGTGATTTTGTTTCTGGATTGAATCTTAAACTCTGATTATTAAGCAGTAGTCTAACCTGGCTATAAATACAAGACTTTTTCCTCTTGTAGAGGTTATAATAATGCAACAGGCTGTTATGAATAGGTGTTGCTTCACGTCAGCACTTTTGGACTCTATCTTAATTGAAAAATGGTGGGTATTTCTGTCATCAGGATATCTGCTAACTAGAGTAGCCACCCTACTCTCAAATCTAGCAGGCAAGATGAG
Source organism: Dromas ardeola (assembly GCA_013398915.1). Taxonomy (NCBI): domain Eukaryota; kingdom Metazoa; phylum Chordata; class Aves; order Charadriiformes; family Dromadidae; genus Dromas; species Dromas ardeola. The sequence goes on along the minus strand of VYZM01018859.1, from coordinate 145,788 downwards.
TCTCTTGTATCTTTACAGTATTCTTACTGTGAGATAGCTAAATGAGGCCACCCCCTGGCCATGGTTCACCTCCTGACAAAAACTTCAGTGATTTTTGTGCTTGACTTAAATTTTACAGGAACGTAACTAAGACATGGCAAGTTATGCCTTTGGTTGCTTTGCTTAAGGCAGCCATTAGGGTGGCATACAGAGGAACCATGATGCCCTAAGGGCACAAACAAAACAATTTTTGTATGGAGGCAATATCTTTTATTACCAACTGATACCCTTTAAAAAACACAAACCACCAAGCAACAGATAGACTCAAGAGTCTGAAATGACCTGAAGAAAGGCTGTTGTGCCTGGAAAGCTGTCTGTTTTGTTGGTCTGATAAAAGATATTCTCTCTTCCTAAAAGCTTTGTGTTAGCTATGAATAATCCTGTTAGTTTAGGAGTCTTCCCAGTCTTTCCAAGACAGGCATGGCTATAGAGTGGTGCCGGGTTTCACTTGTACCAAAGGTGCTGCCTTATCTTTTGTCTAATGCTACACAGTGCACCTTGCTGCTAGTCTAAGCAACATGGTTTTGCATCTCTTCCGGAAATTATTCATATCCAAAAACACAGATGTAACATCTTCCTTCTGATATAAGCTTATGCTAAGCAATGTCTCCACACTTCCCAAAATTACGTGTGCCTGTATCTTTATGTATTCTTTGATCATGTTGAAAGGATGAATCTATTGTGCTTGTTTATTAGCCCCAACAACTGTGTTCGGTACATGGGTGGAAATATCCCCTTCAGCATGTTAATTACAAATTCACACTAGGGGTTCCTTTGTGTTCTGAGAGAATACAGTTCTTTGATTACACAAGACCTAAGTGGCATTTCAGTATATCAGCATTAATAACTCATTCCTACAGATCCACCAGGTAGAATTAAAATTAGGAAGAAGGGTTATAACTTGTCAAACTAGGTTTCTAATTAATGGAGTTACTTGTGTTACAACAACTACTTGCTCCTTCATAGACTGTGCTGTTTTCCTAAATACTGTCGTTCTGATGTCACATGATGAAAATCTGCGGTTTTGAAAATCTACCATTATGAATTTACAGGTGAACATAAGACAATCTATTAAAAATGTTCAAAACCTGTTAGAATAAGCACAAAATGCTGGGTTTACTATGGCTTATTTTTCTGCAAAATAGTTTATTTTTCTGCACAATGTTCATAACCGTGCATGATTCCAGGTGCGTATAGGTATAATGTAGTAGAAATAACACTCTTCTTGTATAGAACAAATAATCATTTCCATAAAAACATTTTTTTTACTTTGTAATGGGGACAGAACAGTGAGCTGAAATTGTCCAAGTTCCAGTAGTATGATTTTTCTTAGAAACTATTCAAAAAAGCACTTCCTTTCATCGTCTTTTACCCTATTTTATGAGTGAAGGTGGGTAATATAATCCCTCCATGTCTGGGATTAAACTTGCCTAAATTAAGCATCTAAAATTTAGTTGTCTAAATACAGTCTAACTCTTTTGTGTTTCCCATAGAGTTAACGGAGAGCAGTAGACAGCTCCTGGCTGGTACTCAACCTCAAACAGAAATCCAGCAAAGACCAGGTGAATTCCTCATTACAGATGTTTGTGTCTCTCTATTAACTATAAAAAGACCTTAGGGTGATGAGCTCAGGCCTTAACTTGCCACCTTCAATATGCATGGCAAACATTCCTTCACAAATCCACGTAATTACTGTCAAATCACTATTTACAACGTGCCTCCCCTGTGAAACTTACAGGGCTTACAGACAATGGACAAGCTGTTAGCGAGCTCAGGCTTCTTGTACGATAATTTGTTTATTCTGTTCTTATCTTATCGCTTCCTTTCTCCCTGTTGGATGCTTTATACACATATGTGTATCTCGCCAATCCAAAGGCAAAATCCTGGCTCTGTGAAGATGGCAGGGCCAGGATTTCTTGTCCTCCCTTAAATATCATAAAAATTACAGAACAGTTAGATCCCAGTACTCAATATAATGCATTAACCTTTACTTATTATCTCTCATACCATAGTCCTCCATAAGAAGTTAAAAACCAAAAAACTGCAAAAAATGTATAAATAGACTGATCAAATAAAATATCTGTGACAGTAAGATCAGCTTGTTCTGCTCCTGGGGAAACAAAAACACAAAGAAACACAAAAGCAAAACCAAAAAACACAAACCAACACAAAAACCATACAATGTAAAATGATCCTTTCATTGAAAATTGAGTTTTTATGGTTCCTTATTAGGAACTCCCCTTACAACTAATTATATTAAACTTCTACGTTCTCTGCTTTTTCTCATCAGTAATCTCACAATCTCCAAATTTGTGAAAGTAAATGCTTAGTCAGTGTGTAAATTGAGGACAATTATCATTATGACCACACAGTAATACAAAAATAATTAGACCATTGCTAGCAGCAAAAATATAAATCAAATCAGTTTGTAATAGGAACATTAATAATTTGTTAAAGATACAATCTATTGCAGATGGAGACTGGAAAGCAGCTGAGCTGAGCTGCTTTGCTGAAGACAGTGCTTGTTTTGAAATAAAGAGCACAAAGTTCAGTGTATGTGCATCAGTGATAATCTATGGGTTATTGTGTTCAAGAGAATTTACAACCTATTCCAAATGCGTGAACTCAGTGGAACCGGGAAATCGAATGGCTGAGTGGTATTTATTATGCTACCCTTATCCTTGCCAACGTAGAGGGAAAGACTGGGACAGTTCACTTTGCCTCCAGGCATCCAGTAATGAGCCAACCGGTGGTGCATTAGGAAGTAGTGGGCAAGTGGCATTATCATCAGGTGCATTTTTAGTAGCAGAGTCAAGTAGCACTGGGAGCATTATAAGTAGTGCAGTTGAGTGCTAGAGCATTGGTTATTATAGCACAGAATGTACAATGGCAGGAAAGCTTTGGGAAATATAACAAGCAGAGTTAGGCCTGAAACATACACTTTAAATAGTGCCAAACTTTGAAGAGCAGCAGCTCTAAACTCAGACCTTCCCTTTGGCACCTAGGGATCACTCTAACGGAAAAACCTGATTCTCAAATTCGAACTCTCTCAAATCCTAGAAAATCTTGGATGCATTTCTGGTGACAAGTAACACAGTCCAGATTCTTTCAGACCACAACAGGTAGTGCAGCTGAACGCCACAGCAAACTTTTCAAAAAGGAGCCATTTGGCATAATAAGGATAGTAGTCAGGGGGCCAAGGTAATTCCAAATGTGCAATCTGATCATTATGAAACAATTGTAAGTGATGGGCAATATTACTCAAGTCTTTCCATGTAATGATACCTGAAAAGACTCTTGAGAATGTCAGGGATCACAGTAAACCTTTAGGCAAAGGGGCTTGTAGGGTGTTGGAACGCTCTGAATGGGGTGAGGGTCTGCTGACCCACAGTAAATCTGTATGGATCAGGCAGTCAAGACCCATCCTGAAGAAAATGTATGCTAGTGTGAAAGTTACAGCACAAGGACTACCTCCCAGTCCGTGTTTTTCTCCTACCCTTGCCCAGATTCTTTACCACATGTTTTCCTCCTGGGACCAACTGATCTAACATACACAGCAGGTCTGGTCCAGCATTTCACTGGTGTGAGGTAAATTTTGTGAATCGGAAGGTGGGGGAAGAGCTGTGTCTAACACTAATCTACCTCCTTCTTTAGAGTGGTGACAAAAGGTACTGGGGTGAGGGGACAAATGCATGGTGAGATGGCATAGAACAGAGCTGGTCTGGTCTGGTACTTACAGGGTGGAGCAAAGCAGGGAATAAATCTGGTGTCGTGGACTTCATGACGATATTGACACATTCAGAGCTGGTAGCTACCTCACGTGTTTGGACTCAGGATATTTCTGCACTGTCAATGTATCATCAACAGAAGCAACAGATTGATATGAAACCTGAAATGTCTTCTTCCAGCTCTAGGCCAGCACTGAAATCACTGTAATGCAGGAAAACACTGACATGTTCTGAATGGGAGATGTGGTGACGTCTCGATATCTTTTGCAGTCTCTATTTCTAAGTCCACCCAAAACTGTAAACCTTCAGAATGTTTTTGGTTCTGCAGCCCTAACCTATCCAGATTGGATGGAAGTTTAAGGTCAGAGTGAAGGGTAGGTGAAACATTTGTATAAAGCTTAAATCCTCCACAGGAAAGACTGTGAAGAGTGCACTGTCCACTCTCTGAGGTGGTTACAGCAGGGAGCTGCAGGAAGACTAAACAGTTAGATCTCTGGAAATACTACTAAAGCATGTGAGGGAAGTGTTTTTCTCTACATCCCCTGATAATAGCAGGTATCTTGGACTGAGTGTAGTTTATACTTACATTAAGACCCTGCAAACAAGAGTGAAGACTGAGTGTGCATACTCACATATGCAGAACATCGAGACCTTTGGCTCCGTTATTTATTGAGACTTTCCCCTGTGATTGGTGACAATAAAAGGCTTTGGTGCTGGCATTAGTTATGATAGGTGATGAAAATGTGGCCGGCATCTTCGGTTAGCCACATGGGGAGATTTGTTTCCTCTGATGCACAAAAGCATATGCTAGCCACACCATCTATGGCCATGGAGCATGGGAATTTCTCTGCAGATAGTCAAGATGTGACTCCCACATAATAAACCCAAAGACAACGAGCAGCTAGGCACTGAAATCTTAGCCATTTAAGTGTGAATTAGAGACTGAAATCTGAAAATGCTACCAAATTGGTGCAATTATGTTGAACCACATCAGAATAGCAGCTCATAACACATTAATAGAATTTACTATAATTGCTGAAGGAATACAAGGAATCCAAAGGATACATTTCCCTAATACAATAATATTTGAAATCCATGGAAAAAAATTTCTTTTTTAAAGAAAAAAAAAACCTTCGCTCTGGTTGCGACTACTGTATTTCCCACTTTTCTTAATCTTCAATTACTTTCAGCTAAAAAAAGGTAGAGAAAAACAAGTATGTCATTGGAGATTGTCTTGGTAGCAATGAAAACTTATGTATTAGTATGCATTATGTTTCAAGCAAACATCTCTTTTATTCTCTGTACTCTCTTGTAAAGAAAACTCATAAGAAGTTGAGTATGCTGCCCTTCTTCTGTTTTACTTTTGTATTGGCTTCTATAAACACATTTTCTCCAGAAAGAGGATTTCTGCAAGGATGTTTTAGGGGGGCACCAGTGCTTTTGCAGTGCCTGGACTGATACTAAAATCCAGGCTGTCTGGATCTCTAAGCAGTAACAAATTGAGCTGGTCCAGCAACAAACGTAGAAATAAATGCCAAGATAACTTATGTTCTTCTCGTATGGAACTATCATTTATGGGGTACGTGTTATTTCTTCTTCAGGTATAGGTCAGAAGTGATAACGTACTGCAGCTCTTGTAAAAGTGGTACACAGCAGCAGTGTCTGTGTAGATTCATGTCTGAGCTCGGTGAGTGCATCTCCTCATACATCTTACATCAATTTTTATGAGATATTGTCTCTCCTGGAATTCTGGACGTTGTTCCTATTATTCAGTTATTTTCCACATTTGTGCTGCCTGTCTACCTGTTTCTGCTGACACCAATCAATTATGACTAGTCCTTTGCTATGCAAAATGGACATCTTCCTCCTCTGAACTTTAAAGGATGTCACTCAGAACATAAAGTGGCTGCCATTAGAAATTCAGCATTTGCTAACAAACCCCACGTTCAGAATGAAGCATATAGAGAACCATTACCTTGGACACAGAAATAACTGGAGTTTATTGAGAGTTTTCTAAATGCCTGCCAGAGAGTTTCAAGAGTGCTGAAGCTTTCCAATTTTCCATTAGGAAAATGAATGTCTGAGACATGAATCACTCCTTAGAAGGGTCTACAGCTTCCACTGATTAAAAAGGGAGCGCAGAGGGCTGAGGCTGATAGCGAATTCTACACAGTAGGTGTTTGTACTTGGTCGGATGAGGCTCATCTATAGTGGCAAGTTTCGGTTTGGTTCAATAAAAACGTGTTTTGGGTTAATCGGATCCAAAACAAAAAATACATACATACCTGGATTCAGATTTAAATACACTGCTTTGGATACAACAAACAAGCACAATATTCAGTGAGAAGTGAGTGAACAGACTACTGAAATATATTTCCATATATTTCTTACTTTCCCAGTCATCTTCATATCCTATCAACATGTTCTTTTAAAGTCTTTAACTGCATTCCATACCCCCGGTGTTTTCCAATAATAACCCTACATTTCTCTTTGAGATTTACCCACTTTCTCCTTAAAGTACCTTTAACTATCTGAAGAGTTTTGTCCCTATTTATGGTATGCTCTGATGCCCTGACTGATGAATTTGGTGATGGACATCCTCATGGTGAAACAGAGCAGATAACCTTATGTTCCCCTCGCAGCAACATACTCCTCCTGTGGGTCACTGACATAGGCCCCCTTTCTCTACATAGCTGCCTATGTTCAAGAAACATGTAGGGACTTAATTTTTTTTTTAATTTTTTTAGTGCTAAGATCAACGTTGCAGAAAAAGTTCAAAAGTTATTGCTCTGGGGGAAATGACTGAAAGATGAATGGCTAGACAGACAATGAGCACAGTCACAAAATACGTTTTCTTGAGGAAGAAGGCTAAAAATATTTCAACTTATCATCCCTAAATGAAGTATTTCTCTCTGCGTACATACAAAGCTGCATTTGTCTGGAGTCCTGCTGTCCCTCATGAGAGCTTGAGTGTTAATGTCATGTTTCTTTTACTGTCTGAGATCCTCCACTAAGATTTATCCTCCCAGGAGCAGAGAGAGTGGAGAAGACACCACTCAAAGCAACAGCCAGAGGCCTGTCAGTGCATTGGGAAGTCTAACCCAGGGGAGGGAATTACACTCTGAATATTAGGCATGCAAATTAACCCTTTTCAGGGGGAGGTCCAGGGAGACTAGTTTATAGTACTCTACAAAATGTTTTCTGGTATTCCCATCACTAAAAATAATATTGAATTTTCAACTGTGCAATGCACAGTCTGAAATTAAAGGGTTTCCTGTGAGATAAAAGCTCCATGATTTGACCAAGGCTAGATAATGTGAAAACTTTATGTACGCTTTAATGTGTTAAAGTAAGCAACCATCTCCTGTGATAGGACACATGTCCTCAGAGAAGATACGCACACTTCGTTTGAGGTTGTTCACATGTTTTTAATATGCTTACCCAGGTTTTACTTTCTGTTTAGCAATATTATTGAGATTTGTGTCTTTTAATTCCAGAAGACAATCACCAGATTTTATTTTATTTTTTGCTGTTACCTGTGTAGTAAAGAAAGTTGTTGAAGAATTAACCTGGAGAAGGAGAGGAAAGAGCAAGATATTTATTAATGGTAGCGTGCAAATGGTAGACCGTGTCTAAGTGTTTGTGTATATGGCTTTTATTTACACGGACCACGGATAGGTGGCAAAACTTCACAGATAGCCAAAACAACAATGACACTACATTCTCAGAACACAAAACAATTCATGAACTTCAATTATGCTCTTAAATTTCAACATCTTGAGGACGTGGTAGGTATAATCGCTTAGATAAATTTTACATTAGTAAAATAGAAGTGTTTACACCTATTTTAATAAATGTCTAATCCAAAACCCATTGTAATCCGAGTCAGGGTCTTTTCATTAACTTCAGGCCATTTGAGCACAAGGAAGAATAAACAGACTTTGTCATTTCTCTTATGGTGCAGGGTATGTGAGTTTTTGCTGGGCCTTCCACTGTAAATGCCCTTTTGTGAAACCCTGAGGTGTAAATTCAGGGACTAGCTTTGTTTGATCTCCAATGCCATGCCGTGATTTAAGAAGAGGCAGTTTCTAAAGTGCACTTGCAGCTGACTCAGACAGGCCTTTATAGTATTGATTGCAGGGAATGTTTGCTTTATGTACTGTTCAGTACGGTAATCCTAGATATATTGAAAGTGGGATCAGGGATCAGCATAAAATGATGTGACATTGTTTAGAAAAAAGATATACCCCTACCAGATCTGTGTAATTACAATGCAGGGAAGTTTGATGATGCCATTACTGCGTTAATTTACTCTCTGTAAAAGTTAAAGTTAAAAGCAGAAAAAGGATCATCGTTTGTAACAGGAAAAACTTACATTCGGATCGTAAGAGGTTTCTTTAGTAAAGATCACCAAGACTTTTCATTGATTTGTTTAGACAGATGTCTCGAATAGTTCAGAACTATTCCATTGTTCCTGCATAATGAGGTCCATAGCATTAATTATGTATGTAATTTCATTAGAAGAAATGTTCTTTTACAGCCACACGGAGCATGTTACATTTACTCACACTATGAAAGATGCCACTTTTAAATCTATCAACACTTGTCACTACCATAACTGAATACTCCACCACAAGAACCTCAACCTGCAGCATAAATCTGCCCTCTTTCCATCAAAGTCAGGGCTCTTTCATACCAGCAATACTTTCGATGCGCCTATTTGCACTCAAGTTGTTGTAAATAGCATAAATTAACAGCTCCCAGTATGTGGTGGATTTCTTTTAATTTTCTCCAAAATTATGTTTAGAGCAAGAACTCTGGGTTAAAAATGAAAGAGCTCAGACAGTGAGAAAAGGTGAATCGTCAGGAGGCAGGCGATCAACAATGTGTTTATATAAAAGCGATGCCGGCTCTCCCCATCAGAGCTGGAACAGGACCCTCCCAGCACCTTCATCCAGCATTCACAGCCATGTGCCTACACAACCAAGTGGTTCCCAGTCCGTGAACGGGGTGGGAAGGCTCCAGCTTCCTGAGATGCACATCCTCTTGTTGCGATCATGCCAGGGGAGACAGTAATAGACAGCGTTTCTCTGTTAGAGCTATTAAATAAGCTAATAGAGTTGGAGAACGTACAGTGGATGTGTATAACATTTACAAAGTTGGTTTTAGTATAAGATTATTCAACTGTTCTAGGATTTATAGCTGGTGAACTACAAATATTCCCCACTGTGGACAGAGTTGTGTCAATATACCCATTCATTTGGGAGATTTTAAAATCATTAGGGAAGGTTTGCAATTGATATACCCTCAGGAATCACTGTGGTTTACCACTGTGATTTACAGCTTGAGGTGCTTTTGCATGGGATAATCCAAATGCTGTTTAAAGCTCAATCACTTGAAATTAACTAACCTGTTAATTCCTGACTGATCTATGCCTAACCCCTTCACACTGCCCAGGATGGTTTGTCTTCAGGATCAAGAAATACAGGCTGAAATCCTATACTCATGGGAACAAAATTCTAGTGCGGCTGTTTAAAAAAAAAAAAAAAGAAAGAAAAAAATTCCTTAATTACGATGCAGTAAGTTGTGCTGTGAAACCATGGAGCTATACACAGTAAAATGCAACTACTTCTTAGTGAATTTGATATCCTCATAAACAAAATTCCAATGTGCAAGTGAGAGAATGTATAATTTCTGAGTTCAGCTATACGGAAATGATTGATTGTGATACAGTCTGATGTTTGGTTTTCTTTCTGCTTTGTCTCAGTCATTTCTTAGCCCACAGTCTTCCTGTTAAAAAATCTTTATGTGGTTTTGATTTTACTGTGCAAATTCCAAAAGTTGTTTAAAACCCAGGTTATGATTGCATGCATTTTGATTAAGTAGGACTTACTGTTGAAAGTTTCAGCATTCGGGAGAGAGTGCAAACCACGTACAATAGGCTACAAATGGTATTTTAAGATGGGGTCTTTGCTCTGCCAGCAGCTCTGGGCTAGAGTCCTGCTCCCACAACGGCGGAAGGTTTGGGGTGGTTTTCAGCTTCTGATGTCATTCATTCCCCGTCTGAGCATTGCTGTGGTGTTCCTGCCAGGGATGGCCTGATGAGGTCCTAGTGTGTTGCCGAAAGTGTCCATGATACAGTATGAAAAATTTAGCACATACTCTACATGAAACAGACCCTGCACATAAAAAAAAAAAGCCACCAAAAACCTGAAGAAGGTCTGCAATCCAAAAACAACCTCTCCCATGTGTGCGCCCTAACCCCTGGGCCATATCACAGTGACCTTCTATGTGTTTACTGGTCCGTGGGATCTTGTCATCTCGGGCTGCCCAGTAAGGCAGCTTCAGCAGTGAAGACTGGACTCACTTCAGAGTAACTCATACCCTGGAAATGGGAGGTTTGCGTAGGGTGTAGACACATTCATGCCAGGCTCGGTCTTTGTGCTCCAGTCACCCCAACATTTGATAGCTGTGGGGATGTTGGGACTGTGCCAGCAGCTGCACTTTAGATGCCCACAAGATCTGAGCTCATCTTTTCCATGAGTCTCTGAGGAAGAAGAGGAAAAGGCTTGGTTTTGGTATTCTGTCTTGCTATCTGCACCTGAATGACCTAACCCACCTGCAATACAGCCTTCAGGATCAGAAAATACAGGATGAATTCCTACACTGACAGGAACTAAGCAACAGTGGGAGTGTGATAACCTATTACGTGTTTTAAGAAAGATGGATATGCACACCCCAGGCTGTTCAATCTGGCAATAAGCCCCAAACCCCTGGGAAGACAACCAGCTTATCAGTGCCTCCATCACCCTCCCAATTTGCTATGCAGAAACTCTCTCAGAGCTGCTGCCTGATAGCCCCTTCGCAGTGTTTCTGCTGTGAGCTCCCCCCAGGGACACCACAACTGTTACAAGAGACCAGAGATTTGCCTCGATCCTTCCCTTCTCCCAGACTACCCTCTGTACTGTCATACGGCGGCACAGAGTTGTAGAAGTGTCTAGAAATCCCCTGTATCCAAGGAGATGGAGGAGATTCTTTGCATCCAAGGGATGCTCCACAGGGGACCCATAGCCCCACTCACAGGGCATCAATCCCCTTACACATCGGGGAATCTGGCCTTTCCCATCAGCTCACTTGCCAAGTTCCTTTCTGTGCTTTGAAAGGGTATTTTTTGTTTAAATGGGTAAACAAACACGTGTATTTGCCATCCCCTCCTCTCTTCAAATGCATGTTGCTTTGGAAAATGGATTTTATTACAAGCTACAGGGTATAATTTTGTGGGATCCCCCATGTTAATCTATTGGCAGCGTATCACTGAAGTGTACTTAAAATTAGGCTCTGCTATGAAATGCCACGTGCTGTTTTAAGCACTGCCAGCACACTTACCACTGCCCTGAACATAAACAAAGCCAATCTCTGCCCCAAAGTGATTACCGAAAGGGCGTTCAAGACCCTATCACTATATGATCAGTATCACTTTGCTGCAATCCCGTAGCATGCCAAAAAAAGGATGTGTGTTACGCACACTAGCCTGGGGGGTTTTGCCCCACCTTTCTTACTCAGAGATTTATCAACCCCTACAATATCTCTAAGCAGAGGGAGCTGCAGAGTCAAAGCAAGTCAGTGACTCAATACTGCATTGCCAGTCACACGCGAGATATAACGTCTTAGGAGAGCGGTGCAAGATCACGCAGGCACCTTCTCCCTCCATCCCTTCGCTGAACGCTGCCGCTTACAAGAACCATTTATTTCTTCTTCCTACTCCAAGGCCACCGGCTCTGTTCGCCAGGGGGATTCAAGAATGCGGATCCGTACCTGAAGGGTCTTCTTGCCCCCACCGTGATTTTTCACGCTGGCCGTTTTCCCCTGCTTGGTTTTTCTCACTCGTCTCTGGGCTGTTGGCTGCAGCCGCCCCAGCCCCGCGGCAGCGAATCGTGAGTGGGTTGTGCCACCTAGTGGCCTTTGGAGCCAAAAAAACCACAACCCCGCCGCTGCTCGCCAGGAGGGCTCCTGCCTATAAATTAAAATCCCCCCTCCCTCCTAAATATCCGCTTGTTAAACTCTGACTTCGGTTTTAGAAGGCAGAAAATTAAAATGTATAACGCCGCCTCAGAAAATGCGGTAATTAAAGGTAACCCACAGGTGCTATTTTAATGATGCCAGTTCTTCAGACTCACCGGTTGAGCAAATACGGTTTGTTGTTAACTAATTACATTGTCTTAATTTGCCGATTTAAAAAACTTAAGTGTCCTGAACAAATAAAATCATTATCTTGGATTTCCTCACCATCTGATGCCTAGCACTGCAGCTTTTGTTGCACGGAGCAGCATTTGGCAAGTTCAGGGTGGCTCCGGCAGCCCTTCTGCACCAGACCACAATTTGGTTTGCTAATCCCCTCCCCAGCAAAGCAGAACTGCTCACACAGTCCTCGCTAACAATATCTAATAGTGACTTTAAAAGGCTTGAACTTGTCTCCCTGTATTACCTTTTCAACACGTATCTTAATTAACCAGGGAGAAAACATCGCTCAGACAGTGTCTCTTATTGAACGTTGCTGAGCTAATTTCCCCCCTCACTCTAAGCAAGCAGGCAGTCAAGGCATCTTCTTTCATGGAAGACACTTCACATCTGTCAGTGGCACTGTGGCCAATGCAAAACTTTCATCTAACTTTCTCCTCTCAAAAATGTAAAGTAAGAAAACAAAATCTATGCATCATTTAAAGATGCCCCAGGACAGCTTTGAATTATGCAATCCACAGTTATGTGAGCTGCTGCTTAAGGGATTCTTTGCCTCTTTCGTGACACTGATCAATCCCCTCTTGGTTTTATTTAAAAGACCCAGTCACTGAAGCATTCAAACCACATTATTCACATCATTCATTCACATGCCTGGAAAACAATGCAAATAAACACATAAGGAAGAATGAAATATATGCTAACTAGCTACACTTTTCACAGGTTGGCCCCTCTGATTAGAAATCATTCTGGGAGGAAATAATGGAAGGATTAAAACCGGCTTTCAATCTATTTTAAGCTAGGTTCAGGTCATTGCCCTTGTCATTCAAAGGGTCGGTTCCTCAGGTGCAATCAAATTGCATAGGTTGAGGCTGTTGTGCAAAAAGGTCTGTCGCTCTGTGAAAGGCATTCCCTTGGCCTGTGTTTGAGCAGTCCACAGGCAGTTTTAAATTACACCAGCCTTTAATATCGCAAGGTGCCCAGAAAAGAGATCAAGCACCTGTTTAACAGGGCGCATCAGCCACCACCGCACCATTCCCTCGCTCCTGTCTCTGTTTACCAGCGAGGCCGACAGCGGGGCTGGGGAGCGGAGTGGAGCGCCTGTACCATTTCTGTGTGATAAAGGCACGCCCAGCCCTCCGGGGGCTAATTATCTGGGTGTGATTTAAAGTGATCACTGGAGAATTTGCTCCCAACAATGCTGCCTGTCGAGGCCTGACGGGTCAGGCAATTTTCAAATGACCACAGCTGGGATATTTGTACAGGAAGATTTCAGAGCCATATTAAATTACCTGCCCTGAAAATCCTGGTGCTGAATACAGACGTCCGTTATTGATTTTGGAGGACTCCAAACTCAAACTCTACCGCCCGCCCTCAGTTAGCCGCCTCCCCTGGGACCAGACATGGACAATGATGCTGTCAACATGCTGCCCACCCCTCCCAGACGCAGCTTTAGCCCTTTGTCTCCCTCCTCTCCCCGCGGCAATCTGACTTTTCCCCAGCACAACCTGCAAGGTTATTTACCACCGTTGGAAGGACAGCAGGGAGCAAATTCTAAGAGGGGGACTATGTCCTAGAATCCAGATCCAGCTCCCCAGCCAGCAAATTTTGATCATCTTGAAAAGCCAAGTGTCCTCTCACAAAGATAAGCGAGGCAAATATATGGCAACACAGCCTAGAGGATGCTGCCCTGGACTGGTACTCCATAGACCTGGATTGCAGCCTTGTTCTGCCTCTGGCTTACTTTGTATGCATTTTCTCCACCCTGCACTCAATTTTACAGTAGCTTCTAGCTCAGGCACTTAGGCATCTGAACCGCCAAATGAGGTTTTGAAAGGTGTGTTCGCATTTGCATATATTTTCCACGAACATGTCTTTATTTATGCCTCTCTCTAGTAGTAAATTTTAATCCTGCTCACAGCAGGAATAAATGTAGTGGGCAGAATAAAGCAGACTCTTGGAGCTTAACTTATTTTTCTTATTCTCTTCAAACAATGTATATCCTTTCAAGCCTGCCTTTAAAGGACAAAAAAAATCTCTAGATTGAAAAAAAGCTTTTTTCTTTTGCTAAGCCATAGACAAACTTATGTGCCTCTGTAGAAAGGGAAAAGGAGATTGAAACAGCCTTAAGACAACCGAAGTATCTTTTATTTCCTATACTATTTAACGATGGTTGCTATTACTTTCAGAATCTAGTATTTTGCAGGTAATAAAAAGAGTGAAAATCAATCAAAACAACAGAGCACACCTCCCAGAGGACAAAAAATCCTCAATATATAACTGACTGCCAGAAAGCAAGTGTTAAAATAACCTGCATCAGGTGGAAGTGCTGCAATAAGAAATGGAGACAAAACACAGAGCCATAAAAGAGACAGCTCACATTTTAATTGAAGAATTGAGCAGCGACTGACAAGTTGGTGTGCTCTGTTTCCACAGGCGCTTCCGAAAGGCCGAGCTGCAATGCATAACACCCAATTCAGGCTGCAATGTTCCTGGGAGGGTTCAGGGACACAAACTGCTTTTATTATTGTTAGTTAGGCATCAGCAATCCACGGAAAGTGAAAATCAGGCTTTCCCCGCTGGGCACGCTTGGGAAGCTGACACAGAAATCTTACTGGAAAAGGTGTAGAAAGGAAAAATAAGCGGGAGGTTTTACAGAGTCTTAGTGAGAAATTATTGTCATGGCTCCTCAAAGAGAACAAGGCTGTATTTAAGGCCTCGATACTAATGCCATTAAATTCAGTGGAAGTTTTAGAGATACCTGAATAGCGGAGGGTTTTTTTTTTTTTTTTCTCCTTCAGTTTTCCTCCCAGATCCAATTAATACAAAAAGAAATTGACTGATTCACCTATTGTTCAGGTCTCGCTTGCCTTGTCAGATCTAAAGCTTGCTCCTAAGGTCTGCAGAGCTATATAGCATCTATCACACTTCTGAGCACTCCATAAATAAATAGTACAAACTGTAATGAGAATACTAATGAAACGTGTAGCTTTGTGATTGAAAACTCTCCCCTCTCAAGCTGTATTTTTTCAGGAAAATTAAAAGGATGAATTGTAGCACCTGATGTCATGAAGCCTCCCAAGTTAATGTATTGGTTGCCACGCCACAATATTACGGAAACACTGATATTTTATATGTGGTGCAGACTTATAATTTGAGAGGTATTCCACTGCCAATTAGAGATCTAACAGCTGCACTGGCTAGGCAAA
>VYZM01018859.1:93504-130523 GCA_013398915.1 Dromas ardeola | reverse complement strand
AAAAAAAAAAAAAAAGATGTGAAAAGGAAAAATGTAGTAGACAGGCAGAGATATTTTCAACATGATTCACAAGAGCATGGAGGGGATCCAGCAGGACACACGCTGCTGACAGCAGAGGAGGCTGGCAGAGGGGCGAAGGCAAAGGACTAAAAGAGCTGCCGAGCCCAAACGCTGCCTTCAAACTGAAAACGTGAATTGCCAGGTTGCATACCCGGTAAATGAGGCTCAGAGGATTAAAGCATCACATCTAAGGCTCTGCAAAGAGCTGCTATGGGTGGAATTAACACCCGTGCTTCTGATTCCTCTTGGTGCCCTGCTGTACGGCTGCCTCACATCGCAAAGAAAAGGGTTAAACGAAAACCACAGAAGTGAGTGACTTCAGCAGATGTCTGACCTATTGCAGAGATTGCTGTGGAGACCTGCCATGGGAAACAATACCAGGGCTCAGATGAGGCTAATTGCCCCACGAGGGACAGAACCCAGGAAATACACACACATTTTTTTTTAAAAAAGGGTAGAAAGAAAAGAATTTTATGATTTTCTCATATTCTAAATTTGGACAGACCCAAGGGCCAGAGCTTCCCTGGGAAGAAGGAAAGGGAGTCTGCAGAAAGCCCTTTTTGCCTTGCATTTGTTTGAACTCTGATTTCAAGAAGGTTTTTGCCTCTCTTTGAATTCAGGCCGCATTAATAAGCACTTTGACTAACATTTAGGCAGGTAGCCAGTAGGGATACTGACATATTTAAAGTCCCTGGTTTCTTATGTATTTTTCACTTTTTAAACATAAGCCTGTGAAACTAGGCGTGTAAGTATTTTGTGTGGTGACACCTGTAAGGTTTCATTATCCCTGCCTTCCACTGCACGGCCTCTCCGTTTCATGATGGTGCTGTGGGTTTGGATTATATCATAGTGGAAAAAATCTCTGGGGCAGGGACATCCTGGTTATATACTGCTGGGCTTCTCAGCACGGTGGATCTCTAATCCCACTGTTCCCACTGTATTGTCAGGACAGCTTTCGGCATACACACGTTGACAGGTGCTTTTTGACTTGCTTTTCACCCTCTTGAGTGATAACCACTAAATAGTTACTCAGCTCTAAAGCAGCTGGATGCTGACGGTAACCCATGTTTTCACAAAGCGTTTTTGGAACACAGGTTTAAATTATGAGTTTAATAACGTATTATGGCACCGAACTTCTGTTAGCTAAACAACACAGTAGAGGAATTAAATGTATCCCTTTCAATCAACCCTACACCAGCAAAAAGCATTTTATATTCAAGTTTTAAACAACCTACAGAAGTTATCAGGGGATTCCGTTGCACTTAGTCAGGAAAAGCTTTCTCACTTGATAAAAAATTCAGCAAAACCAAACTAAACAGATTTTATTATTATTACAGTTCTTCTCGTAAAACATATGGGTTTTAACCCCTTTTCATGCCAAAATTAAAAAAAAAAAAAGTCTTTTATTTTCATGAAAACATGAAAAATTTCATTGCCATGCTCTTCTATGGAAATTTTCACTTTGATAGAAAGGCAGCTTTTGGTTCAATAAATGTTGCGAATGCCTCAACACATTAGTTTTCTGATAAATTAGTCTCTATAACTGAACAAGCCTTCTGTAAGGCTTTTGATAGAATAATTAAAATGTCTTTCCCTTAAATATGGTTTCTCGTATTATAAATTGTTCCCACATGGAAATGTGGGAACATTTCCTAGTGCAATCTATTTATTGTTTTAAAAGATTTAACAATAAAGAGGGTGGCTGGGATAAAGTAGCTTTTTCTGTTGTTGTTTTCCATTATTTCCCTTTAAGATGGAATAAGTATGTTCCTTCCATGCCAGTGCAAAGATTTCCCACCACCAGACTCTTGATAGTGTCCATTGAGGTCCATGAGCTTCAACCCTAATTTCATGGTTGCTTCGTTGCTGAGAATCCCTCCATTCAGTAAAGCTTCCAGGACTGTGATTGCAAGAGGCAAAGAAATGGCAACAAAGTTGTCAGTAAAATAATCAGAACTAAACCTGTACTTAATATAGTTACGATATTATCCTGTGAATACATCTGTAAACCGTGGTTAAGAAAAGGACATTTCTCACAAACATAATGCAAATAAAAGTAGGTAAGAAACTATTTAAATGTCCAAGTGCTTTAGTGAAACTATATCTGCATGAGATTATATCTATGTAAAATTACTCACAGGTGTAAATTTTATTCAGGTTGAAGCTTCATATTATTCTTGATCATGTCTCATTCTTTCTTCCATTTAGAAATCTCTTTTTGAGACTCATTTCAATGATCAATCTTTTTATTATAAAAATTAAAGTATTTGCTGTAACATTAATTAATTTTTCCCTGCTGTAATTATTAGAACTGAGCAAATAATTCACAATGAATAATTCATCTGCCGAATGTAACCTCATTTTCTGCTTGCTGAATATCTGCTAGAGAATCTACTTTCTAGTTTATTTGCTAATCAAAATCATTTGACCACTTTTGGTGAATATTTTTAACTATGGATTGAGCCTGAAGAGTTCCGTGTGAGCCTTTGATATGCAGTGCTTGCTACATGATCTGCGTCGGTACATTGTAATCGGTCTGGTAAAGCATGCGGCTTTATTTAATTTTCACAATTTGGTGAGTGTTTATATACTCTAGGCATGAATACATCTGTATGTGAATTTCAATATTGTTTTTGCAAGTTCAGAATTTGTTTTCCTGTCAGTAGAACTCAATTATTCAAATGTCTTTGGGGGAAAAACCCACTAAAGGAAATGTGAATATGTGAATCTATCAAATGCTGAGCCAATATTTTCAACAATTTACTTACAGCTTGCACTTAGTTTTAAGCACCTATTACGTTATTGAAGGAGGAAATCACTAGTATCAACCTATGCAGCCATATTTTCTGACCTCTCTAGTTAAAATAAAGCATATTTTCATGTCATGATGGATACTTGAGAACACTTACTTCGCATGCCTGAGAAGTCCTCTCTTGTCACAATAAAAGGAATTTTGCAAATGATGGATAGTACCTCTGTGAAGATTTTCTGCATAAATTGGAGGAACTGGACACAATTTTGCCAGATATAAGCACATAGGAAAAAATTTGAGAGGTAACTTCTACATAAAGCGACCTATACCTGACTGAAAGCCAGTGAGACTTGAAGTCCTGCGACTTTAGGTACTTCAAAATCTTCATTCTTATTTTTCAGTTACGGTTTCAAGGTAAAACTCCTTACCTGGATGATGAGGAGTCTTCACAGTAGTGGAGGGCCATCTCTCACATACCTGCAGGTATGCAAAAAAAATCACCCCTCCAACAAATGCATCAGCCTCAGCCATACCGTGCTGGCCTGGCTGATATTTGAGGAGACAGAATAATTGCTTCTCCTTTCTGCATCCTTTGCTCCTTTGACGTGTTTTGTTGTTGTTTTTTTTCTTCTTGAAAGACATATTGAAGGAATACTATCTGTGCCCACAGAATGCAGAGACACCATGTGAAATTCTCCAAAAGCCCTTTTCGTCACTGTTGCACAATGGGGCAGGAACAGATACTCATGAAATTAATTCAAGAAAATGTTATATCAAACAGACCTATAAGCTCTGTAGAAGAAAAAGCAGAAGACATTGGGCTAATGGACAATGTGTAGCAGAGTTCTGCCTCCTTGATTCCACAAGAAAAACTGTTGTTATGCTTGTTAACTGGATTAATGAGTTTTCCTTGATTGGCATAGGGTTCTGGTAAAGCAAGAATTAAAAAGGAAGTTGAAATGAACATTACCGTTGCTTTAATGCAATTGAAACAATTGCCTTCTCATTCTCCCAATAACCTCTGAATATTAGCTCTAATAAAATAAGGTTCCAAAATTTTAACTAGTGTTGTATTACATTCTCAGTTTAATAAAATAGCTTGGCCTATAACTCTACAGAAACAAGAGAAAGAATATAACACCAGCAGGGCTTCTTGTTCATTAAAGAATTGACTTTTTAAACTCTAGAGCAGATAAATTTGGGGTTTCTCAGCAATAAAGGAAAATGGTACATTTTGTGCTTCAAGATTATTATTTCTCTCTAATCTTAAATCACATAATAGGACATTTTACACAGCTGACTGTTTATTGCCCTTTCTATTTTCTTCTCTTTCTCTTCATTTTTTCTTTTTGCATTACCTTAGAGTTTCTCAGAATCAATGCCCTGTAACACAAACCCCTCCATTGACTTGCTAGACTGCTATGTCCTGACCTGGCAAAAATAAAGGAGGCAACATTGATGAAGACAGGACACTTATGATACAAAGAAACTTTAAGAAAAATGGCTCAGTTGTGACAGGGAAAAACATCTTAGGTGGGTGTCCTGCCATTCTTATGTAATAAACTAAGTTTAATTAAACAGGTGGAGTATACCAGTCCAAACCTGGGCACCTGTAGTACTGATGCCTACGTTCGAGCTGAGAGCAAATGTTTCCTTTACAGTCACTTCCAGTGCACAATCCATGTCAACCTATGTTAGACACTAAAACACCAGAAGTCTTCCAGAAATGTTTGGGTTTGTACCCTTTCTGTTAAGGTAGTTGCTATGACTAGCTCAAATGTAGCCTTCTACGTGGTAGATGTCTAAAAAAAGGTCCAGGTGGATAAGTGGCTTGTAGTGCTTTCTAGATCTGTAGTCCCACTCACATTCTCAGGCATAAATTAACCATCAAATTTCAGAGGGCTTTTTCTCCTCAGGTTAAGTTGATAGAAACCACTGGTGTTTCTGCCTTCCCCTGAAGCACGTGTCTTAATGCCAAGATATAGCTGTCCTGATGTCCCTAAAAAGCAAAATACTGGGAAAGGCCTGTGGAATGTTATACCTATAACCTGGGTCTTTAATTAATATAAAGGTGTAGGGAGGCATTTTTGGATAACAGGTATAAAGATGTGTTGTGTGAAGTAGGTGTTCTCTGGACCTGGCCTCAATAGCATAATTTCATGATTTGATATGACTGCTAGGGAGTGGACTCAGTGACCCATATAGTCTTTTTAAGTCCTCTAGGTATTGAACACGTGCTCTTTTAAATATATTTTGCATTAAGTTATTTATTGCAAAATAATTGTTCAGGAGGGTATTATCTTTCATCTTTAAAATCCTTTCCTTATTTTAGATAAATTCACTGGTATACACACTCAGCATTTGCTTGGTGTGCCTCTGAAAGAAAGTCTCGGATATCACTTGCAGGAGCACCCAGGATGGAAAATGCCTGTCAAATTGTCAAAATTTTGGAGACTTTTCCTTGACATAAACTTAGAACTTTGCCTTCTGTTTTTTCTTTGTTTTTTAGCACTTTACATCTTCAAAGTGCTTATAAGCATTTTTTGATCACATTTATTATTTCTATTTATAAAATATGACGGTCTTGAAGACTAACAAGACTGAAACTGGAATATTTTTAATTCACACAGAGTTATTCACTTACATAGAAAGCCTTCTCAAGCTGCACACACTGATAATTTCCTTATATAGTGTCTCCTTCACTCCTCTAGTACCTCAAAAAAAAATCCTATCAAGTTAAATCTAAAAAGAGCTCTGAATTAGCACTGGTAGACATTGCTTTGATGTCTCTTTTCACCAAAAGATGAATTTTGGAGCAGCTGAAACTATCTGTGGGTTCAGCTCAGCTTAGACAAACACTGTTGGTCAGACAAAGCAACAATACAATTCATAAACTTTACAAAAACACTGCAGCAGCCCCACGAGAGCTATGTAGTGCAGAGTGGTACTGCCCCTCATGAAGGCACTTGTAGCTGGAGGCCAGGAGGCTGTTTTCTACCTCTCCTCTACCATACGTGCATTAGAACTTGAACTCGGAGTCTCCCTTATTAGCAAAAAGTACTCTTACCATTAGGCATTCCAATATTTCCAGGAACGAGCTCTGTTTTCAAAGCCCCTGTAGCCAGCAGAAATGGTTAAACTATCTCTGAAGCAAGGACTTCAACTGACTTTCATACCTCTAAGCTAAAATGTCATAACCAGCAAGCTAAAGAACCAGGCTTTCACATTTATTTCCCTGTCTGTCAAAATGAATACTCAATTATTTACAAAAAGTGGAACAGCTTCAGCAAGCGAGACTGAAATGCACCAATAGGCATGCTACAGAGATAGAAAATCTATATTTAAAATCAGAGAGAGGGGGGATTTGAACCTGCATCTCTCACTTCCCCAAAAGCTGCTGCAAACATGAGAATTCAAGGAGCAAGAAAAAGGAGGTAAACAGAAGAACTTGGCATGTTACATTCTTTTTTTTTTGGAATGAATTTCCCTTGTGAATTTAGTACCTTGCTCCCAAATTTCCTCTGCATTACTAAAGCGGCATGAAATTTATCTGATGTTATTTGGGGTCAAACAAGATATTTCCTTCAATCCAAAATGATTTTCAGTTTTGATTCTCACGAGCTGGGAGAGAAGCAACCAAAGAAATTTTCATTTCAGATTGATCCAAAATGACTTTTTTTGTTGTTTGAACCACTGAACAAAAAAAACCTCAGTGATACATACAGATCTGTCTGGAGGTCAACAAATGTATGGGCTGCTAGAAAATAAAAAGGAGTGCTCCTGGAAGTAAAAGATCTTTTTACACATATTCTGTGCTTCAGCCCCAGGAAAATATATGTGGGAATTATAAACCTGAGCAAATCATTTATTCTCAAATTGCCAAGTCAAAGAAATGTAAAAAAGGTGACCTGTAGGATACTTTTAGTCTAAATGATTAAAGGTGTCATAGAGAAACACTAGTACCATGAACTTCTTCCACAACTAAACTCAAAGACAGTGCACAATCTGGAGTTCTTATTAAATAGCTTTCATTAGGAATAGCTATATGATGCTCATGTTCCTAACCGGTCTCACTGCTATCCCTAAACTAAGTTCACCTCAGTGGTTCTACCTGGAAGTGGAAGAGGCAAGAGAAGGATATTAAGTGTATGGAGAATAGATTGCAGCATCATAGCCAAAGATAAGGGGGGGAAATAAAGTTCCGGCCCCTAGTCTTTAATGCCATGACATTTGCAGCCCAATAAGCTGGTTCCCGAAATAAGCAGTTGAGATCCAGCAAGGCATTCAACTTGTAAACTTTAATAATTTTGCTGACAAAAGTGTCTGGTTTGGGAGGATAAATATTCCTTTGCACTCCATTCTTCAAAGTTTTCCCTGGCCCCCTGATATTGCTTCCTACGGAAGCTGAATTTCCCTCATATACTTATCACTCAAGTCTTAATTTTTGCTGTACACAGCCAGGAGATGCAGCTGTCTCAGTAGGAGATGATTGTGAAGTCAACAGAGCAACATATGGAAATACAACTTGCAGACTAGAGTATCACGCAGAAAGACAAGCTATTCTGTCCCCTCCCTAGCAAAATTTACAGGCATAATACAGCTCTGAAGTACCCCGAGGGAAAATATTTAACATATGTCTCTGGAGACTCATATAATTCCAAATTACTAAAGTTGCTGCTAAAGGCCCATACAGATAAGGAAGCCTTCCTGTCTCTGTTAGGGCCTCTGGCTTCATTAAAATTGTCCAGAAAATGGCAATACTAATACATTATCAGGCAAGGAACAGATTAGGAGAATGGGCTGCACTGGGAGCTCAGGATAAGTAACCCCATGGTGGCCTCATTCAGCGTCCCTTATCCCTTTGCGGTGGGGGAGACCCATGCAGAGAAATGAAACTGGGAGGTCCCATGAGGGTGCAGTGACTCTGCTCTTCCATCAGCCTGTGCCAGTCAAAGGCAATCTGCCTTTCAGTGCGAGGCGGTGGTTTTACAAAGCTCAGCAGCCAGGCGGTTATTGAACTCGACATCTTTCACATGCTTAGCAGTAGGTTATACCTGAGGCTCTCTGAAGCTACCTAAAAGTCTGGCCCCTCCAGGTCATTCTTGCTGTCAGATCAATCACACTAGTATGCCTGCACCAGCAAAGAAGACTTAGGGACCATGTCCTAGGGCTAGAGGGACACCATGCAGAGTGCAGAGAAGACACAGGGCCAAGTGCTATATGCCATGGGTGGCCCCACTTTGGAAAACCTCTAATATATCCAGAACAAACTTGGGTTATCTAGAGAGAACCACACTAGGAAGCAACTACACGTCTGCAGTGAGCGCTTCCTTCAAATGGACCTGGGGAGCAGCAGCAGCCCTGGTCAGTGATAAACCACTGCAGTTTAGTTGAAAGAATTTGCTTCCCCCTTCCCTCATCCACAAGCCCATAAAATGGCCATCCTAGAATTATAGAAGATAGGCTTGAAATGGGCCTGGGAGATCATCTTTCCACTCTTTGGTTTCATTGCTATACTGTATCTGTTTTTTCCGACAGTTATTTGGCCTATTTATTATTTTTTTTTAATTCCTATGATGGGGACTCCAAAGCAGACCTAGACTCTCAGTTCCAGTGTTTCTCTATGCTTAGTGTGAAGATAAAAAAGTCTTTCCTCTTGTGGAAATCCCCAGTGTCACCAACAAAGTGCAATCCTGGAAATGGGTACTGGGTTATTCCTTTCCTCTTTATAGCAGCTTTGTATAATTTCAGTTAAGATATCTTTCCAAGATCCTGTGTGCAGAACACACCTTAATCACCCTAACCTCACCGCACCTTTTTGCATAACATTCCCAGGATACGGCTGCTTTACGGATTACACGGGAACATAGAACTACCAAACCCAGGATGTGCAGGAAGTCTTTCTTTAAAATTCTCCTTTTCCTGGCAGAAAACAATTGCTGGTGATAAAGCTATACATAAGCCAACCCTGCTGCTAATAACAAGGTGAAGTTTTGTCCTCATGTTCCCCATCTGATTGAAAGGTCTCGTGGGCAGAGGCTGTACTTGCACTGTGCTCGTGCCACAGGCAGCACACAATTGCCTGCCTGCAGCTGGAGCAGCACAAATAACAGTGAGTACTTTGAGGGGATGATAGCTTAGGAGGCAAGACCCCAGAAAAAATCAGAGTCAAGTAGTGATGAGAAGAATTCCCTGTTAGCAACTGGTAGTATCCTACAGCGGTATCACAAGGACACTTATGCCGGAGTGAGGATTACTTCTTTAATTATTTTTGATCCATCCATCCCTACCAGTTCAGTGCTCTACTTTTTCAAGGCATTGAAAAAGATAAGAAGTTGTATAGCAAAGCCATACATTTCCTAAAATGATAAATTTGAAATATTCAGAATATACCGAGGTGAATGAGCGGCTAGTGGCTTTTATTTCGTTAGAATGACTTGAAGTAGGGCATTTCTAAAATTTACTACACCAACTTATAGTGAATCAAAGTAATCACTTTCTTTTTCCTCTTTATAATCTCTTCTCCCCCTTGTGATATATTGCAGAGACAAAATGGGTGATTTTTATTTATTTATTTGTTTATTTTTAATGAACTGTCTGGTCTTACAGCTAATTTCTTGACAGGTATTTTTTTTCCCTCCTTCTATTAACTGAGTTAATTATAGTTAAAACTAAAGTGAGGCCATGTTTCAAAAGATAAAACTTTTCCCTGGTGGGAGTGAGAGCAATTCCCAGCATCCTTCAACAGAACAGTTAATTTTCTATTGCCTTAGTTTTGAAAAGCTTGCAGATCTGCAAATAGGAAAACGTAAACTGCATGCCAATATAGTGTTCTGTCCTGGTTTTTTATTCCTTGATTAGTTTCACTTTAGCCATAAAACAGGAAAGTAAACAAATGAAATCATGAATCTAAAGATCAGTGTGTCATAAAGGAAGCACAGTAATTCAATTCAGTAGACATTACCTGTTTAGCAAATGTTTCATGGTTAAGCTCGTTACCAGTGCTGCTCAGGGACACTCCCAAAGGGCCTTTTTCCATCAGAATATGAAGTACTAACAAAAATCCTTGTAAAATCAGATCAGTTTTCCTGGAATTTTATTTTGGAAGTCAGAAAGGAAGGAAATTGTCAAGAAGGTTGAATTTCCTTTGACAGTGTATGCAAATCACAGCCTTTTATTTTTTAAATCTACTTTTAAAAAATTTATCATAATTTGCATATTTTAATTGTCTATTGCTATATTTTGTAGTGATACAAATTTTCAACATCAGAATGAAATGCCTCAATTTTTGCCTTTGTGTAAAATTAGAATAACTTCTTATAAGGAATACAGCCAGGCTAGGTAAAAACAAAACCACAATCCTGCACTTTCAAATTGTGTTTTAGACAGTTTAGGCTGCTCCTAGCGATGTTAATCTCCTAGGAGCCAACACTGTATACCAGGTTTAGAAGCGTGATTCAGATCTGAGGTTTAAGATGTTCCAGTGGTCAGAATCAGACCATGCAGTACAAAGACAAGCATCTTAGTTTAATATAAGGGTTATTTGTGCCCTAATAATAGTTGCTGTAAGAGTGTGTTAAATAAGCACACATGGCATTTCTTTATCCTGTCTTTGCTACTGGCACTCCATTTTGAGGATAAATTATCCTTTTATGGGTTCTCTTAACAGACCCCAAGTTACTTTCAGCCTCAACAGTCAATACGTCTGTCTTCTCGACAGATTTTTCACAAGGTCCTCGCATTTCCTGTCTGTTTCTTTGGGGAAAATCCACACTGAAAACTTTAAACAAGATTCACTTCTTTTAAAGGCAGCCATGGCACACCAAGCAAGTATTATCTGATATCATATGAAGAACAGAATATGGAAATAAACATACAAGACACTGTTTTCTGGAGAGAGCTGTTAGTAACCCCTGTAGACTGAGTGATGCAAAGATATTTAATGTTGAGATAAGGAAAGGAAAAATATTTCAAGGAAAGAGAGAATTTACTTGAGAATACTTTGAAGACTACTCAGTCAGATGAAGCAATCTAAGTCCTGGAGTGAGGAAACACTTTGCTAATGCAAATGAAAGAGAAAGGCATGACCAGGAAAAGATTATTCTTATAACACAAAAATGCAGGAACGTTGGGGTTTTTTTGCCTTGAAAATATACAAAATACCTCTGCCATGAAGAGAAAGTTTGGGGTCTATTTTCCCCCCACATACACAAAAGGGATGATTCTATTGTAAAAATAAATATTTGATCCTCCTCTGGTTTTTTTATATTTTAAAATATGGCAATGCAATTCTTCATCTATATTCATACTTAACACGAGTGGCTATGTTCCCTGTAGATGTATAGGGCTGATTATAATCTCCAGAAGATGAGACAGTTGAACACATACCACACAAACTTTGCCAAAGTTTGTAAGAATAATCACTTTAAATCACAGGCAGTTTAGGAAATATGTGTGTGTATTTTTACTTCCAGACAAAGCTGTAAAATTCTTATTCCTCATTCCGTACATAAGCTTCCTGAAAAATCCTGAGTAAATTTCAGATTTGTGTTAATATATTTTCAAGTACAACAGTCTCTGTTCCTTAATCTTTCTCCCCATAACTTCTCTGGAGTACTAATTGGTTCACATGCATTTCTCAGCCTAGTCAGTTTCCCACCATATTGAATCTGACCTTCTGTCTATGTATCAGATCTGTCTCCAGGTGTGAAGCACTGAAACAAAGTTTGGATGTAACTGTGGAAAAAGAAAAAAGTCTCAGATTTTATTTTAGTATAAATCACTGATATCATCCAGTTGGGTTTTTTTCACTTGAATACATCATATAGTGATGTGCTGCATCATATGTGTTGTAGGTCATCCTCTGCAAGGTAGCTGGAAGCCTCTGCATTGAGTTTGAAGTGAGCTCCAAAAATCCTGCGATTTTTTGCCTTTTTCCTTCTAAACCTGCTTTTACACCTTTGGTCTTTGTTGTCGTGTAGAGGTTAAACATATATTTTGCCATTCCCATTCCCTCAGATAACATTGTCAAAACAGATTTTTCTAACTCTTTTCCTTAGCACACGTGTCGTTTTACCACTTCTCAGTCCCTAATGCTAAACAACTTTTCTGTGGAAGATCTGTGATACCTTTCAGACAGGACAGGCAATATGCGTCAGGAATCTCGCCAGCTCTAGGTGACTCATCACATATGGAGATACCAAATGAAACAGTTTTTTGTAAAATTAATCAGAATTTGTAAGCCATACACAGCAGATTCCCCAAGTCACATTTCACATGCTCTAAACACTAATTACAATCTGTCATTTAAACCTGAGATGCAAAGAGGCTCTATATTGCAACATTTATTTTATTTGAAGAGAGATTCTCAAAGGCACAAAGGCTGTGATATGCTTGTCTCACTAACATGCAGGAAGTATTAGGTGCTGCCTGGCTGAAAATTGCCTCTGTAAGTGAGGAGTTTTACTGTGTTTCATATTGCACCACAAATTTTTCATGATGTCATTGCAAAGCCATAATTCTGTTCAAGTTCATTCAAAAGGCCCATGAACCTTAGCAAACCTTTTGATAAATATCTGAGTTTTAAGGCAAGTTTTATGTTTCACCATCAACATTTCCAACAGTTTTAATACACCTCAGTATGTTGAGCCTGTATGTAGCAGTATATGTAATCCAGGCAACTGCACAAATCATTGCAGCCATTCATTCAGTTCTGTGAGCCATTGTTATTAATGCAATAATTTTGTACTCTTTATTGCAATAATTTGGTACTCTCATCACAAAAGTGTAAGTTTCTTCAGTTTCTTCACTCTCATGCATTCATCAACTCCATTCACACAAAATTGGATTTTTTCTTTTCTTTCCTCCTCTTCTCAAGCTTTCCCTCCCCTGAAAAACACTGAAGATCCTTCTAGAAAAAAGTGATATAGATTGTCTCACCTCCATCTCTGATCCTGACACATTTGTTCAAAACTCTATTTGGACACTGTTTTTTACATCTAGTTTTGGATGCACAACACTGCACATGGCCTTATCTCTCTCTGTCAGAATTCAACTCATTCTTCCAACCTCTGTTGCCCTTCATACCCACATATAGGACATCACTTGCTGCAAGTGTAACTAAATCTTTTAATTTGCTGATTGTTCCCGAGTGATATATATATATATGATATATATATGAATATAACTTATATACGCATATAATTGTTATCTATTGAAATAAATAAACTAAAAGGGGAAGCAAAGAGGGAAACTCTGTTAACAGGGTTTAGCATTGTTCCTTGTTGTCATTTATGGTAAGTTACATGCCAGCTGTGTGAACAGAACTGATCACGAGAGAAAGGCATGGCTCCCAGTTTCAGCAGATTCCAATTCAAGCCACCAGTGGGTTTCTAACATGCATCTTGCCCACAGCATTAGCCTGTCCGAGCAAAAGGAGAAAATTGCTGCTCCTCTACACAGAAGGAACAACTACATGTAAACAACAAAGTCAGTTTACCTTCAAAGCAGAGTTTATAGCCACTACTGTTGTCAAAAACAAATGAAATCCAATGAAAATCAACACCTACAGTTGAGAAGTTCATACATTTTGTAAGGAGTACTCTCAGTTTCACTATCACATCCATAAAACTCCTCAGACTGATCATCTTCTACTAGCAGGGCTGGTAGTGGCAAAATAAGGACAATAATTTTAAGTCTAATAAGATTAATTTTTCTACTAATAGTATTTTATTTATAGAAATACTTTTTGTACCACCTTAGACTTACCATGGTTACCAAGTTACCTGTATCTATGAAACCTTTTTATTAATTTCTCCAGCATACTTTTATTGAGGATATTATAATAACACAGCTGTACAAAAGAGAACCAGGGAACAAAATCAAGCACCACACCTTTAATCAACCGTGTTGCTTCCCTGTTAACTTCGTCACCCGCTCTGCTTTGGGCTTCTCCAACTAGCTGTCTCTAAGACAAGGGGTATCCCTTACACCAGGAGACAGCTTGGATGAGATTGTACCAGGTGTGGTTTCCTCCATCCACATTCTCCTGGAAGTGACACACTCCCCACAGTTCTGACAGAGAGCATGTGAGGTCCTATATGGACAGTCATCAGCGAAAACGTGGCGTTTCACAGCTTTCTGTCACTGATCTGATGGCCACTGATGTACTGAGCCTTGAAATACGGTTTGTAAATTAAGCGTAACTAAACAAAAAACAGCACTAACCAAGAAACCTGTGTAGGCTTTGCACCCTCAGGTATAGCGTGCTGGGCAGTGAACCCGTAGGTGTGCAGCACGTACCTATTTCATGCTATAAAACATCACTCTGGTGGGTTACAGCACATCCCTCAGATCATTTGAGTTGCTTTGAACTGAAAATTAAAAAACCCCAACCCACACAACATAGCTTTTTTTTCCTAAGGACATCACATGGGCTACAGGGGAGACCAAAGCCAAGTGCCATGCCATGTGGGCAGCCTACTTAGAGGAGATGATTGAACTTCCCCAATGAGGGGATGTGCCAGGCCATGTCAGTCTAGCTCTGATCCTCTTTTATTTATCAGTAAGAAGGCAGCTAGGGGATTTCACCACCCGCTACCACAGCCAATCACAGCAGATAATCTGATTCATAAATTCATCATCTTCTGTTTTAAAACCTTTGGACAAGAACAGGGGAGAGGAAGGAGTTTTGATATCACTAGTCCACTTGACAGCCACTTGGAAGGGTGTTCTGAAAATCATTACTCTGATCAAAAACCACCCGTGTAGTTTAGAGCTCAGTTACTTGTGGCCAACTTAATAACACTCATACACTTGTACTTACACCAAATTTTTTCCTTACGTTAAATAGCTCTTCTTTTTTCCCTGCTGCTTACTCCTCTCTGATGCTTTGGTCTGAAGTAAACAAGCTAAATTTTTAAACTTCCTCTTACAGAAGACAGGCCCTTTGTCTCCTTGGTCATCTCAGTAGCCCTTCTCCAAGCCTATTTTAATTTCTATTTATCATCATTTTAAAAAATGGTTGCTTAATGAAAAACATGTTCTAAAGCCTTCCATCTGCTGCAATTATATTAATGGCACAGCAGAAGTTTGATTTCCAGCTCTTACAGTGAGTATGCTTCCTTTATTGGTTCATACAGTAAGAATTCAGACATGACAGATGCCTTAAAAATCTGCATCTCTAAGCTTGTAATTTTCTATATTAAAAATATTGTTTATTTTTAGAGATGGGAGTCATATTGGGTACCATTTCTTTCATTTTATTTTCGGGGTGCAGTTTAATAGCCTCAGCATAGTGCCATTGTGGACTAGTATATGCAGCTGTCATCACAGTGTCCCATAATCCCTCTATTGTGTATGTCATTGTGTTGCTGTTATATTAGTTTTGCGTGGCAAAGTTTTGGTAATGCAG
This sequence comes from Dromas ardeola, assembly GCA_013398915.1. NCBI lineage: Eukaryota > Metazoa > Chordata > Aves > Charadriiformes > Dromadidae > Dromas > Dromas ardeola. The sequence continues at coordinate 115,299 of VYZM01018859.1, read as the reverse complement.
AGGCTACACGGGTGGCTTCTGTGAGAGGATGCTAGAATCTTCCACCATGTCTGATAGAGCCAATGCCATCTGGCTCCAGGACAGACCCATCGCTGGCCAAGGCCAAGCCCATCAGCAACAGCGGTAGCGCCTCTGGGGTAACACATTTAAGAACTGGAAAAAAACTGCAGCAAAACAGCAACTGGAAGAGACGAGTGAGACTATGTGAGAGAAACAACTCTGCAGACACCAAGGTCAGTGAAGAAAGAGGGGGAGGAGGTGCTCCAGGCACCGGAGCAGAGATTCCCCTGCAGTCCATGGTGAAGACCATGATGTGACAGGCTGTTCCCTGGCAGCCCGTGGAGGTCTATGGTGGAGCAGATATCCAGCTGTAGCAGGTGGATGTGTCTGAAGGAAGCTGTGACCCCGTGAAGAGACTGTACTGGAGAAGGTTATTTGGCAGGATTTGTGAACCCTTGGGGACTAATGCTGGAAGAGTCTGTTCCTGAAGGACTGCACCCCACGGAAAGGACCCACGCTGGAGCAGTTCCTGAAGAACTGCAGCCCATGGGAAGGACCCACATTGGAGAAGTTCGTGGAGGACTGTCTCCTGTCAGAGGGACCTCACGCTGGAGCAGGGGAAGAGCGTGAGGAGTCCTCCCCCTGAGGAGGAAGGAGCAGCAGAGACAATGTGTGATGAACTGACCACAACCCCCATTCCCTGTCCCCCTGCGCTGCTTGGGGGAAGGAGACAGAGAAATTGGGTGTGAATTTGAGCCCAGGAAGAAGGGAGGCGTGGGGGGAAGGTGTTTTAAGATCTGTGTTTGTTTTCTCACTATCCTACACTGATTCATTTTCCCCAAGATGAGTCAACCCACCACAGCTGTTATCACAGGTACCCTACAGCATGTCACTAAAGTTTATGTTTAGGCAACTGAATTGCATCCTAGGTACATCTAGTGTAGGCATTCTCATCTGAACGAGTCACCCTCTGTCATATGTAAACATCTACTCTTGGTGAAATTTCATAATCCAGTATTCAAACCAATTTGTCCAAAGTGCAGTTTTCACTTCTGGTGAACTCTTCTTGGGATATTTCCTTAAATATTTCTCTAAGTTTATTTTGAAATAAAATATAATCTAATGGCAATTCAGGTTTTTTTTAAATTTATTCATATATTTCATGATAAAAACAGAAACATGAAATACGGGACGTATTTCTAGTCATATTAGTTATGACATGGCAATCTACATTGCTGCTAATGTGTCTTAATATGAATAATATGATAATTAAAATGTTCTAATTTTAGAAATGTTATTATAAACCAATATTATCCAGTGCTGCTGGAAACATCTTCTTTTTCTAGATCAATCTGTATTGTAATCAAACAATTTCATGCTTTTGATCTAGAAAGTTAATTGGCTGTTTATAAATCTAAGGAACAGCTTTTTGCACTGTCTTAGAAAAATAATTCTCAGCCAATACAAAAATTCTGGAAAGACCTTCTGCGCTGGTGAGTACATCAGCACAGATTCATACTGCTTCACCTTAGGCACCAAACCAAAAGTCCTAAATTGGAATCTGTGGGGAACTTAATTTGTAAATTTTTTCACAGACCTTTTAGCTGACTACGGTAATAGGCAGGAAGGCTTGCAGGGGAAAAATAACATTCTTTAAAGCTGTATTCTCCATGAAGATAACAGAAAAACAATAGATACCTCTGAAGGCCTGCAGAGAAAAATCCCCTAATTATGGTAGGTATTTATTCCTAAAAATCTGGAGTCTCCAGCAGATCAGCTTATCAGACTTGTCAACACCTTTACTTAGAATATAAGGAACCAATAGAAAATGTTAATTAATTGTGTTCTTTAGTCCAATCTGCCTGTATCTCTTTTCTTTCACTTTAATGCACTAGTAGATCAGGGCAAGACTCCCTCCTTCCAGTTTTCTTTCTCTGACTCTTGCTCTACTGGCAGCACAGGGACTGTTTCAAAAGGTGTCTGTTTATGTATTTGTGAAGGCTACTTCCTAGGTGGTTAAACACCTTCCTACAATACAGATGATGTGGATTTGGTTTCTTGGCTAAGAGGATTCTACTTTCCAACTCTCTTGTTTCCATGATGAATGGTCTCAGCAGTTAGGGAAAAATTGGTGGTAACCACATCTAACACTCCAGATTTCTCTAGCAAATTAATCCTGTGATGTAGATAGAGGTTAGATGTCGAACATGACTTGCAGAAGATCTTTGGTGGGAAATTAATGCATAACTTCTAAGTATGAACATGCATAGGTTCCTAAAGTTAGGTGCCCAGGGAGGTTCCAGCTAAGTACAGAGCTAAGTAATAAATTCAGATGGCCTTAAGCTTAGACAGTCCTGAAAATTTGGACAATTAAATCAATGCCTGGGACTTAAATGAGTTTCAGGAAAACAGGTCCCAATATGCGGGGATTTCAGCTGATGTTCCTTGTTATTCTATGCTACCTTGAAGTCACTAGAAAAAGAGGTACCTTCAGAGGATTATTCATCCAACTTAAGATGCAACTCTGGAGATGCCTGTCACCATTGACTACAGAGGCAATTAAGCTTTTAACTTAATTATTAAGTTAAACTAGTTAGATGCTTTAAGTTAGACGAGATGAACATAAACCTGATTGCTTCCATTATTTTCATCCTTCAATTCTCTGAAGAGGATGCTTGAAATAAGAAATTATGGTTGATACCTACCATCTATATCAAGTACCACCGTATATATAAAGTAGCAACTACACTTCACATCTATACTGAAATACTTTGGTCATTACACGATGTCATAGCAGGACATGTAAGGGGCAATTTATCTCACCTCACTTGGACACCTACAGAAGTTACAATACCGACATTTTATCCAGATTCTCTTAAGAGATATTAGAGTGAGGTGGGTGCTTCATGATTCATCTGACTTACTGAAGTTGTCTAGCTTCAGTTGAGAGGTGCCAATCTACTCTGACAGTTCTGAAGGGATTCTAAATGACTAGCTCTGATTTGGATGCCTGCAACTCAAATGTAGGAGAAATTAACCTTTTCCTAATTCCAGCTTGTATACCATAGCATAATAACATTAGTTTCTGTTTGTGTGTTGTGAAATAATAAAGGATACAAAAGGAAACGCATAATTCTGAAAATAATTTTAATTTTAAACAGAAATTTTGTAAAATATTGCAATTTTATTTACAAATGGCTTTGGGGGAAACTTTGATTTTAAAAAAATCAGACTCAGGGAAAACTGAAAATCTCAACATGTCACATGAAATAGAAACGCTCAGTTTGAACAACCGTGTTCAGTTAACGTACAAGTATTTGTATAGCTTGTACTAGGGAGTGATATAAATACTTGTTCCAGTTCCTTAAAATCAATCAGCTGATGATGCCTAGGTACAAAACACAGGCATTTTGTGTGTTTTGGAATAAAATAGCCCATGTAATTTTATATTTTACACTTAAGGACACTCAGCTGAGAATGCCATACACACATTACCATCCATAATTTAATTTTGCATGTAATTTCATGCACACTGTGAATCCATCTCAAGCCTACTGTGTGTCTACAGAAATCGCGTATTTTTTTAAGCAAATCTCACTTAGGCTACACACCTCAAGTCATTGTTAAGATAAGCAATTGAAAGAATGCAGCCTGACAACACAAGTATTAATTTGATAAATTAATTCCACAGGTGTATTTATCCCTTGGCTAATGAAGACTTTAAACCCCTCAATAAGTGAACAAAGGAGTAATGTTCCCAGAAGCATTTGCCTAAAGCAATTTGAGGTTATTCAGCAACTGGCACAATGCACAAAGTCACAGTAAATCTAAGTTTGCATGCTGCACTTCGTTCAGACCTTACAGAACTGGCAGGGAGTTGAAAGAAGCAGTTCATCCCCTGCTTCGGTGATTTCTTATAAGGTAGTTTGCAATAGACCCTGCTGGATTTTTTTTAAAAGGTTTTCAACTACAAAAAGGTAACCTAGCAGGTGACATATATTGGGAAGAGAAATAAAACTGAAAAACATTGTGCAGCATCCCCCTTTCCCTCCCATTTATTTCCTCTTACGGCATTAACACAAGGCCCAGATCTTTAGTAGGCTGGCTGTATAATATATCACCTGCCTTGAGATTCCAAAGCAAAGGTTACTCTGCTTGCAGCTCCCTCTCTCTGCTTAGTTGGAGTCTAGAGGAATTGTGGAAGAGCACTGCTGGTCAGTCTGTGTAGATTGACACCCATGGGAGTGACCAGGCAGATCAGTCAAGGCCGTGCTGGGTGTACCAGCTCTGTAGCATGTAGCTATGAAATTGTGATGACTAGTCATTGCGCTGCCTGTGCATTATGTTTTCAGACCTCTCCTGAGTTCTGAAATACAAGAAGAATTTTAGTCCTGAAACCTGCTTTGAACTCTGTTTTGTGGCAGCCTGCTAGGGAGGCCACATACCGATGTAGGACCAGATTCCTACACAAGCATCACACTTGCCCATACCCCTCCATATAATTTGCAGAATTTCACTATTACTAGTAAGCTTTGGACTTTATAGGGAAGTCTGCTGAGCTGCTCGATGAATGTTCACTGCACGCTCCCAGCAAGCCTGCTGTACCCTGTCTGTATTTCGCTTATTGCATGTGCATGGTTGCCTTGCAGTCACCGTGTGTTTGTCAAGGTGTGCGGAACAGCACTGCAGGCAAAACAAGTCATCAGAAGTCCTTGACACGGGAACTAGAGGCAGAAAAAACAACTCGCAGTTTCTGGAAGTTAACAGGTAAGGTGGGTCCATCCCAAAAATGGCCCCGCTTCACAGACTGATCATCACCTTCCCTGCAGTCAGGAAAAGATTTGAAATGTTCAGAGAACTGGAACTACATAAATATGATTTTTTCGTATCTTAATTAGACATGCTTAGGGAAACTAGTTAGATAGACTAATAATAAATTAAATACCGTTTCACCGAGATGTTTTTGTAATTATGGTGGAAGTTGTGATGCAGTCTGAAGTTATTATCAAACAGAATTGCAACATTAAGAAGGCTACACAGAATCTTTCAGTTGTGAAGGTTTAAAGCTATAGTGTTGTGCCACTTGAGCAAAATACTGTTCTCTATCATCTTCACATAGAAATTTGTTAATAGGACTGACCTTTAGCTGGGGGGAAGTGAAAAAGACCAGTAGATTATAAGACTAAAAGGCATCCGTGAAGAAATCTGTTTTAAAAAAAAAATAGCAAGAAAAGAACATTCTTGGAAACCTATTCAGCAAGTAAAAGCTAAATCATGGCATTTATTCAAAAGAGAAAATAAATGTTTTATTTTTTAAATAACACTAGTCTCGTGGTATGATGATTCGAGAATTGTTACCAGTGTGTGAATTTCCTGTGAAGCCGGCTTAAACTCTTCTCACAGGTATAAAAAGATGATGTGCTCAGAGAAGGCAAACACACACTTTCTTCAGCAATCATAAACCATTTCCAGGTTCAGAATTTTACAGACCTGTTTTAAAAGGCTCGTAGTCTAGTGTAAGGAAATGTGTGAAAACAGGTAATTGTCTTTCCTCCTTTTTCCCGTATTTATATGAAATCTATTGTCAGGTGCAAAATTCAACTAAAAATTAGCTAAATACCATTTTAAATAAAAGCAAAGCTGCAGGAACTTTAATTTTAAATACTCAAAATACTTAATAACATGGGGAAAATGACAGTATGTTTCAGTTGGCAGATTCTACTGATTCATATGCAACATAATGTTTCAACAAAAATATTTGCCAAACATACGTGTTTTCTTGTTTAGATACCTAACTTTAATACTGCCAGGGAAGAAAGCATTTCTTCATCTTTTGGGATGGAATCATCACCCTTAATTTTGGAAGGCCAGGATGCACAAATTTGTGGATTGCTCCTCAGGCTTTGACTGGCATTGTAGCTCAGAGCCTGCTGCTCTGAACCCTGAAGTTGGCAAATTAACTCTGCAGCATTTTAACAAAGACAAAAAAAAAAAGAAAGAATAATACTTTGGTAGAAATAGGAATCCATGGTTGAAAGGAACAAGGATATATAAGGAAAAACTTTGTCTGTGGGCTAAGCCTTCTGAAGCATCCTGGTTGTCCCTCTTCGCTCTCCTTGGTCGTAATCATAAAATGCTTTCCCTACAAAGAGCAATAGTGTGATAGTAGAGATACCTGACACAAAGCTAATGAAGAAGGCTAACTTTCAGGTGTGAGGAGCAAGGATAGGCTTCAGTCTCTCTAACTAGCAGCTACTCTCTAGGTGCCTTGAGAGCCAGCACCCTTGAAGTACCTCATTCCTTCATCAGCACTGGAGAGAGGCAGGAGGCTTTGAAGGCATAGTAAGTCAAGGCATCTAGCTTGAGATCTTCCTCTAGAGGTCTTCAAAGGCACTTACTTCATGAGAAGTACTTCTCTAGATGTCTAAAAATTTTGACTAAAGCACAAAGCCAATGTTAAATGAGCTGTTTTTCCCTCTGGCCTTACGCCTCCCATTAGCAACACACAGGCACAAACATATGGATAATACCTGTTGTATGTATCTGTTGTAGATGCTGTCTGTTAAAATCAAGAGAAGACCTTGAGAACTGAAGGAAAGATATAGAAAAAAATATACATAAATAATGTATCAGAGAAAGTGGGGATTTAATAAGTAGAAAAAGTCTCAGATAATAAATTTGACTTTTAAACAGGAACAAAAAATGTCACTCTTGCTTGAGCTGGATTTTAATGCAATCTTCAAGGTGTAAGAAGTGTGGAAAATCAATAGCAAATCCCAGTGTCCTTATGCTGAGATATTCAAAATGTTAGCTCTAATGGGAGTCATATAAAAGCAGCCATAAACCAGTGCTGATCAGTTCACACATGTGCTGTAAAGAGATACAGTTCAGAATTTAAATACCTCATATATCTTTTGTAAAAAGCTTTTCCCCCCTTCTATAATAATAAGTTTAAACAACATTGCAGCCTTTCTCAAAACTGAGACCACAGATGTGAAGACAGATAATTTTTGAGAAATTATTTTCTCTTCTTGGGTAATTATCATTAATGAAAGAAAAAAAAAATCTTAAATCCTAATAAATCAGAGACAGAATTGACTGACCATGCATCCAAATTGCTGCATTATTCACACTGGAATTACTCCAAAGATTAGCTGCAAATTGCCCTCTAAATTGAATTTATGGTTTCATTTTTCATAACTACTGTGTTGTGACAGATGAGAGGAATCTCTGAGAAAAATGACAGTGATGGACCCAATTTCTTAGTACTCTATCTTCAAGACAGAACTAAACTATCTCTATTTACTATTAGGCTTTGTACAATCTATTTTGGCAAGCATAAAAACCTGTTATGAAATACAATATATCCTATTTTATACATCAGTCAGTAAAAATATCACAGAAAACCACAACGTTTCATTTGAAAAAGGAGGCAAATCAAATTAAAATAAAGTGAAGTTTCACAGAGAGACACTGTAAGATAAAAATACCAATTTACACCTGTTTAAAAGCTTGCACTCTATCATCACTGTGCATCTTCTCTCTGTTCCAAAGGATCCTCAATGTCTGTGTAACACATAGAATAGGAAAGAAAATCGAGATACCAGGATATCCTGAAGTGGCCACACCACACCAGGGTTTGGAGTCTTTCCTGGGGGGTTGTTTTGTGCTTTTCTTGTACAGTATCCGGCAGAAATGGAGCGTGACTGTCCAAGGTATTGTGGCAATAGAAGCTATAAATAATAATTACAACAATAATCTCCAAGTTCAACAAAGCTTCTGGGCTAGTACATAAAGACTGAAATACTAGACTGCCAGATATTAGAGACAAATGTTTTGCCCTGAAATGGCTCTTATGTATAACTTGTATCAAACAGGAAAAATAAAAACATGGGTTTTTTTCAGGTTTTCAAACTAGGTTTGTATAGTCCAGGCCTCTTGGGCTAGAAATAATTGAAAGCAAGTTTGAGATTATGCTTAGGTCACAAACACAGTTGATGCCTGAAGCTTTTCAGGGACAAAAAAATATGGGAACGTTTATAATGTAGGTTAGATAAAGTCAGTACAAGTGCTACAGATAACTGCCGTTTAGGTATTTGTAGCACACTGAGAACCTGCATTTTTCTTTCATATTAGAAAAATATGGTTTAATAACTACACTAACAACGAAAGGTCAGAATCTTTCACACTTATTCATATTAACATTGAACTTCCTTTCCAAGCAATATTACTGTCTCCGGTGCAATCTTCCAAGTTTGAATTAGAATAGGAGAAACTATCCCACACCACCCAGTGTTTCTAGGGCAGGCTATGTTTTTGATGCATTTTACTTATCTTTTGCAGTACAGAGACACATCTAATGGCTCCAGAATAAGCACAGGCATTCCAGAAGATCCACTAGCTCTGAGAATTTCTAGCTCTTCTCACAGAATTCAACTAATAACAATAGCAATAACAGTAACACTAATAATAATTGATAGAGGTTTTCATTACTCAGTTCTCCCAGTGCATTAGTATTTGTCCATTTTACAGATGTCAAATCCCAGGGACAGCAAATGAGTTGCTTGGAATACATCAGCCAGCCAGAATGCCGGTCTCCAAAGTCTAAGTCCACCACCATCCACTAGGGTCCTCTACAAGTAGGTATGAGTATCTTATCCTGAAACTCTACCGAAACCATGGGGCTGATGCACTCCATGATGTGTTTCACAGTGTTGGCTCCCTGATCATTGAAATAAAGGCATCTGCTAGAGTTTGTCATGGCTTACTTCATGCCATATGGGCATATTTCTTCATAGGATAGGACAGAAACCTGGTAGGGAGAAGACAGAAGACTGTGCCTGCTCGGGTCTTGTTCAATCATGTAATCAGCCCACAGTGTGCACCCTGAGCCAGGAGCAAGGTAGTGCTCCCTCCCCCTGAATGCCCCAAAAGTTCCTCATCAACTCCATATACACAAAAAATTTCCATTTGCTTTCCTGATATCATGATAAAAACAATGGCATAAATATGTAGCAGAACAGATCAAGGAAGAAAAATTACCTGCCTTTGATGATAATTATATATAACTGTCAAAAAACTATGTGGTTTTCAAAGCACTGCACAAAAAGATAAACTAATGAATCAACACAACACCATCCTACTTATTACAAAGCAAATTAGGTGGAGTGATGTTAACCTTATTTTACAGATGAAGAGTAGAAAAGGAAGGACCTTATGTTTTAAACTCCGCACAATTAGAGCAGCAGCACATTTACGATTGCACACACATACTTTCTCTATGAAAAGAGAGTCCTGAATTGTTTATTCAAGGTCACAGAGAAAGTTTAAGGCAAAAGAAAGAATAGACCAGTGCTCCACCTAATTTTTAGGCCTATGTTTTAAAAGAAAGGCTCTCCTGCAATATGCAGAGTAGAAATTGCTAGTCTTACTCTTTTAAGTTTTTCACTTTGGCAGATATACAATCTATATGCAAATAGATATACACTTATTTTTCTGTAACCGCATAAGCAATGATTTGAACTGGCTGCAGTAGGTAGCAGCATGAAGTTGGCAATGGAAATTATAGCTGTGAGCATTTCCCAGGTCCACTCTGCCACAGCCTTAAGACCCTGATTTAGCATGATTAAACCAGTGGGTGCTGAATCCCAGTCAAACACAGTGCAAGTACGAGATGGGCGGTCTCCTACTTTTCAATTTGCTTTCGTAATAGAGCATTTTTCATGGAAGAAATATGATCAATTTCAAGCTGAGATAAGATTAGGTACTTCTAACAAGCATCTTATTTGACCTGACTTCTGTTTTCTTTGAACTTGCAAACATCACGAGCTCTCCAGAAGAAATAAGTTTAAACTTTTTTAGCAGAACTTTTCCAGAGAAAAAGTGGGGGGTTTAAATTGAATTCTTTTATGGGAACATAGTTTACAAATAAATTAATAGGAAAACTTACAGGCATTTTTCTGACTTTCTCAGTTCATTTCTACTGTATCTAAACAACTGATAACTTCATTAGCCATTTTATTTTGACATTAACTTTGCATTCATTTCATTTTTGATAATATTATTTGAAATACTGAGTATTAAAGTATTGCTAAGGCAAGTCATAAGTTTTATTATTATATGATTGTGCACTATATTGTCTGCTTCATTATGTTACTCTGTGATTACTAACAACAGTATTACTTTCAAACACTATTTTAAGCTACATATTTTCATATCCAACATAAAATGATTTAACATTCAAAAATTCAGAAGAATACCTGCTTTCGTCACAATTTTATGAGAAATTTATAAATTTAAGGTTGGGGGTTTTTTTTGGTTTAGATTTGAAAACTAGATGAAAGCATCAAAATATCTTAAAGAATGGAATTGCTTTCTACTGTTTTCTAGCCAGCTCCCTTTTGAAGTGCTCCTAAGAGTGCTTTCTCACTTTACAAGTTCAACTGAGTAAGAGCATCTGTGCTACATGACGCAGAGGATGATATGCATTTGCAGATCTTCATCTCATCCGTGAACATTATGCTAGTACACAATATCCTCAGTTAGAAAAAAAAAAAAAAGATAAAAATAGAATTATATAAACGGAAAAGTAAGCATTGAATGGTAGTCCCATTACAAGTAGGAAAGGGAAAATAGACACAAGTAACTTAACCACAGCATTCACAGTGTCTAGACACTGGAGCATTTAAAATGTCTAATTTAGAATTATGCTCAGTTAGAGAGAGACCGCTCGCATGGGTCTCTGTTTCTTGAGCTTTGTTCCTAATCATTTTTGTAGTTTCTAGCATTTCCCTTTTCTGTTCTGTTTGGTTTGAGAGTTGATGCCTTTTTGCTGTATTTGTTCCTGTTCACAACAATAAATACCAAAATATGACAGTGGTTCCCAGTGAGACATCACTTGGAGCCATCAATTAAAAACGTAACAAAATCTTAGAAGAAAGCCAATTCCCATCCAGTTTTTGAAACTCAGAGGATCTGTGCAGTTCAGATAAACCACACAGACGTCTCAAGTCTCTGACTGTGTGTGTCAAAAATTAATGTGAATAGCAAAGCTTTTTCAAAAACTTACTCAACCAAGAGGTTCAAATGGTTTGGTGACTTGGCAGATTTCTCCAGAAAAACGTATTAACTATATCTGGTAACTGAAACCAACTGGCTTCTGGAGGTTACATGTCTTCCTTAAAGCAGAGAAGTTTTCTGCAATCATAGCTTCTGAGTCCAGCTCATTCAGACTTATCACCTTAGTTACGGAGTTCCCCAATTAAACCTCCATTATCGGTGAAGGTAGGAGCTGTCAGAATAACAGAATTATTTCCACTGGTTTCAATTGCCAATTTTGAGCTGATTTGTTTTTTCAGACCATTTTTCTTTTGCCTCTTCCTTTGGCTTCAGAATTATATCTTTAAAAAAAAAAAAAAAAGCAACAAAAACCAATAATCCATCTCCATTCAGAAGCTTCTCAAAATTGTTTTGTACATCTCTGGATAAGTCCCTGGGTGGAACATAAACAACATATGAAGCCTTGAGTGAGCCATCTTCTCTGGAGGAAATTCACAGTGAGAACAATGTTCTGGGACAATTCTCACAAGAGTAAAAGTTACTGACTTTTTATGTAGTTATCATTTTTGAATATCCTGTCTTGCTTCAGTACATCACAGCATGGAACTCCACTGTGTAAAATATTTTTCTAGTCAGTGTACACTCAGTCGTTCATTAATCAGGAGCTAGGGATCTTCTTTGCCCCAGCAGAATACAATTTAGGAACATTGTTTTGTACTATGGAAATGTGCTAATGAGAACTATAAAACAGCAAATACTCTGATACTCACTGTGCTTTCAATTTTCTTGCACCTATTGTGAACTACAAAAGTATTTCAGTCCATAAGAGACTGTTTTTACTCTTATTAGGCCAAAGAGAGATTAGAGACTGACTTCAGTAAAATCAGATATATTGTCAAATGTGAAAAAGAAAAGATCAACAAACTGTATTTTATTGATGGGAATTCACGGAATTACGGAATCTTCAGAGTTGGAAGGGACCTCTAGAGATCATCTAGTCCAACTCCCCTGCTAAAGCAGGATTGCCTAGAGCACATTACTCAGGACTGCATCCAGATGGGTCTTGAAAGTCTCCAGGGAAGGGGACTCCACAACCTCCCTGGGCAGCCTGTTCCAGTGCTCTGTCACCCTCACCGTAAAGAAGTTTTTCCGTGTATTTGAACGGAACTTCCTCTGTTCTAACTTGTGCCCATTGTCCCTCGTCCTGTCACTGGGAACCATTGAAAAGAGTCTGGCTCCATCCTCCTTCAACCCACCCTTTGGATCCTTGTAAACATTAATCAGGTCTCCCCTCAGCCTTGTCTTCTCCAGACTAAAGAGTCCCAGCTCTTTCAGCCTTTCCTCATAAGGGAGATGCTCCAGTCCCTCAGTCATCTTTGTTGCCCTACGCTGGACTCTCTCCAGTAGTTCCCTGTCTCTCTTGAACTGGGGAGCCCAGAACTGGACACAGTATTCCAGTGGTGGCCTCACCAGTGCAGAGTAGAGGGGGAGAATGACCTCCCTGGACCTGCTGGCCACACTCTTCCCTATGCAGCCCAGGATTCCATTGGCCGTCTTGGCGACAAGGGCACATTGCTTGCTCATGGGCAATTCACAAGCACAGAATTAGATATAGTGCATTTTATGCATAAATATGCATTTTAACTGCATTTGAGTATATACACTGTAATTAATAGAGTACATATGTACAGATCACTTTCTTTTTGCCAGGATAATTGACCCCTTAATCTCACCTTTTCTGAAGTATTTTTTTTCATCTAAGATGAACTGGAAAAAATGAAGTCCTTTTCTATTATGATCCGGCATGCTCTGTTATAGTTGTCCTCTAATTGAAACTAATGCCCAGTGAGGACAGCACTCCTAGGTTTTGCTGCATAGTGCTATTCCTGTATCAGTTAAAGTCAGCAGAAGAATATTTGTCAAAAATGTATCCAGACCAGTAGAAATTATGTGTGGGGCAGAGAAAAAAAAAAACAATTTTCCATTTTTTGGTGAATTAATAATCAATTTTTATATATTCAGTTAAATTAGGAAACTTATTTTTTCCAATATGTGCAGAAGTCATTTTGACATATAGAAGCATGGCAAAGTAAGACATATTGTAATAATTAGCTGAATTATTCCTGGCATGCCATGAACAATTACAGGATTAATAACTACCCAACCAAATAGTGTTATGTTGGAATAAATTGACCGACAAGGGTTTTCAGTTAGGAAATGAAGCTCAGATGGATCATCAATAAAAACTACTACGGAGAACAGACTTTTGAGAACTTCAGTGTTTTACATTTACAAAATATGGATGTGATAACTGTGCTTAATGACTGGAAGAAGCTATTTAAAAATTCATTTAGAATATTTTGCCCCCTTTAATTGCCTGGCCAAAGCCACAGTCTTTGACAGACACACTAATGTACCATGCAACCTATATTTAATTTTGTCTTCTGATCAAAATAAAAAACCTGATGGGGCCCTTAATTAACCCCCTGTCTTCTCTACAGAAAGGTGCGGTTTTTTCTCATTTGCAATTCTGCTTAGTTTACTGCATGTAATGCTGGGTTACTTATGGCATGTGACACCCTGACATACAATACAACGCTGTTTATTAGGAAGAGTGCAATATGCAAACCCAGGCTGAATTTCAGCAAGGTATTTAAGTACATTTCTAATTTAGTGCTTGCAAGAAATCCCATTTGCTACAACATAACTACTGCTTCCAATTAAGCACACAGTTTACTACCTAACTGAATCAGGATGTTAATTCACAATATTGGAGCTTTTCACATCCTCTATGTAAAAGAGTTAAGAATGATATCAACAGCACAGGAGGTCAAACACATATTAAAGCATGAATACAGGTACAGCGCAAGAATTAGAGCAGTATAGTTATACCGGAATGCTTGCATGGACTTAAAGTTGTTTTTTAATTGTTTTGGTGAAGTTAGCAACAGGATGGTTATGCCGTGTGAGTATTAGCCCACGCCTATAGTTTTATAGACCCTCCCAAAAGAAGACCATAATTAGTTTTTCTGACCACGGCTTTTTATTTTTTTATCCTATACAAGAGTACTCATTAGTTTTTATGTTGCTATTTCCAAAGTACAGTCTTTCAGAAACGAACAAAAGACAGACTTCCAATAATTCTTCATCAGCAGGCAATGTTGACCCATCTTATTCTGTCAGTGAGGAGTGTCTGAAGCTAATGGACTTTTGTGGGCTCAGAAAGCCGACACTCAGGTGGCTCTTGCAGTTCCTGGAGCTGGTTACTACAAGTCCTGATAAACACAAAACACTTGGTGAGGAGAGAGCAACAGAGTCGCAAGACATGACATTAGGGATCTGGGCAGAGCCTAAGGACTTACTGGTCCAGACTTCCTGTGGAGGTGGGACCAGACAGGCAGCAGCACGGATCAAGGAGAATGCAGGCAGTTTGACTGTGGACCTGGCTTGGGAAATATTCACTGATGGCTGATCCGTTAGGGCTGATCCAAAAGGTCTATAGAAGGTGGTAGCACAGCGTCAGTCACTTCATGGCAGGAGTTCCCAACAAGCAGGGCAGCAAAGCCAATCTCCAAGCAAAAGCTGTATTGTAAGGTAAGTATTGTCAATAGCTACGTGCAAGGACAGCTTACTTGCAACGCCTTTACATTCCCTATCTTCAAGTGTATTAGATCATTTGCAAAGGAAAACTGTGCAGTCATATATTCATTTTGCCTTGAACATGTCCTTGTCTCTTCTTAGGGTTTTGTCCTGACTCCCTACCTAAAGTTCAGGCAAAAGTTAAACAACCTCATTAGGCAGATCAGACTGAAGATTAAGTGCTTAATCACGTGTTTTACTTGTGCCTATAAGAGAAAACTGCCAAGCTACGCCATACAGATGAATTTGGATACTTTTCAACTTAATCAAATAAGACTTCTGTAGACAGCTGCATTGCTTGTTTATTTTTCTAAGCCCACCTGCTATCTCAGCACTATACAAATTTAAAGTCTTTATGAGTTTGATTCCTCATGTTTTCCATGTTCTTTGGAATTATGTGTTACCAAGATAAATACACCTTCTAATCTACAATGTGATTTTGCTGCAGTTTAAAACTTTCTCTCCCCTGTGAACCTCTTATGCACTCTAGCATATAATGGACAACAGATAAGAATCTATCACCAGGAAAAAACCCCGACCAATGTTAATTACCTTACACCTAAAATTTTGAGTGGAGAAGAAGCTAGAAGATCATCTGGGTTTTTGGAAATGATTTTCATGTCTCCCCTGTATTGCATCTGCACACTGCTACCAGCATGTAAATAATAATGAAATACTACACCATTCAGCTAAGAACCCCTTTACTCTAACAAAGGTCAAGTTCACAATACCCTGCAGACCATATATAAAACTGCTATCAGATTTATTTCCCGTCCAGATCAGTCCATTGAATTTACATACTTAAACAAACTAGCATCTAAAATTTACCTCCTCGTCATTGCTTCTTTTATAGTCCTCAAAGGAAATTATTTTAGTTTCACATCTTTATCCTGCATATCCAAGCATATCCTCACCTTGTTGCTGTAGATTTAGAGACCATTATCATGCATGGTTATATACCTGCTAAATTGACTTTAGTCTTTCAATGTGATCTAAATTGTGTTTAATCTGCTCCCATAATACTAATGGTGCTCTGAGAGGTGAGCACTTCACAAGCTGAGGAACTTTAATTTGATGTCTTTTGTACAGCCCAACTCTTCAAACACATCTTTAAATGGATAAAGGCTCTGTACTTTCCGCATCAATATTGTCAATGCATGTGTAACCTTTAGAGCAATCTCACTGCAAAATGATTATTTCCCCCATAGGAAAGACAGATCACTCATTTAATTAGACATTTCCCCCCCTCCGAAGTTTCTTAAGCTGTGTCTATATGACACAGCAGTTTTGCAACATCTAGTATATTCACTGGTGGTTTTTTTAGGGAGGAAGTACTCTAGGACTTTTTTTTCCTTTGGGGTGTATTCCCACTCTGACAGATTTGAGAACACTATTCCCAGGTTTTCCAGTTGTAATCGGTTTTCCCTGTGAACTCAAAGTGGATTAATTTTCTTTTTTCGTTATTACTTCCGTCCTCTTCTGTCATTTGTAGTATTTGATGAAGATAAAACATCAAAAGTTCTACGCCTAACACCTAAGAAACACATTTACTTAAAGCAAACTATAGACACTCGCGCAAAACAGAAAAACTGCAGAATACAAGCTAACTGTGAATCAGGTTATCTTTTGCTCTGCAACTCAACAAGAGTATACTGAACTTTTTCATGTAACCAACTTTTGTGTATTTAATTATTTGTATGACAATAATACAAGGATCTCTTAATCAACAAGAATCTACTTCATACATGTGTACCAAGAGGGACTCTTCCGTTTGAGCCATTTCCAACAGAAGAACAAAAGAAAAAAGGAAAAAATAAAAAAGACAGGGACAGAAAAATGAAGTGGCTTCCCTAAATTAACAATCAGCATCTGCTAGCTTCATCCTTTTACACACTAAAATCTTTGGGGTTTTTAATGTTATATCTAAAGCACTCAGTGGTGAGCTTCGTGGTGTCAGAGCAGTCCAATTTTCTTTGTCTAGAAAGAACGGACTGATCACCAGTGAGAAGGTGGTTACTTGGAGGTGACTTTGCAGATGTTGGGAAGTTTCAACTGAAATCTGTGTCACTGATACCGTGGCACCCCAGGGAAGCTGAAATCCAGACCTTAAGACTGGAACTCCATTGCCTTAAGCCAGCAAGCCATGCTGCCTTGTACATCCTGAAACGTGAAGGGAAAGCACATTGGGTCCAGCCACAGAAAATCTCTGGAAGAAATTTGATTCCTTGTACTGTTAGTATATCTTTTGCATAAAATGGCAACAATTAAATAACTACTTAAGCTTTTCAAGAGCTTACTGCCATGATTTTGCTTTGAACTACATGCCTAGCTTTGTCTAAACAAAAGCGAGCTTCCACTGGTCTTTTTTTTGTACTCTGAGACTGGAAACTGTCACATAGCGAGAAATAAAGAGTGAACTTAAATTCTCAGTACTTTCTGCTGTTGCCATATCTGATGAGTATCACCTGCCTTAGCATTCACCACGCTGTCAGCAGTTGTTAACCCCACCAGGCAGATTTTTGTTTGTTAACTTATCTCGTCATTGCCAGCCTTGAGGTTAAGCACATACAGATGGCTTATAGGACTCATTTTTCCTTTGTATTTATTGTAATTGGAGCTAAACAAGAAACTTTTAATGAGTAATTTATTTTATGAAATTCTTTTTTTTTTTTTCCATTCCTTTTCATTAACTATCCAGGAACTGATCTTGAATTTATCCATCATTTGAATTTAACCAAATAAATTCAGGAAAAAACTTTTGGCCAGCAATTGGATTGTAAACACCGATACCCTTTGCTTTGCCAAATTTGACCTGTTTGATCAGCAGACTGTTCAAATACTCCATTCCTACTTGTTTCTTAGGTTAACTTTAGAACTGAGTGCATGGGATTAGGTGCAAATTCTGGGACTGATAGATGTGAAAATTCACTTTTGTCATAATTTTTCTACATGGCCTTAAATTCTCTCATCCTTGATTCTTTTCCTTCAAAAAGCTTCCTACTTCCACTAGTATCAAACTGATTTTCTCACCGGTGGGGTTGTGCTAGGAGCCTTGCAGTGTACCTTTACAAGTATAAGAAATAAACAAAAGAGCAGAACACAATGCTTTTTGAAAAAATGGCGAATATGCACAGTGTGTATTTGCTTGACACAATTTACAATTCTGAATGGGCTCCATGGCTTTCAAAAGAGCGTAAAGTAATTGCAGCCTTTTTGGGAAACTATCACTGTGGCCCATGTGTGCCTTACCTTTCCAGCACAACAATTCCTTTTCTGGCAACAAGAATAGCTTAAATCTAACGGCAGTTTTAGGGTGAGAATGACTAGAGGGACAAGTTAACCATGAGGCAGCAATGTGCCCTTGTGGCCAAGAAGGCCAATGGTCTCCTAGGGTGCATTAAAAAGAGCGTGGCCAGCAGGTCAAGGAAGATCATCCTCCCCCTCTACTCTGCACTGGTCAGGCCACATCTGGAGTACTGTGTCCATTTCTGAGCCCCCCAGTTCAACAAAGACAGGGAACTACTGAAGAGAGTCCAGCAGGGGGATAAAAGATGATCAAGGGACTGGAGCACCTCTCTTTCGAGGAAAGGCTCAGAGACCTGGGTCTGTTTAGCCTGGAGAAGGGAAGACTGAGAGGGGACCTCATCAATGCTTATAAATATCTAAAGGGCGGGTGTCAACAGGATGGGGCCAGACTCTTCTCAGTGGTGCCCAGTGACAGGACAAGGGGCAATGGGTGCAAACTGGAAAAAAGGAATTTCCATCTCAACATGAGGAAAAGCTTCTTCACTTTGAGGGTGCCAGAGCACTGGAATGGGCTGCCGAGAGAGGCTGTGGAGTCTCCTTCTCTGGAGATATTCAAAACCCACCTGGATGCGTTCCTGTCTGGCCTGCTCTAGGTGAACCTGCTTTAGCAGGGAGGACTCTGAAGGTCCCTTCCCACCCCTACAAACCTGTGACCGATCCTGTGAATTCACATACAAAAACTGGAAACAAAAAAAACTCCCAAACCCACACATGTCTTCTAAGGATATTTGCTCCATGCAGTCTCTGCTCCAACAATACTGAAACTGTTGTCAAAAGGCTTCCAGAGTGGAAGGAACCTAACTTTATTGAGTAGAAGTCCATTTCAGAAATAGAAAAAAGTAACCACCTTCTTTGGCCTTGACGATCCCAGCAGAGTGCCCAGTGGAAGGGGAAGGAGTCATTGCAAGGAGCAACAAATTGCTGTAGGCTTTTTTTTTCCCCCTCCTAGATCTTCTTTTAACATATCATTGCATATGTAGCATAATTGGTAACGTGACCTGATAAGCTCATAGCTCAGTAAACATTTTATGATTTGGCATATATGTGTGTGTGTGAATATGCTTGGGTTTATTTTAAAAAAGGTTTTCTCTTTTCTTCCCACTTCTATTCAGAGTGTTTTTTATACCCTGGAGTCACTACATGTCTGCACATGCCCCTCGGAGTACTAGAGAACTAAGCAAAGGCTTTTGAGATAAAAGTAAGCTTTTCCTCCTTCTTCCTGAAGCCATTGCCCCTGCAGTTTGGAAGTCTTTCCTTCCTAGAAGTCTCCCACTTTCAATTTTGTGCATTTTTTCACTGAAGCTCTTTTTTTTCCTGTGTTCTCATGCTAGAGGCTTCTGGTAGTGAGCAGCCAGGCTAGACCTAGATCCCTGGGCTATCACAGGTCATCCAGAGATCAGTGGACATGCTAACGATCCTTTGTTTAAGGCGGACGTCAAAAGAAATTAAATTGTTTTGTGGCTTAAACAATAGAAAACACAAAAAAATACAGCCAGCCCTCTGGGACTACAGGGAAGGGAGCAAACAAGAGGATGAACAGACATTTTACTCCTACTGCATTTTAACCGTGTTCTCCTCCAGTGCCCCAGTCCTTTCCATTTCATTAAATCACCTGCTAACTAACACCCACTCCCTCAAAATTCTGTGGGACTAATATGACATTTCGTGTCTCTTCTCATAATGACAGACAGAAAGAGGCATATGCATTTCACCATGGGCACAGTCCACAGGCTCTACCTTCTGTAGAGTCTTGCTATATATACCAGAATGACCCCAGTGTACCAGAATCTGGCCCCGGTTATTTAAATAAAGATAAACAGAATTTGTCACTGAAGACAGGATTGTCTTTTTCACGAAGCCTATGACTTTATTTTGTATCCATCTAATAAGCCCAGAGATGTACAGGACCAATTTTTATATCTGACCATAAATTCCAAGTGCTGAACTGTTTCTAATTAGTAGGGGTTTTGCATTACTAAAGTCACATATATTCTCAGGAAAAAAAAAAAAAAAGAAATCTTAAACATTTTTAGGCTATAGGATACCAATGGATGTCTAGAACCATATTTCTCACATATGCAAGGAGGTAACTCATGGGAATCTTTTCTGTAGCCTTGTGCTGATGGCCCCAACTAGCCATTAGCTTTGCATAAAGTAATGAGTTCTAACTAATAATTAAATTAATTATCTTATATACACCCAGCTGACATCAGCCTTCAAAACAAAGTTCTGCTTGCAGCTCCAACCAAAGTCTGAACATAGCAGCAGATGTCGATGCATATTAATACATGAACAGGTGATGCAGCCACTAATTCTGGAAGCCATTTCCAGACACATGAAGGACAAGAAGGTGATCAGGACCAGTCACCACGGATTTATGAACAGGTCCGACCTGATAGCCTTCTACAATGAGGTGACTAGCTTTGTGGGTTAGAGAAGAGCAATGGAAGTTATTTATCTTGGCTTCAGTAAGACTTTTGATGCTGCCTTTCATAACATTCTCATAGACAAGCTGAGGAAATACAGGTTAGATAAGTAGACAGTGAGGTGGACTGAAAATTGACTGAAAGTCAGGTTCAGCATGTTGTGTGCAGTGGCACAAAGTCCAGTTGGAGGCTTGCCACTAATGGTGTACCCCACAGGTCAGCTGTGGGCCCAATAGTGTTTAACCGGTTCATTAATGATGTCAATTATGGGATCAAATGCACACCCAGTAAGTCTGCAGACAACACAAAACTGGGAGGAGTAGCTGATACATCAGGTTTGGTGGTCCTGCCATTTAAAAAGACCTCCCCAGGCTGGAGAAATGGTCAAACAGGAACATTATAGAGTTCAACAAAGGAAAATGTCAAATCCTGGAGGAATAAATCCAGGCACCAGTGCATGCTGGTGGCCAACAAGCTGGAAAGCAGGTCTGCAGAGAAGGACTGGGCATCCTAGTGGACAACAAGTAGTACATGGGCCAGCAATGTCTGCTTGCGGCAAAGATGGGTAATAGCATACTGAGCTACATAAGGAAGAACAGGTCAAGGGGGGTGATCCTTCCCCTCTACTCAGTTCTATTGAGGCTACACTTGAAATGCTGCATCTGTTTCTGGGCTCCCCAGTATAAGAGGGACATGGGCATACCAGAAAGAGTCCAGCAAAGGGCCAGAATGTGACTAAGGGACTGGAGCACCTCTGATAGAAGGACAAGCTGAAAAAGCGGGGACTATTCAGCCTAGAGAAGAGAAGGCTCTGAGGGATCTTGTCAATGCATATCGATACCTGATGGAGGACAAAGTCAGGGTCTACTCAGTGGTGCCCAGTGACAGGACAAGAGGCAATGGGGACACACTGAAGTGCAGAAGGCTCCATCTGAAGATCAGGAAACACTTTTCTACTATGAGCATGACCAAGCACTGGAACAAATTGCCCAGGGAGGTTGTTACCTTTCCATTTGTGGAGACAGTCAAAACCTGACCAGTCCTGGGCAACATGCTCACACAGCTTGAGCAGTGGGGTTGGACTAGATAATCTCCAGAGGTACATGCCAGCCTCACCTGTTGTGCAATTCTATGATTCAGTAATGCTGGTTATGAAAGGAAAGAGCCATTACAGAAAAGTTGGAGATTTTTGTGCGTATTTTCTTAATCATAGAATGTGTTGGCTTGGAAGGGACATTTAAAGGTCATCTAGTCCTAGCCCCCTGCAGTAAGCAGGGACATCTTTAACTAGATCAGATTGCTCAGAGCCTCATCAAGCCTGACCTTGAATGTCTCCAGGGATGGGGCCTCCACCACCTCACCGGGC
>VYZM01018859.1:59261-92345 GCA_013398915.1 Dromas ardeola | reverse complement strand
ACAAGCTGGAAAGCAGGTCTGCAGAGAAGGACTGGGCATCCTAGTGGACAACAAGTAGGACATGGGCCAGCAATGTCTGCTTGCGGCAAAGATGGGTAATAGCATACTGAGCTACATAAGGAAGAACAGGTCAAGGGGGGTGATCCTTCCCCTCTACTCAGTTCTATTGAGGCTACACTTGAAATGCTGCATCTGTTTCTGGGCTCCCCAGTATAAGAGGGACATGGGCATACCAGAAAGAGTCCAGCAAAGGGCCAGAATGTGACTAAGGGACTGGAGCACCTCTGATAGAAGGACAAGCTGAAAAAGCGGGGACTATTCAGCCTAGAGAAGAGAAGGCTCTGAGGGATCTTGTCAATGCATATCGATACCTGATGGAGGACAAAGTCAGGGTCTACTCAGTGGTGCCCAGTGACAGGACAAGAGGCAATGGGGACACACTGAAGTGCAGAAGGCTCCATCTGAAGATCAGGAAACACTTTTCTACTATGAGCATGACCAAGCACTGGAACAAATTGCCCAGGGAGGTTGTTACCTTTCCATTTGTGGAGACAGTCAAAACCTGACCAGTCCTGGGCAACATGCTCACACAGCTTGAGCAGTGGGGTTGGACTAGATAATCTCCAGAGGTACATGCCAGCCTCACCTGTTGTGCAATTCTATGATTCAGTAATGCTGGTTATGAAAGGAAAGAGCCATTACAGAAAAGTTGGAGATTTTTGTGCGTATTTTCTTAATCATAGAATGTGTTGGCTTGGAAGGGACATTTAAAGGTCATCTAGGCCTAGCCCCCTGCAGTAAGCAGGGACATCTTTAACTAGATCAGATTGCTCAGAGCCTCATCAAGCCTGACCTTGAATGTCTCCAGGGATGGGGCCTCCACCACCTCACCGGGCAACCTGTTCCAGTGTCTCACCACCCTCATTGTAAAGAACTTCATCCTAATGTCTAATCTAAACCTACCCCACTCTAGTTTAAAACCATTGCCCCTCGTCCTATCGCTACATGCCCTTGCAAACAGCCCCTTCCCCTGCTTTCTTGTAGGCCCCCTTCAGGTACTGGAAGGATGCTATAAGGTCTTCCTGGAGCCTCCTCTTCTCCAGGGTGAACAACCCCAACTCTCTCAGCCTGTCCTCATAGGAGAGGTGCTCCAGCCCTCTGATCATCTTCATGGCCCTCCTCTGGACCCATTCCAACAGGTCCATGTCCTTCATGTGCTGAGGGCTCCAGAGCTGGACACAGTATTCCAGATGAGAGTTCCATACAGCCTTGTGAAACCTGCAAGTGCTTTTGATAACACGATGTTAAGGCATTAATAAAGAAATCCCAGGGCTACATTTTAACTTCAGATATCAGTCTTGACCTGGTCAGTCCCTAAGCTGATGACTAGCCCAAGGAATCCCTGTGAATGTCAGGCAAGTCTTGCACTGACAAGCCTTCTCCTCCCTGCTGACACCTGAATCCAGACGCTGAAGACAATCGTATCAGCAAACACTCACTCTGCCCAGCACTACCTTGGCTACACCAGAACTCCACACTGGATGCTAATTCCTGCTCTGATTTCCCACCTCACCCCTCCGCAACCGAGGGGGAAAAGAGTCAGTGCTATTCATTGGAGGCGTGTACCTCCAAACTGCGGTAATCCAGTGGAAGGAAATAAAAGCGTCTCCTCCCACTTAGGGCATGGGCTGAGCTGTAGATAGAGCCACAGCCTGTCCTCAGAGTGCTAATGTTATTTTGTGGGTCAAACCAGATATATACCGTATTCTGCCTAGTAATTTTGGAAGGCCTACTGTCAGCAAACACTTGCCAGACTATTCTATGCAGCATCCTTGCCCAAGTCCTTATTTATCTTGCATATTTTAATTAAATCATTTCACTTTCATGTCAGTACTAATTCTGAAAGAGGACTCAACCAGTATTTGTTTATAAAAAGCTTGTTGTAAGCAAGGCATTCATTAAGGTTTGCCTGATAATCTACACTGTTCATTATCGCAGGGCAATTGCTATTGCTGTATCATTAAGCTTTAAATACTTTGCTCTCTTTATCTTCGTTAGTGATACATGCTTTAAATTATCACAAACGTGCTGGATTTTTTCCCCTTAGCTGACACAAATGCCATTTCAGAGGCTTCTGTTGTAATAGTAAGTATTCCAGAGAAAAGCCTCTCTGAAGATTCCTTTCTTTCAAAAGCCTTTTCTCCACATACTCGTTAGCTGAGTGAACTCAAACATAAAGCACCGCTATTCTTCCATGGGAAGCCACAAATCTCTGTTGTCAATGAGAATCATGTACTTTCTTAACAAATCATATACATTTATGGGTTTAAGGAATTCTCCTTATTTTGAAAACAGTCTCCATAACATATGTCAGGAATCGTTTTGGAAGAGAAACAGAACAAATTGATTCTTTCCTCCTCCACACAGTATATCCATATTCAGAAAAAGACAGGCTTCATAATACCTTTTCCAAGTGGGAAGTCCTCAACAAAGTGAAAAATAAACGTGCTTAAAAGATACTATTGAACTGTGATTTTTCTTGGAAAGCTTCTGTGTTTCTTTTATTCTACCGTAACAGGAGTGAGTTTATCTGAATGACACAGATAGGTGTAAAAATTGTTTAGGAGGCTGCTCTGGCATCAAAGTTCAAACAAGCAATGAGTGATTCAGACTGGCTGCCATCCATGGCTGCCAGACCTTGGATCCTGACACAGCCGGTGCACAGACAGTCAGGATACCTGAATGTTATGCTTCCGCCTGAACATAGCCACTATTTATCTCCTTGATTGTACAATACCACTCCAGGTAGAATTCCTTACACAAGGTAACTGCATCACATACATAGTCTCCACATCAACACTGCGTACGTCTTTAGTTTAGCAGACTGTGTTATACCAATTTCCATAAAACCAGATGGATGAAAAGGAAAGTAACATAATTCAAAGTTTGGCTTCTTAGACTGATCATACATTTTACATTCAACAATCTTTAGGTAAAACCAGGAACGCCCACTAGCGTAGATACATAGGAATGCCTTACCATACCTTATCTGTTCTCACCATAACTTATTTCACCTTGTCATAGCATGGCATGGCCCTTTTCTACTTCAACAGATGTATTGAGTTTGCATGGCAAGGTTTTGGCAGCAGGGGGGGCTACAGGGGTGGCTTCTGTGAGAGAATGCCAGAAGCTTCCACCATGCACGATAGAGCCAATGCCAGCCAACTCCAAGACAGACCTGCCATTGGCCAAGGCTGAGCCCATCAGCAATAGTGGTAGCACCTCTGGGGTAATATATTTAAGAAGTGGAAAAAAACTGCAGCAAAACAGCAGCTGAAAGAGACGAGTGAAACTATGTGAGAGAAACAACTCTGCAGACACTAAGGTCAGTGAAGATGGAGCGGGAAGATGTACTGCAGGCGCCAGACTAGAGATTCCCCTGCAGCCTGTGCTGAAGACCATGATGAGGCAGGCTCTCCCCCTGCAGTCCATGGAGGTTAATGGAGGAGCAGATATCCACCTGCAGCCTATGGAGGATCCCACACCAGAGCAGGTGGATGTTTCTGAAGGAAGATGTGACCCTGTGGAGAGCTCACACTGAAACAGGTTCCTGGCAGGACCTGTGGACCCATGGAGAGAGGAGCCCACACTGGAGCAGGTTTGCTGGCAGGACGAGTGACCCCGTGGGGACCCCGTGCTGGAGCAGTCTGTTCCTGAAGGACTGCACCCCACAGACAGGACCCACGCTGGAGCAGTTCCTGAAGAACTGCAGCCCATGGGAAGAACTCACCCTGGCGAAGCTTGTGGATGACTGTCTCCTGTGAGAGGGACCCCACACTGGAGCAGGGGAAGAGTGTGAGGAGTCCTCCCCCTGAGGAGGAAGGAGCAGCAGAGACAATGTGTGATGAACTCCCATTCCCAGTCCCCCTGCGCTGCTTGGGGGAAGGAGACAGAGAAATTGGGAGTGAATTTGAGCCCAGGAAGAAGGGAGGCTTGGGGAGAAGGTGTTTTAAGATCTGTGTTTGTTTTCTTACTATCCTACACTGATTCATTTTCCCCAAGATGAGTCCGGTTTCCCCGTGACAGTAATTGGTGAGTGATCTCCCTGTCCATATCTCAACTCACGAACCTTTCGTTATGTTTTCTCTCCCCTGTCCAGCTGAAGAAGGGGAGTGAAAGAGCAGCTTTGGTGGGCAGCTGGCATCCAGCCAGGGTCAACCCACCACAACAGGCTGTCCACTGTAACCTTCTCTTTGCTGCATTGATTTTCTTTGGGCATCTTTTGCCATGAGCAGACTTGGAAGCAGAAATATACACAGTTTAATGAGTGCACAACAGCTATTGGCTAATAAGATCGAGCCAGGACAAATGAGTAATATATTAGCCACCCCTGCACAACAGCTATTGGCTAATAAGATCGAGCCAGGACAAATGAGTAATATATTAGCCACCCCTGCACAACAGCTATTGGCTAATAAGATCGAGCCAGGACAAATGAGTAATATATTAGCCACCCCTGCCATGTGTACCAGGTGAGTCTCTGCAAGACAGCCAGTAGCATCGGGAAGCATCAGCCCCCATTGCCCTGCAGAACAAGCAGATCCTCAACCCTGCTGCTGTCATCTTCCACCTCTCTACATTTCCTCCCAAGGTTTTAGACCTTTTCTTGTCAGTATTCTTCTGCTGAGTCCTTGAGTTACGATTACCAGCAAAACAATTTCACTTCTCTCTGTTTCTATTTTTCCTATCTTGAGTGGCTTTAGCTTATATACTTTTTTCACAGCTCAACAACATTTTTTTCTCAGTAAAGCTGGGCCAGGGTCACACAACTGTGCTTCACAAGCCTGAGCCCTGGAGCACAAACAGCTGAACCTGTGGGCTGTGGGCTACACCACAGGGCTACAGGCTTATACTTTTGCTTGCTTGCTTACTGAACCAAATGCATAGCTAGAGCAAGTTGGAGATTATTTGTTCCATACAGACATCAACACAGCCTCCACACAGACCAAGAGCTGATTATCCAAGAAAAAAACCAATCAAATCAACGAAACAAAACAAGGAAAGAAGGGCACCGTTCAGTAAATTTAGCCTAATAGGCATCACAGAGTTACACTGTAAGGCTCATAAAAATGGAGACAGATACACAATCAATGGTATGACTCAGTAATTGCTTTATGCATGTGAACAATGTTTTCAAAAGTCCAAAACAATGTCTGCAACAGAGATGTTAGCAAGACGCGATGCTAAATTCCTCATATTCATTAGAGAATGTCATAGTGCTGTGTAATGAATTATTCTTGACACTGCTAAAGTCTTCCGTTGTCTGAAACCTTTTATCTTTGGCAGTCTAAAGTAAATGCCAGGTTGGAAACGTGTGCCTCTCAAATGTATTCTGGCATCATCTCGCAGGACAGAAATCGGCAGCTTGTTGACAATTTTCTTAGAGCGTTTCATACTGGACTAACTGTCAATACCCCATCTAGTCAAATATCCTGCATCCAACAGTGACCTAAAGCTGAAAGAAAGTTAACAAACAAACATAATGCATCTTGCTGATTTTGTTCCCAGATGACACGATCCCTACCCTAAAGAGCTTACCCTTGATTTTGTAGTAAAGGATAGGGTAAATAGGTGCAGCAGCCTGGCATTTACAATATCTGAGGTTCTCAAACTGTGATCTGTGTACAATTGGCCACGTGGCTTTGTCCCTTCTGTCTTATTTTCCCAGCCATTCAGGCACTTTAAGGGAAAGCTAAAAATAAACCTTCTAGGACTCAACAAAAAGCATGTTTTCCTAAAATTGCCTTTTCACTTGTAAAATAATTACTTGCAAGCTTAACTTGCAACAGGAAGTTCTAAGATTCCAAGTGGGAAAAAGAGTGGTCTCTGGATCTATTAGTGAAATGTATGGCTCACAAGATAATCTTTGCATGATTTCATTTACCTCTAATAGCTGCTCTGAGTACGTTTCTTACCAACTTCCTGTGAATAAAGCTGCAAACAATTCTATGCTTTACCGTCTTGTCTCACATGGGTACCTATACTCTGCTGCAATGGGCGCTACTCCGGTCAGTTTTACTGTCCATACGCACAGCCTTTTAATGGCAAGATCACAAAAAATGGAGGTCACATTCATGATGATGAGGTGCCAGATGCACATTCTCTTATTGTTTGCTGCTGCTTCATGCAACAAGCTCGTTTATATGAAATCCTAGTCTACCTCCCTTACTCTCAGTGAGTAGAGTAGTTGTTGCGTTGGCTCCATGGGACTAATGAATGCAAACATATGCCTGAGAATATGTACAACTCAGTGTGAGTTAGTGGCAGGATCTGGCATGAGGAAAAGTCAGCTGTGACTAGGGAAGACTAGAAAACATGATGCCAATAATATATACAGAAGGGAAAATGCAGACTTAATGGCAGAATCCTAAGGGAAGCATTTCCTCTGCCTATATCCATCCACAAATAAAGGATGCTAATTAATTTCATGGGTCTAATGTGGTAAGGGAAGTCTTCTGGAATGGTTTTCACTTAAACAGTTTCATCTGGGACAGGTGGACATTTGTTTCACTGCTTGATTTTCAGTTATGGCCTCAAACTGAAAGAGGGGAGATTTAGATTGTATATCAGGAAGAAATTCTTTACTGTGAGGGTGGTGAGGCACTGGAACAGGTTGCCCAGGGAAGCTGTGGATGCCCCATCCCTGGTAGTGTTCAAGGCCAGGCTGGATGAGGCTTTGAGCAGCCTGGTCTAGTGGGAGGTGTCCCTGGCCATGGCAGGGGGGTTGGAACTAGATGATCTTTAATGTCCCTTCCAACCCAAACCATTCTGGGATTCTGTGATTCTGTGATTTTGTTTTTGTCACCAAAAGAATGTTCATGCCATTGTTAACTGGTTGTTTTAAGGAATTCTGCATGAGTATATGTAGCATTCAATGAAAAAGTGCTTTGAACACATTACTATAGCTGACTCTTCATTCCCTAACAAGATAATTATGCAAAAAAATACCATTCAGGATATCATCTATGAGTTAACTCTTACTCTTAAAGAAAATGCTTAATTCTCATGTGGATTATTCTCTAAGACTTTCTTTTGCTATTTATTTAATTCTTATGCTGGCTCTTTCTCTATTCCTGTGCATGCAAAGTGTTAGCAACATAAATACATCTAAATGTATACGTACTTATCTAGATACACATTAGGCAACTTTTAATATTTTTGCTTCATTTGTACTTCATAAAGTTCTCATGGGAAATGATGATTCTTGCTTGCAGTTTTTCAATGAGGTATGAAATCCTTATTGTGTATTTCTCAGCTCAGTATGAAAAGGGATTTAATGGTGTCTAAAGGTGATGTATGCACACTGCTGTCCTATGGCCCAATCAATGATGCCAGTGGGAAAACTTCTTTCTATTGATTTCAGTGGGCTTTGAATTATGACTCTACAAAAAAAACCCGAAAACCCAGCAACTGACTTATGAATATTTTTGGTAGTAGGGTGGTCTTTGTAATTTAAGTCCTTATACTGTTTTTATGTTCAACTGTAGGTGCCAAAAGTTAGTCAGTTAAATATATACCTAGACACCCCTATAGTCTCAGTTGCCTCCATTAAGTTCAATATAAGATGCAGCTAGTGAGCACTTTGATAGAGGAGATGTTTTCATGGAGATGCTTAGTCTGCATGTGAAACAAATGAGTGCTTTGTCCCTTACATCTTTTCAACCAATACAGATTAAGATGAAGTTGAAATTAGATGTTGTAACCAATGATATAAGTCATGATCACATCTATATTAAATTTTGGTGCCCTGGACCCCAGTGTAGAATTGTGGTGGCCAATTAGCTGCGTCTTGAATCTCACTTCATTCAGACATGTGCAAACACAAAAGTTCCTACAGTGCTGTCTGCTTCATGATAAGGGCGACAAGCTCATGCTGCCCAGATTTGTTCATCATGGACACCATTGTGACAATCTTACCACTGGAAAGAAACTTCTGGAAATTTGGGGAGTTAGAATAATAAGATTTCTTTCTCTCTCTAAAATATTTTATAATTAATTTTGTAATAAAATAATTTTAAAGCTGTATGAACCTGAAACCAGAACACACATAAACATGTTGCAAGACACTAGGCCTGTAGCGACACAGAAAAAAGCCCACTGTGCCAGCAGAAAGAATAGTAAACAGGTACAGCGGACAAATAAGTACAACTGTTTCTGTAGCACTTTCTATTTTCAAGGTTTTTACAATTATCACTGAACTATCCTTCTTGGCGTTTCAAGGTGTTAATGGCTGCTAACAAGCCTGTCTTTGAACTACAGACAATCACAGACATAATTAAAGCTGTTGAGAGTGCTAGCCATTTAGACTAAGTGGAAGAAACCACTGAACTCCTTCATGTACTAAAAGTGCTGAAACAGTAGAAGTGACTGTCCAGGGCCAGACAGAAACCTGGGAGTGAACTAACTCAGGGAACATGAGATGGCTTCCTTTTTCCCCTTGATTGTAAATCCAAAGGCTGGCCAGTTTCTTCCCTCAAGCTCTGGGCAGCAAAGCCAGGAGGAGAATGTAAGGAAACACTGAGATAAACATCTTGAAACACAGCCATGAAAGAAGGCAGCAGGTGAACTTCTGGGAGAACAGGACTCTCCATGAAAAGTGTGGGCCAAAAAACCCATCCCCCATCATCTTGAAAAGACTTGGAGGCTGAACTTGAAAAAAGTGCATTAAGTCTTCTGATAAATCCTTTTTCTAAGGAAGATTGATGGAGAGTCTGTGCCTACATCTATTCTGTTAAACGAGAGAGAGGAGGGAACAAGCTCAAACAGTGGACTACTGTTGTCTCTACTGTTTAATTCCTGGCTCATTCTTTGACTCTGTTTTGATTTGCCCCAAACTCCCATCTCTGGGACCAGTTTGCCCTATGGCCCTAAGCATAGTGGATGTAAGTCATCTGGTGCCACTTGGCCTTGGAACAAGGATTCACCCACTAAGCTTCCTAAGTAAATTAACAAAAGAAGGCAGAGACCACAGTGTCAACATAATCAAGGAGTGCACAAGGAAGAAAAGTCCAGAACAGAAAACATTTAAGGAATTTTTCGTATCTGCACTGCAATATGAAGGAATCTGAGGAAGTTCCTATTTCTTACTTCTTGTTTATCAGAAGACCTGTCTCATATTGAGCAATTTGCTGATTGTATTAGCAAAAGAGGTTATGAAGCAAATGATAAATGGAATAGTCACATATCATCAGTTCTAAAGGAATTTAAGATTGAAATAGCTGAATAACTCACCACCATACATCAATTCTCATTTAAAGCTGCCTTGTTATCAGAAGTCTTGGAAGGTAGCTAATGTGGCATCTGTCTTAAGAAGTTACAGGGAAAACTGGGAAACTACAGATCAGTAGATCTAGCATACACACTGAGTGAATGAGTAACTATGATACAGATGGCTTATGGATAAATATCGCATGCTGAAAACCATCAGAGTCTCTTTTATAAAGAGGGAGCACTTGTCACAACCATAAAAGCTACAGGAATTCTCTGACAGGGGGTCCTAAAACAAGTAGACAACAGCCTACCGCAATTCCAAAAGACGTTTAAGAGCCCTTCACCCAAGGCTGTTAAGGAGCCCAGGCTGTCATAGCATAACAGGGAAGGTCCTCACGTGTATAAACAACTGGTAAAAAGGTAGGAAACAGTGTAGGAGGAAATGGTCACCTTTCCCAATAAGCAGAATCTGTGAGTTGTGTCCCACAGGAATTTGCACAGGTGCTTGGACTGTTTAAAATATTCATAAGCAATGTGGAAAAAAGGATGAAAGAACCAAATTTGCTCACAATATTAGGTATTCTAGATTGACTGTGGAGAACAGCAGAAGAGCCATATATGGGTATGTTCATACTAATAAATAAAACAGAATCAAGTACGGTTTTCCAGCGCTGGCCCAAGCGGTACAGGCTGTTAGTATCCACATTATACAGTACTTTGCATTGGTTCTCATCAGATCTTCATATAGTTACCCTAAAAAACATGAACTGTGGGGGTTTTTTTGTTTGTTTGTTTTTTTAATTTATGTTCAAAGTGAACACAAAAATGTGAGGTCAGTGTTACTCTCTGTCAGAGTGGCATTTCTCAAGCAAGAAACCAAATACTTATTGTACACCCTGCATCTGCCTTGAAGGTAGATATAGATGTTGCAGAGTAAAAAGTCTGCATCATATACTGCTGGAAAACTATGCGGGATGGAGGGAGGCAAAATGAGAGCATTCTCACCAGCAGATGCTGTCTCTAAACCATGAACGGGCATTGGTTTGAAGAGTACTAGTTGTACTGGTTGGCAGGGACCAGAAGCATATCAGAAGACATGCTAGCAATTAAGCAGTGGCTTACCTGAGGGCTCTCATGGTCTCGGGCTGTGGCACATGATTGCCCATTTTGTCATTTGTCAGCATGGTGCTCCCTGACACTCTCCCAGACAGTACAGTTTTGGAGGGAAAGCAATAGAGCAAGGGTGCTCTCTTGTATAAACCAGCAAACGCATGCTCTGAAGACAGTAAGGAGAAAGCCACCCTCTTTTCTCTTTTGGGTTTTGGGTTTTTTTTTTTTGGTAGAAAAAGAGCTTAGTCCTATTTTCGCAAGCAATTCCATTTACCTTCAAGGACAAGCGATCATATTTGATCTATTATGTTTTCTAGCATAGATGCTAGTCCCAGTGGCATAGTGCTTGAAAGCATTTTGTGGCCCTGATTCATTTACTAGGATAAATCCAGAAGGACTAAGTGACTAGGCAAGGAAATAGTGAAATTCAATATAGGCAAATTTAAAGGGAGGATGATGGGAGGGGGAAAAGGGCCTAGCTTTATGTACTTAAGAATGAGCTCTGAGCTGAATAATAATTGCAGAGGTATGAGATCCTGGTCGTACAGACTCAGGACAAACTCACCTTAGTGTTCAGTAGTAGCTGGGGGGAAGAAAAAAAATAGTGAAAATTAGGAATTATTAGAAAGGCTCACAGGAGCATGAAAAGCACATTCAAAGGTGTGGAAAAACTTCTGTAAGGGGCTGGAAAAGAGGGTATGATATGACATAAGCCTGTAAAACCACAAGTGGTACAGGAGGATGTATAAGATAGGTACAGCTCATCAAATGAAACTAGCGGTTGGTAACTTCAAAACAAATGAAACAAAGTGATTCTACGCACACTGTGGTTTTAAACTGCCAAAACCCTTGCTCCACAGCCCTCACTGTAGATGGGTTCAGGGAGCAGCTGGGTGACTTCACAGAAGAGAAATCTCTAAAGTAAATCTTGGCTCCGAGCCACAAATTACTGGTCAGTAGGAGAGCACAGAGGGAAGTATCAAATACACTTGTTTGGTTCTTAATCTCTTTTGCAGGCCTCCGGTTTTGGCCACCATCAGAAACTGTGGCAGATGGACCTCTGGTCTGGCTTGAAACAGCCATCACTATGTTCTTGTGCTGTGACTGTCTTTTCCTGCTGTTTTCAGAGGTACAGGATTTTGCCCAGACTCTTTTCAAATAAATAGGATTGCGTTTGTATAAACATCGAAGACTGATGTTTACAATTGATTTCAGAGCATCCTGACAAAGCTTAAAATATTGACTAACTCCTTGGACCCAAGCAATTGTACACACTTACACATACACACAGATATACATATGCATGCACAAATGAACACATTGTAAGCTGTGTATCTTTGCTACTATGCGGGTCAGCTAATAAAAAGTCCAAATAGTTGTATAGACTTCCCATCAATAGGTTTCAAAACACTTTACTGGTTTAAGTATCCCGTGAACCTTTTTACAAATATCAAAGCAGGGGGGTTTAGCTAAAAGAGCTTGAAGCCAGAGCATCTGCCAGTGTGGCAATCTGATGGTTGGACAATTTTTGTCAACTGAATGTGTGTGAAGTGAATTTGAAATGTACAGATTCAGACCCTGGCAAGAGTCTGAAGTCATGTAACTGTCACCACTTCCAGTAAAACCTGAGCTGCTCACATTCGACTGCCAGACCCTTTGAAGCAGCCGCTGCCAGACAACCAGCTATCTGAGACACTTTTCCATGCAAACACTGGATCAGAGAGTTCTAAAACAACAGGATTATTCCTGAGTCTCAGCAACTTCAAGGCAAGAAACATGGAACAAAACATCTATCACATTAGAAATAAAGAAGCTCCAGATAACAAGTATGGCAAAAGAAGCTAATACGTTGCATTAGGTTCAGCTCTTAGGCGTGTTGTAATGGTGTCTGTCTGGGGGCAGAGTTCACTTCCTTGTTTACTTGGGATACCTTTCAGTTCAAAGCTTGTTTTCTAAAGATGTTTTTGCTACTTCTCATGCGTTGTAGATACGAGAAAAACTCACTGAGAAAAAAAAAAGGAGTTCAGATAGTGCCAGTACCAGAGAGTGGCTGGTAGGTTTCACAGCTCAGCGTTGTAAGTGTATCATCAAAAGACCTCCATGCTTAAGTAGGTGGAAGAAAGAATTTCAGGAATACTGAATACTTCACATTTTACCTCAATATCATGATAACAAAAAGACCTGTGACAAATAACTCTGTGCTCTTCTAATGTAGAGTCACTGGGATTAATAGCCTTGAAAACCTTTCATTTCTCTTACGTTTGATAGGGGTGCCCTAAGGGGTTGGTATTAGGTTAAACCATAGAGTGACACTGACTCATTCGAGGTCTCTTAATGCCTGTCTAGGAACTGCTAGGTCTGGAGCACCTGCTGCTAATGCTTAATGTGCTTTGCATTAGCACATCATGTCAGGAGAACCTGCCACTGGCAGATAAATGGATGTTTTACAGTGCAATGTTCCCTTCTGCTTCTTAACTAATCAGCAATAGCAGGAAAGGCAATAGAGTGCATTTGATGAGGTTTAACCACAATTCTATTTTGAAACAAATAAGTATAACTTGAAACCTTGCTGGCATCTTTTTTACAATAACTTCTAAGCCTCCTAGCCTATGAAAAACAAAACAAGGCAATTCATAACAAATAAACTGTAATGATGATAGAGCAGCTGGCATGTGAAGATTACAGAACACCTCACAACTTCACAAACGCTGCTGACAATGTTTTGTTGAAGTGAGAGTTATTTCTGGCTTAGACATAAGGAAACTGAGGCATAGTGAAACTGGAATCATGTTTTGAAAGGAGCCTTTCAGTGCTAAGGTGCATAAAATCACACACAATTGTGGTGGGTAAATTGCTTACTAAAGCTAAAATTGTCATTTGTCCACTTTCCCTGTTCTCAGCTGAGTAAAAAATAGAAGGTTTGCCTTCAGCTTTTCTTTCCTCTACAGGCTATGTGCATCGTTGATTACACTCTAGAGAGGCTGATGTCCTAAAAATGCATAAAGGGAAAGGATACAAAATGGTGCAAGTGTCACCTTCAGGGCACTCTAGCGTCACTGTAAAGCTGGGGAACCTGGGCACTGGCTGGCAGTACCAAACTATGATTTGTTCAGTCGGCTATTTATGGGTTGGATAGGGCTTTTAAGCTGTATGCATTTTTTGAGAAGTTGCAGTGTTAAAATGTAGTGCTGAGACTTGCATGAGGTAATACAGAGTTTCTTGGTAGAGAGTTCAAATTTTATGGGCATCACTTCTCCCCTATATCCTGTACAATGACTTCCCATCCTTTGCCCTAATCTAACAGAGGAGACAACTAGCCTCAACAGCGTGTGTAGCTTTAACAATAAGTGGTTTTACTACAAGGGGAACCATAGCTTTATCTACGTTCAAAGACATACCAACATCATACCAAAACTATGACAAATAAGGTTACTGAGGTGGTATTACATAAAAGTCAGGGAATTATGCTCTCATGGAGCTTTAACGTGATTCCTTTCTCTGTTGTAATTAGGATACAGCATTTACAAATGTAGTACAAAGCCCTTTGCCAGCAATTTGTGGCAAGAGTTCTTTAGTGTACTTACATGGACAACCTATTTTCTAACTTTTAAGTATTAAACATTGCATTAAAATCTTATGCAGAACCTACATTAAAACATTAACCAATCAATGAATATCCATTTCTGGTGTTCTTGAAAGGCAAAGGTAAAGAGTAAACTAGATAATGCACAACTTCAACAACTTACATAAAATAGCATGTTTTTACCTCTGGGCTTGCAGCACAGCAGCACAGACCATTCTCATGTTAACTTGCTAGATGGCAGCTACAGAACTGTGTTCCCCCAAAGGGGTGGTGGAGGGATGGTTCACACACTGAATGAAAGGAATAGTCATGAGGAAGAAGTCAGTCCAGCTCTTTCTCTCTCCTTTTGTGTTTCACAAACCTAGGGAGCTTAGCTATTATGGGAACAGCATGCTTTGCCTTTAGTCAGCAACAGAAGTACTCTCCTAAGTTGATGTGCTTGGACCAAAGGGTACCTGCAAGGAGCAAAAGCTGAAAGGAATTTCTTGCAATGGATAAAAGATATTTCTGTTGCCCTAAAGCACTCCTCCTGCAAAATATCAAAAGTTTATTGCAAACAAGGGAAACTTCTCAAGGAATTTTTCAATAACCTTATATAATGGAAAGTATTGGACAGGCTAATTACAGTCAAAACTGCCAGTTTTCCCTATAGGATTGGGCTTTTAGGACATTCCTCCTTATAGTGTCTTCGATGAAGGAAAAAACCCTTACCCAACTGAGTGGG
The DNA here is from genome assembly GCA_013398915.1 of Dromas ardeola. Taxonomy (NCBI): domain Eukaryota; kingdom Metazoa; phylum Chordata; class Aves; order Charadriiformes; family Dromadidae; genus Dromas; species Dromas ardeola. The sequence continues at coordinate 77,658 of VYZM01018859.1, read as the reverse complement.
GGAGATTTAATTTTGTAGTGGTATGTATTGGTACTAGTGATGTTTCATGTGTCTCCTCACAGGTTCCAAGTTATTTCAGAAAGTTCAGAGGGTTTGATGAAGTGTGAAAATACTCAAATGAGCTTTTTGGAGAGTGTTCCTGTCACAGAAACAAACACATGAATCAGGAGTTTTTAAGAATAAACTGACAATTTGAGACACTGTAAAAGGGAGAGGGGTTTTCAGTTTGGTGGGCTGTAGAGCCATTTTCTAACTGAGGAGTTATGTGGTTTGCACTGCCTCCAGCTCATTAAAGGGGAAATCAATTTTACAAGGGACAAGCTGACTAGACTAGTCATAATGGCATTAAACTTACAACAAAAGGGGAGATTAAAAAGGGGTAGCAAATAAACACTCATTTACCACAGTCAAGTTATCAAGAACAAAATTAATCAAGACACTGAATGACACAAAGAAAAATAAATTCTTTAATTGCCTATTCATGAATGGCAGGATCTTGTGTGGTAAACAGGAAGAATAGGAACTGCTCGTACTATAAGAATGAATTTGACCCGCTTGATATTTCTGGAACTTGAAGGAAGATTTCTGTGATAGGAATGTTAAACTCACTCGCTATAAGCAATTTAGGAAAAGCACAGTGGCAAGAGAAGAGGAGAAGAGACAGTATGTGGCAATAACCGACTTCAGCCTCCTGACAACTATGCAGTAAATGCTTTCAGTGTTTACAGGTCAATCTCCCACCACAGAGAGTGTTACAAGGGCAATTAGTTGCAGGCAGCTACGTACTATCAAACTACGCCACGGAGTGGGTTGACCAGTCCCTTCAACCCCTACTTAAAATGTCTATGGAGAGGAAGAAGAGAAAAGAGTTTCTGTGTACTATATGAGCTTCAAAAAAAAGCTTTTTCACTGGTGAATATCAGGGTGAAAGACATAGCTCTACAGGTTTGACATTTCCAGTAATAAAATACCTTTGAAATTCTGAACAATGATTGATAAAAATTTCCTAAACCAAAAAGTTTTATGCATCTCCTTAGAGAATTTTGTACTAGATGTCATCCTGACAGCTAAATCAAAATTGATTCCAGGACTAAAAGTTAGTGGTTCTTTAAGTGAAAGTGAGAACTTGATTACATTCATTACATGCAAATAGAATGTAACACAACCAGTAATTCTCACACCCGCTACTTTAAAATGGCCACTTTCAAACAGATAAATACAAGTTTGTGCCTAATCAATAAAAGGAAGAATTTTAAAAGGGGAAAAATGTGAAAACAATAATAAACATATTTAAAAGCATTTTTGGAGATGATCTAAGAACTGCAGTCAAGACAAAGTCTGTTCTAGACTAGTCTAGCTTAAAAGAGAAATAAAGGCAACGTATAATTTCATATATATTCAGATTGGATAGGGAGACAAGGGAAAAACTGAATAGATTAGGTCACTTTAACTTAGGATACAAATGGAAATAACAGAAAATTGCTACTGAAGACAGAAGGATATAGGAGGAATTCTATGGCTATCTGAGTTTAGTACACTGAAAACAACATTAAGGAGCAAAAGCAACCTCACAGTAGTGTTTGTCCATTGTTAAATGGAAACAATGCACCTGTCAAAAATAATGCAGAAGAGACTGAAATGTTGAATAAATATTTCTGCTATGGGACTGGAAAAAAGCCAGATGTAGTCATATCATACGAAGATGATGATGAAATGCTACACTTAAAACAACAAAGACACTATATGCCAAATAGCAGCTATTAAGGCTAAGTGTTCTACTTAAAAATGCACCTAGGAATGTTAGAAGAAAAGCCTAATAAGCTTTATTAGAGCATTTATTATTATTTGTCATAAATCTTGTATTGCTGAGGTAGATCCTGAACATTGGATGGAAGTAAGAGTTATGTCAGTACTTTGCTTTCATCGTAAATGGGGTAGTCTAGGTAAATATAAGCCTGTCTGCCTGACATCAATCTTGGGAAAAATAATGGAACATCAGGTAGGGAAATTGATTAATAAAGAATAGAGGGTAGCATATTTAATGTCATCTAACATGGTTTATGGACAAAAGAATTTGTCAAATTAATGAGGTATCCATTTTTTATAACAGAGGTACAAGGTTAGTCACAAGTTGCTAGATTTCAGTACAGAATTTGATTTGGTTCTACATACCATTGGGATTAAGATGTTACATAGCACAAAATCAGGATGCCATACATTAATTGAATTAAAAATTAGCTAATAGACAAATCTCAAATGTAATTTTAAACTGGGAACCATTAAGAGTAAATGTGTTTTATTTGATGTTTTTCCAAGGTTAAGTTTCAGATTCTGCGCTAGCTAATATTTTTTGACAACAACCAAGAAAAAAAATTAAATCCAAACTGATCAATTATGCACATGAAAAATGCTGAGGAACTAATAAATAATAAAGGGAAAGATCACTGAAGCAAATCAGTTCTGAACTGCTTGGTAAACTTGGCAAGGACATTTTTATCTGGCAATGAACAAGGCAAGCTTTACTGAAGGCATATGAGACTATTCCTGAAAGCAATTGCTGTGCATGAGATTAGGTTTGTAGTTAGTTGACTTTGGAATATCTGTAGATCAACAGCTAAAAGTGTATTTACTTCTTGTATGAAAAGGAAGCTGCTGGAGGTGCACTGTATTTAAGATCTAAAAAAGCTGAAATTCCAGTTCACAAAATAGCTAAATTTAAATCCTTGTTCTGCTGCTGCTGCACATGTAGCCCAAATCTCCCAATATAAATCTTGGGAGGGGGAGAAAGGCTGCATCTACAACTAAATGGTCAATTTTTTTCAGTTCTTGTCCCACTACAATCCAAACTCAGCACAAGTTAGAACACATGCTGGTTTCCCTCTGGATTTTTTTCATATACATGTCCTCTCTGTGGAAACTCAGCGAAGGTCAGGGAGAGAAAGGATGCACAGAGGAGGAGAGAGACAGGGGAAGGGGGGGCTGATGTGCAACAACCCAGCATTTCCAGCGCAGCCAGTGATACAGAGGTTAAGACATTCATCTGTAGTGAAGTGAATCTGTCCCAAATCCCTAATTTATTACAAGTTTTTGTAATTGGATGGTTTATTTATTCATTGCATAATTTATTGCAAATATTTAAATCTTGATTTTCCTTACCTCCAGTGATTTTGTATCCCTACTGCCTTGTTGCTATTTATCTTTGCATTTTGGTTGGCTCAAGAATGAGAGTTGCATGGGGAAGGACTGACCCAAAGAAAGGTAATACCTAATATTACACCATCAGGTTGATTAACAAAAAGTTAATTTATCATCTGGGGTTTTGCAGTTCTCTAGCATATGTAAAATTGGAGATTCAGCATGTCAGAATGCTCCTGCTATCATCAAGTTAACTTGATTCTTCAGTGTGGGTGTATTTATGTTTCCTTAATCCTCCCAAAAGACATATTTCCATAACGGAATTATGCCACCATGCAAGAGGAATGCAGGTAGTTTGTGGATCATTAATGGAACAGTCCTGAGAACCACGTCAGTGTATAGCACTATGCATCCTTCCATTATTACCATTAACTGTTCATTTGTGAGGCACTAAATCATCTTGAATTACAGAGAATTTGGTCGACTATTTTCAAGAGTATGTCTTTCTCACCAAAAAAAAAATAAAATAAAAGCAGTATATTGCCTCTCTTCATGTTTATCTGTAAGTTCTCATCTGCCTTCCCTTCTCCTCTGCAGTAGAAAGCTCTTTATATGTCTTCTGATCTTGGATAGCCACCACCTTGCACACACATAGGACTGAGAGGGACATGCTGGCTCCGTGATGTCCCATTTTCTACTATTGAAAGTGTGACATTACATCATGTACTTAACATATAAACATATTTAAATTTATAACATTTAAAATTAAAATACTTCTGTTTTATTTGTTTTGTCCCTATAACTGCTATTGAAAACCTGGTTTTGAACTTCATGTGTTAATTTTCTTTAACTTTCTCTATCTGCCAGGCTAAATGTATTCATGGTTAGTTTATATCCATCTGTTCTTCTGCTGTCTCCTCATTTAAATAACGCTCATAGTCTGGAGTTTTACCTTGTGATATATTTACGGACAGCAACATGTTCTTTCTTTGCTTTCAGTTTGGTACGGTCAGCAGGCTAAACAAACCCAGCTCTGTTCGTCTCCTCCCTTAAAACAAAACCTCCACTTCTTTTACTACATTTCTAGGACTTCTATGCCGCTATGCCACTCTAAACGTACCTTTCATGGAGGTAGGTGGCCAGAACTGAACATTGCTTTCCAAAGGAAGTCTCATAAGTGCACAGCAGCATCATGGCATTAGGTCTCTTTGGTCTTTGTTTCCCTTACATATCGCAGAACTGATTTAACTTTTTTAACAAATACACCAGACCAACAGCTCATATTTATACTGTTCAGCTAGTACACAAAGATTTTTCTCATCTGCTTCTACTTCTAACTTATGACCCTCCCCACGTCATTATTATTCCCTAAAATCAGGAGTTCACACTTTGTTCTATTAAATTTAATCTCATTTCTATTATTCCTGTTCTCAAGACATTGCAATTTTTCATTGCATAATATCCCAGTCTTCTGCTGCACTGAAAATGCCTCCCAACTTTGAGTTATCATTAAATTTTGTTAGCAAGCTCTAACTTTATGTGACACCCACTCTTCCACAATAATTAAAGTGTTCTACTTTCTTTACAGCTACTGTTGTTGTGTACTGAACTACAGCATATATGCCTTTCTGTAAGAAAAAACACACTAATAAAAAAATATCCAGGTACTTAATGACTCATATTTGGGTGAAATTCCAAGTTCCAGTGCATGAGCACAACTTAACCTTGCACTAGCATATTACTGCAAGTGTGAAACACACAATATTGTCTTGTTTCATTTCAGTTTCAGCACCAAAAAATAGGTTTACAATGCTATAAAAGTTGAACCTTCGAATGTTTTTATGCTACCCATGCATTGAAGCAAAAAATAGCCTTTTCAGTAGCTTTCCTCACTAAAGAATACTGACTGCTCCAGGGAATTAACCCACCTAATGCATTCAGAAACTGTACTTGCAAATTTTGTGTCATACAGTTTGCTTATATATTGGACCATGCAAGTAAAGGAAAGATGAGGGGAAAAGGGGAAAACATTCCAACCCGGGTGTCACATGTAAGTTGCCTCTTTCTTTTCTCAATATGAGTTCACATTATCTCCCTCTTGAGGATTAATACTGATTATTAAATTTGTTGTGAGTTTCCAAATGCATGTGACATTTGGTTTAAGTTTGTTCTTCCTGCAGATAAAGAAAGCACTTACCCTTGAAGTTGAGGATGAATAGGATTTGAAGTCCTTGTGCTATAGAACAAAACTTAAATAAAGGGATAGTTGTGGTGCAGCTTGACAGTATGATACTGGGATCTAATTCTTATTCATCATAAGACAAAACATCTTTTAGTTATTCTTGTCTTTGACTCTACCTCTTGGACTTCCTTATAAAAGATGAAACATATCCTCCTCTTTATACCCAGCTATACAATAGGTGTCCTAGTTTAAAAGAGAACAGACAATGAACCAAGAGACCTGGGAGGCTGACAGCATGAAAGTCCATCACCCTGAAGGCAAAACACACCGCTTTTTTATTAAAGTATGTCATGGACATGCTAAAAGGTATTTACAGCCCTTGGTCACAGTGTTTTAAAAACACCTGCTGTGTCAAAACGTTTCTGAAGAGAGATGGACTACACTAACACGTGGAAAATCGATCTTCTGTTCCTCTTCCCTTTGTCTGTTCCTGTCAACCATACGTTTCAGAAAGCAATTATGCTCATGATAGTAGAATACATTTAGCATTGCGGTCTTTGTGGGCATATGTTGTGACTGACAGTCACTGATGTGGGACTTCATATGCACAGATTTAAATATCTGAGTCATGTAGTACAATTTTTGGCTGTCGTTGCCACACTTTTAGGTTGTCTTAGCATAACCAAGTAAAAATTGGTGGGTTTTTGAGAAAATGTTCATTTTCTGAAAAGGATCTATTCAAAGACTTCATCCCTGGAAACTGTGAGGACACCATACCACAGACTAAATATGTCCCAGGCTCAAACTATCACACTTGTGAAGTATCACAGGAAGCATTCAAACTAGTAACACTGCCTATGAATGAGCTATTGTCAAGGTATTGTCTAGGAATCCCATGAGATTTAAGTATTAGATTTCCCCTAAATTACTGAGGGCTAGTTTTCCAAAGATCGGCAATATATTTTAATGTTGGTGTTTGGTGGGTTGTTTTTCTTTTTTTATTTATTATGTGTTCTAACAATTTTTTTAATACTTTTTAATTGTTCTTAGAATATCCATAGCATGGAACAGCTGTCCATAACTAGGGGCAAACTGACAAATAATATATTGGGTCAAAGGGAGTACAAATACCTTTCACTGTTAAAAATTCCTTTTTTATGGTGTTGATGGCAGGGTTTTCTTGGCTGACTGATGAACTATGAAGAGGACACTGCATGGCTGATATATAGCTGCCAAATTATCCATACGTGTTCAGCAGTTATACAAATAACAACAAAAATTTTTTTCCACAAAGATGCACAGCATTAGATGTGTGAAGAGGAGGACACTGGTCATACTTGATATAATGCTTTTGCGAATATTGATTTATTGCCGACTAAGAGGATCACCACAGGGAACAAAGAACAAACCTTCCTGGTATACTTACGCATTTTGAAATAGTGCATCAACAAGCTGATTATTCCTTTCTTGCATGAGAACCTCTCCAACAGGCCCTTTTGCCACCCAGCAAGGACATCTACATGTTATTTTCCCCTTTTCCAAGGATCACATGTGCTTTTCACTGATACAAATGCAAATAGAATATTTTGGTGTGCCTCAACATGCTGTACTAATCCACAAATAAACAAACAGTCCCAACAAATATTCTCCTGCATCATATCAACATTTGATGTGGCACAAATATAGCAATATGCCTGAAGAAACTTCATGCTTAAAGAGAATACATGTTTGAAATAAAAAGCGTAATCTCGTTTATATTTCAGTGGGAAAGGATATAAGCACAGGTGAAATAAACAATTAAAAAGCAGAGATGAACAAATTTGCAGACAGAACAGAAATAGAACTATAGGGGTTTTTTCCACTACCAAAATTTTAGTCCATATTTAGCAGTTTAACTATTCCACTGTTTCATGAATAAACTTCCCACTAGGTAGCTTGGACTTCATACAGCCGCCTAAACTGAGGTGCCTAGTGCCATCCTAGGGTAGCCCCCTTCACTTCCATGTGCCCCTGCAGAAGCATATAAAGGCCCTGTAAGTCCTGTCCCACATTTTACTGCCCCAAGCGGACGATTCGGGTACGCTAGCATGTACACAGTGACCCTAAGTGTCCATGTTAGGCAACAAAATCCCATTCTGCATCTTCTGCACCACAGCTGGACATCTAAACATAGGTACCTACAATGTCAACATGAATCCTACCTGTACTTCAATTCAGTTGTACGCGTGTGCTGTTATGTGCCATTTGGGATGTCTTAGGGTACCAGAGACGCAGTACTGACTGACAGAACACGGGGACTTGAGGGAGACCTGTGCCCTCCTGGAGCAGCCCCTAAAAGTGCCTTCTGGGACACTTAGGCATCTCAAATAGCACTCAACACCTTTTTGTTGACAAGCAGATCAAGCCCATTAGTGTCTCCAGGCTTTTCCAATGTATCTAAGTGGCTTTCCGCAGGACTGTACTTTGCAGATATCTATAAACAACAACAAATGAGTAAAGCTTGCAATAATGCAGAAAGGGGATCATATTAGTTCAGCAGCAGGCTGGCCCTTTCTAGCTTATGTTATTTACAGAGGATTTAGCTGTTTTTGTCATTTTCTGCTGTGCTACAGACCATACAAACAAAGCCTTTAAAGTTCAAATGCAGGAATTTGGCCAGAGCTACAAATAACAAATCGACTAGTCTTAGCAATGAAATGTTAATTGGTGTCTGAGAGATTCAGTTCACAATGAAAGAGCCCACAACACTTAATCCTTGCCAAATTAGGAATTTTTAGCAGATATGAGTATCAAAAGATTGAGTGTATGGGTCCGTTTCATACGTAACATGTAATCAAAGAGTCATCAACAGCCTCACCTGCAGAGAGGGATCTGCGCACCCAGGGCTGCCATACCTAGTTGTTGTTGTGGGGTTTTCTTTCTCCGAGGCAGGGACCTAACAGCTCTATTTGGTAAAAACATAATCCTTCTTCTTCAGCTTCAGTTTTCCGTATCATTTATTCATTTCTCAAATGCCCAATCTAGAAGTGTTTACGATTACACACTACCATGAGCAGTAGCCTGGTAAGAACGGCCCTCTTGCAATTTATATTTTATCTTCCGTAGTGATTCAATATAAAAAACAAACTGCTGAGATTAAAATGTCAAACTGACCTGAAGTATCCACTCCTTCCTGGGAGCTGAAGTTATCTAGAGAAAAAAAGTAGTAGCTAGACCAGAGTTTCTCAGGCTTTGTAAGGAGAAGAAGGAAGCAGGATACAAGGAAGGGAAAGCATGTGCTCATGCCTCTCATGAACTCTGCCTTAAACTGGATTCAAGCTCTGCAGAAAGCGCTTGACTTGGAGGGGAGTAAGTTGCAACTATTTCAAGTAACTTCAAAAATGGAAAGGAAAAGTAAAACCACAGGAACACTCTTGCTGTTGTTCGTCCAAGGCCTTGTACCAACCACCCACATCAATCAAGTCATCTAAAGTTTAAAAGAAGGTCCCTATGCCCAGCAAATTTCCCACAGGCATGTGAGACTCTTGGACACAGATGTTGCTGTGTGCACATCTGCACAATAGTTGCCATATTTCACATGAGACCAAACTCACCACTCATCCAACATAAAGTCTCCCTGTCTGCCAGCAGTAAGGGCAGGCACATCTCGGTCTCAATACCTGGAGACTCTCGTGTTCAGGACCTGGCTCTGCAGACACAGTTCAGCAGCCATGGACATGGAGCCCCTGCATAGCTGGGACTGGACCCCTGGGAAATGGTAACGTGCTACAGAACTGAGAAATTTGTGGGTTTAATGTATGCTCCTGTGCTCTTGCATAGGAGCTGCAGAGGACTTGCATAGGACACATAGGACTCCATGTGTCTCTGCAGAATAATTACTCCCCAGTACCAAGTGCAGGACTAACCTAGAGACAAGCGGCAGAAAACATTGTCAGGTTTCATCCAACATCCTGTGTTCACTGCATTTGTAAAGCTGAGCCTCCTCTGAACAGGGTTGCATTACAGAAAGAGTGATTGTCTCCATCTATGCAGAAGCTTGAACACATGAAGTAAGCGAATTGTGTGGCTGTTTCAGCCCAAATACCCTGATCAACCCTCTGCATAATAACCGTGCTGGAAACTGTTTTCCATTACAAATGCTTAAGTTGATACATTGCTGCCGACACTGATATTACAAGCAAATAATTTTATTACGTTATGGATGGCTTTTAGTTTTGCTAGCATGCGGGCAAGATTTGGGGTTGGCCATATGAAAAATGGTTTAACTCTGAGGGATAAGCAGATGCTTCAGATAATTGGCAATTAAATAATTCATAATGTTGACATGTTGCCATCAGGTTTCCAAATTAAGAGGCGTCCTTTTTCCTACTTAAGCAATACTAGCCATTCTGGCAACCCCTGTTTTGGAACATTTAGTAGAAAAGGATGTGCCCTTTTGCTCTTCACACTCCAAAAAGAATAAGTAAAGAAACTCTTGATGTCCCAGATGACCATCGTTACAAGAGACATGCATAAATATGCTTGCCCTTGCTACATCTATACTGCTCACCACACTGGTTTTCACGTGGCAACTGCTCCAGTGGATGCAATGTGCTGCTAAAGGGCAAGCAAGCTAGTGAACTGTTACCCAGTACCTGTTCAGTACCAGTGAAAATGCAAGGTATCCCAAACTTACATTTTATGGTTTATATTGTGTGAATAAATCAGAAAACAGTGAAACTCAAAGATACTTACATTGCCTACATAGCAGCTCATTAAGATTCTTTTCCACCTCAGTGGCAGAGCTGTGACACTTGCACCAGAGCTCTATCAGATTCTCCAGACTGATACAATTTCAATCAGAATGTGAATTTCATGACTGCAGAAGGTCATCAAGTCAAATACTGTGTCTGATTTTTAAAAGGGTTGGATAATTTCATGACCATTAATAACATTTGCAGTTCTGCATGCTAAGACAAGGTAATCAAATGTCATGCTTCAGAGTGTAGGCTGATTGCCATATAGGTCAGGAAGAATATTTTCGCCAATGTACATCATTGCATAAAATAAACTCGCAAATAAAGTTCAAGAAGTGAAAACCTTAATATCAGAAAACTTAGCTTCTCTATTTAAGTGCTGGTTATATTTGGGTACTACATAAAGCAAAGGAGATGTGTAGGACCAAGCAGCCTCAAAAAGCACTCAAGTGGATGCAGTACCTCTAAAGCATCTACTTCATAGTGTTTTCAGGTGTTTTGCAAGTTTCAAAGGTTAAATTTCTAGCGCCTTTCTGAAATGCTTCTTAGCACAGAATCACAGAAAATTAATGTTGAATGGGATCTCAGGAGGTCATCCAGTTCATCTCTGTTACCCAAGGCTGGATCAATTAAGTCTGTATCAGGCAGATATTTATCTAATCCACCTTTAGGCTTCCAGCAATGGACTTCCATAAGCAATTTTTTTCCAGAATTACAATTTATAACTTATTCTTAACACCTAACTTGAATCTTCCTTACTTTTCTTTGAAGCAAACTTAACTAAGGCAGCGATTACTACAATAGAGGAAATCTTTTGGGAAGAAAAAAATAAATATGATAAATTGCATGATAAATACAACATATATATGTGACACAATGTAAGTACAGAATGCTGCTAAAACTAAACATTGTGTCTACATTTTGTATTGACTGCAAAGTTTTTACCCGTTCTGGTCCTAGTAAGGTCACCAGGGACCTTATCATATTTGAGGTATCACACACTACATGAAACTAGTAGTTTATGGCTAAAGGAGGTCATTCACAGAAGCTCTATTTACTAAGGTACTTCTCCAGATATTATCATAATAACAATAATTTATTTTATTTAGACAATCTCCATACACTTTCTATTTCTCAACTTTGTCACAGTCATACCCCCAAATCTGCAAACTTTATGTTTAAAATCTGCCCCAAAAAGGCAAGTTTTTATGATGCATCATACAGGAACCACATAAATATTTCTTTTTTAATTATTAATAATAATCTATAGAAGATTCAGCATCAAACTAACAGGTATGGAAGTTAGATTTCCACACCAAGGAAGTCTGAGGGTGTTTGCAGAGCAGCACAAGGGAGATGTGTTTTGTGCACAATGATAAAAACTTGTCACCGTTCAATCTGTCTACAAGTTTAAAAGATATTCATAAATGAAGGTAGGAAGAAAGGGACACCAAAGATGGTTTAGATCTGGACTGGGGAGGTAGGCCTCCCTTTCTAAGAGCTCTGTGTCTGACGGTGACTTAGAGTCTGATAGGTTGTCTATCCAAAAATACAGCTCATTGATATATGCTTTTGTTTACCTTTTATGTCTAGTCCACAGATTCCTGAAGGTCACTTTAACAAAGGCAATGAAAATTAATTAATATTATTGTTAGAATTTCAAAACCACAGGAAGTTAGTTTCTTTATTTCTAATTGTTTTTCCTTTAAATTTATTAGAAAAGAACATCTACTTTTTGATAATTGAAAACTTGTTGATGAATTGCTTTGCTCTACATGTCTTGCAAGGATTTCAAATTAGCTGTGTCATAAGTTTTATTTTTATAAACAGAAAAATTCTTCTTTTAAAACATTAATTTTATTTAGATTTTCTTGTACAGGTAGATGAAAAGAATGAAAAACAAGGCAAAACTGTTGGCTAGATTTTTTTATTATTATTTACTATATATTTAGTCTCTTTGCAGTGTCAAAAATGGGAAAATAAGTTTTGGAAAGGTTTTTTTTTTTGAAGGTTTTAAAACATACCAATAAACTTATGAAACTATAAAATACAGACTGTTATTTTAAGATGAGGAATACACAGGCAAGGCACTCATGCATCAATAATTCTGATGTGCAACGACCCCAGTCTCCAATTCTTGGTTTTACCTAGTTCTACTCTTTACAATTAATCTATTATTCCCAGTTTATATAGGAGGCAGGGGGCTGTTATCCTCTTCTAGACCTGCCTGACAAAGCCAGAAAAGCTTGAGTAAATATTGAAGGGTCTCTCAAAACAGCATAGCATTGCCCAATGTGGGGAGAGCAGCCTGATGTAGTTCTGCAACAAGATGCAGTAGTCACAGTAACAACAAAGCAGGGGGTTTAGCTTGGGTCTAGCAATGTGTCAGCATGTTTGCATGGGTTTTGATGCCTGGGCACCCAGCTTCAGCTCATTTGATGCAGCAGACAAGTACCTCTGCTACCTACTTTTTTTTAACAAGATAATCTGCAGATTTTGAGTGCACAGAACCAGTTTCTTCACTGTTCTTTGAGAATGAGAGACTGGCAAACAGTTTATGCTAAGTCATTTCAAAGTTAAAGAAAAAATAATGCTCTTTTATGTTTTCTTCTAAATTAAAGATGTTACATTTACATAAAAGGGTTGAAGCCTGCCTAGAAAGTACCTTAATCCTTATCATTTGGTTACCTTTATTTTATCCCTTCAGAGATTAAGCCAAGATTATTTGTGAATTATTTCATTTGAAAGTATCTGTGAAGTTCAGGATATATATAATGGAACATATTGACTGTGAAATGTTCCTGGCTATCAAGCTGAGGACATTCAAAAATACTTTTTGTGTGTGATTGTTGTCAGTTCACTGTAGTACTAGAAGATCAGACAGCTAAATTAGAGGAACTGGTTGATTTTCTTGTGAAGATCGATGAATATGACAGAATAACAGATGACATGGTTAGTATCAAATGCAAAGGAAGCAATGACATCAGAAAAGGTATACAAGCTGTGAAGCACAGAAAAAAGATTACTTCTGAGGCACAGCGCAAAAAAAAAGCAAGGCAGCAGAAAAGGCAATTGAGAGGTGGGCCTGTGCGAACCTCATGAAGTTGAGCCAGGCCAAGTGCAAGGTCCTGCACCTGGGTCATGGCAATCCCAGGCACAAATGCAGGCTGGGCGGAGAATGGCTTGAGAGCAGCCCTGAGGAGAAGGACTTGGGGGTGCTGGTGGACAAGAAGCTCAACATGAGTCGGCAACGTGTGCTCGCAGCCCAGAAAGCCAACCGCATCCTGGGCTGCATCAAAAGAAGCATGGCCAGCAGGTCAAGGGAGGTGATTCCGCCCCTCTACTCTGTTCTCGTGAGACCCCACCTGGAGTACTGCATCCAGCTCTGGAGTCCTCAGCACAGGAAGGACATGGACATGTTGGAACAGGTCCAGAGAAGGGCCACGAAGATGATCAGAGGGCTGGAGCACCTCTCCTATGAGGACAGGCTGAGAGAGTTGGGGTTGTTCAGCCTGGAGAAGAGAAGGCTCCAAGGAGACCTTATAGCGGCCTTCCAGTACCTAAAGGGGGCCTACAGGAAGGATGGGGAGGGACTCTTTATCAGGGAGTGTAATGATAGGATGAGGGGGAACAGCTTCAAACTGAAAGAGGGGAGATTTAGATTGTATATCAGGAAGAAATTCTTTACTGTGAGGGTGGTGAGGCACTGGAGCAGGTTGCCCAGGGAAGCTGTGGATGCCCCATCCCTGGAAGGGTTCAAGGCCAGGCTGGATGAGGCTTTGAGCAGCCTGGTCTAGTGGGAGGTGTCCCTGGCCATGGCAGGGGGGTTGGAACTAGATGATCTTTAAGGTCCCTTCCAACACGAACCATTCTGTGATTCTGTGACTAAGTAAATGACTGGAAATGAAGCAAGGGTGAGGGCAGTACTCAGAAGAGGAGAGTGGAATAACAGTCTGAGAACTGAGGCACTGAATATCAGTAAGCCCAAAAAAGGCTGGGGAAGGGGTGTGACTTTAACTTGTGAGGAAGTTATTGAACATAAAAATAGAGACGTATTGATAACAGAAGGGTCAATGGAGCACTTTGTAGGTAGCAATTTCTGTCAGATGAGCTGAGATAAACGAGAAGAATCAGTCTACAAAATCTGAAGATATTACTAAAACTTTTATAATAGGTTAGAAAATTGAGAATTGCCTGATATGTCTATTCTGCACGTTCTGCTGATACAAAGAAAAAAGTTACCACAATCAAGAGAGATTAGAAATGTTTCCTAGAAATACTTTTTCCTAGAATACTGGTGTGGCTTTTACTTGATGGGATGCCACCAAAGAACACCATAATGGTTGCAACTGTGGTTAGAGCACTGAAATGATGTGATGGCTGGACTCCAGATGTCATTTTTTCATTCACTGTGGTTGCCAGGAAGCAGAGAGGGATTTAGATGAGCAAGTAGATGAAAGGAGTGAGACCAAGACCTTAAAGACATTAGTTTGACAGCATGTCATCAAGGTGATTCTGTGAGGCTGCAGAGAGTCCATGAGTGGGATCCTTATCACATAGTTGAGTGGTGTCAGTGTCAGGCATTTCCAGAGGATGAATCATCTGACCTTCCCCCATCCTGCTATGAGGGTAAGGTCAGTATCTCTCTGGAAGTTGGTATCTCCCTGCATTGACTAGAAAGGGAGCCTCAGGTAGCTGGCTTACCCTTTTGTGTCTACCGTTTAGATTCCCAAGTTAAGTCAGATCAGCTCCATGCAGGGCTTTTGCCCAAGTATACAACTTGGTAAAGACACCCAAGTCAAGCTAGGGTCATTCAGTATTTATAGTGCCTGAAAGGTTGTACTTTATCTCCTGGCAGAACTCACAGTGTGCAACAAGGCAAATGCGTGCTGGTAGGGATGGTAAGTATGGAGAGGGAGGTTAAAAACACATGCAAAAAGTAATGTCTCACTGAGGTCGGAAGAAGAATATTAGATTCAGGATAATAAAATCACCTGATAAAAAGTTAAAATATTCTTGCAGTGAAAATACCATGCAGTTCATAGAAAAATGAAGTTACGTAGCAATTATATGTAGCATGAAAGGAAAAACTGTACATTTTTATCTGACAATAGAGGCAGTTTAAGTGTAATTTATAGCCAAATAGGGAGTCAAATGACTTTTGGCAAGGAACCTTTAGTGAGGTTAGAAAAAGCAGATCATGGCAACCTTTTAGAGATAAGAGACACCTCCTGAACAAGGTAGAAACATTGATCGTGAGGCATTTTAATTACTCTGATATTGATTAGGATAACAGGAATGCAATTATGAAGAAGAACACATTCTTAAAAGTTACATATTCTTAGTGCAGCCTTGTTTTGTTTCCAGTAATTCCTCGAACAGGTTTTATAGTCCAAGGCTATTCCATGCCTGATCCTAAGAAATGACCTAAATATAAGAAATCGTATTTAAGATACAGAGCATCCTGGATGTACTTATCAGCTTATCATTGAGTTTGAAATACTCGTGAGAGAATGGTGTGTAGTAAAAGTGTTTTGACTTTGAGAAAGAGGACGGTGAAAGAAAGCTGAATGCTCTGAGGAATGTTGATTGGAATTCTATAATGTATGAGAAATCTCCTGAAGAAGAGGAGGAAATATAATATTTAAGAAACAACTGATCAGAAGGTAATTGAAATTCATCTCAAGCAAATAGCTGTTCTGCTGAATACAGAGTAGAATGTCAAGCAAATTAAATGAAAACACAACAGAATAATAAGTCTAACTCAAAACTGAAAATTGCAGTATGTTTCTTCTCAAACCTTCCAGTTCAATTACACCCCTAAAAATGACTGCATTTTTCTACCATCTATAGATAAAGCCTAAGATAAACAGAACTAAGGTAGAAGAACATGTTGCCAACAACTAAAAGCAGATTAAATCAATCATACCTCTTGTATATCATTTAATTGGGAAAATGTCATCAGTGAATTGCCTAATATTTCAATCCTGTTTATGTTACTGTTAAAATTCTTGATCTTCAATAAAAGCAAATCAAGCAAGCAATTCAGCCATGAAATCCTACAAGCTTTACAATTTACGGTTGGCACTCGGCTCTTCTCAGACCACGTAACCAATCTGGGTGCAGCAGTTTACAACAGGTGACCTCCCTACCACCTAGATCAGAGACAAAAAAACCTTGGCTGACTGTAATGAAGGTTTCTGTGTATGAGCATAGCTGGGAGAACAGCACTTCACAATGGTATGCTGTAGAGAGATCTTCTCTTCAAGATTTAGAAAACAAAGAAGCGTTCATCTACAGTGTGTATTCTGACACTTTGAGGACATGGACAATTACTGGTTCAACATCTACCATGGTGACTTTACCTTAGCTCATCTGATAGGTCCTAAGTCAGAGAGGTCATTTTCAATCATGATATCCAGAAAGGTTTCATTGTGCTTTTGCTTGAACAAAATGATTGACATCCCGCAGACCAAATTTAGCAGGAAATCAGAAGAGATTAAGAGTCTTTTCAGTTTAAAGACCTATGTTGGTGCCAGAGAGAAGAGCTCTTCAGCATGCTAATGCCTTCTTGGTTTTGCAGAAGGAGGAGTTGCTGGAAGGAGTTTCAAAGGATTAATGCTCTTCCCAGGACTGAGCACAAGCTCATATTATATACAAATGCTTACTTTGACTAAAATGATTGCTATGCTTTTACCCGTCAGTATTAGCAGGACTCCAAGTGCTAAAGACATCACAGATCCCGTAAAATCTGTGCTGTCTCTGAACTTATGAAAGCTCCAACTCTGGCTGTAGTCACCCTTAATGCTATGGAACCCTTATATCTGAGAAAGCCTGCAGCTGTCTAATTTAACTAATATGGATCATTCAATAAGAAATGTGTAAGAAATTGCATAAATGAAGACAGTTTCCTTCCCACAGCTGTTGTAGCCACTGAGTTTTCAATTATATGAGCCCTTGCTTCATAATTAAAACATAATCTCAGTCAGTTGGTGTACATACATCTTGGTCAACATCTCAGCTGGGTGTGGATCTCTGTGGCAATGAAATCTCTTTGCCAGTAAAGAAAGAAGAATCTGTAAAATTTTCTCAGTTGCTCCTGTTAGATCAGTAACACTATCATAACAGATATGACACTTAGGTCTTCCAGAGAGGTAATGTCAACTGGACACACTTTTGTATCCCCACTTTCTCTACACTTTTGAAATAATTGAGTGGTGGCTGGCTATATGACGCTGGTTGGTCCTGTTTGGTAAGTCATCTGGCTTCTCCTTTTGCAACCCAGGTGCAAAAATGTTAACTCATAAAGTTATCTTCATTATTTTGGTAGCCTTCTTTACGGATGATCCTGTTCAGAATAATCTTCCCACAATTTGGGAACATGTTTTTTGCTATTATATTATATAATTAGTATTTCTTTGCTTTCTCTATCATCTTTAACATTCTACTATCGTATTTACCCTTTTCACAAGTACATCTCATTCATGGCTCTGAGGCATCTTTATAGTAATAAATCCACAAAGTTACTATTTCCAGGTGGTGATTTTGCACCTGATAGTATCTATGTGCATGACCTTGCATGATATACAATTACATTTCATCCCACTTTATAATTCTGTCCTCAAAGACATCTTGTTCTTTCTCTGTTAATACACCAGTATTTTGAATTACAGTGACTCCCAGCTTTGCATCTACACATTCCTCCCCACGTTTTTTAAGAAAGAAAAAGGAACATTTACATCAGTTCTCAAATCCCTTTGTGGATCTCTGTTGACAATTTCCTTTCAGGCCAGGAGTTTCATTTCCAAGCGTAATCCCATGTTGGTTAACTTTTGGCCAATTGGTTAATTTTTGCATAATTACAGCCGTCTTCTCCATATGAAATAATAGTTTCCCACATGGCATATTGATTTCTTTTAGAAGATCAAAGAGGTCCTTTTGGTTTTTTTTCCCCTACTGGGAACATAGACTACCTTATCAAAAAGTGTTTTAGGTTTGCTTGGCATTCTCATTTCCTCAATTTTTCTTATCCTTCACAACTGGTTTTGGCATGTTGTGGAGAACAGTAGCATTCCTCGCTGAATAGACTCATTATCTGAATCCTCATTATCTAATTTTATGTGCTAGTTTTCACAGTTAATCTGTTACTTAAATCATCCAATTGACTGTATTAATTTATTTGAATTAAATGTTGCCATTTCTATTTCCATACCTCATTCTCACAGGCCATCCTGGGTTGACCCTAATGTTCTGTCATATGTGTTAATACTCAGGCAAATAAGGTCACAGGTTGTTTGAATATTAACTGTATGGTGTCCACGCAATATAAATGTCACACTTATCC
>VYZM01018859.1:0-59239 GCA_013398915.1 Dromas ardeola | reverse complement strand
CCCCCCCCCGCCTTTTCTAATGTTTCTTTTAATTTCCTTCAAAAGTGCCAAATAAACTTGAATTTTGGCAGATCTTACATTTCAAGATTTCTAAGCTGTAGCTTTCTTTACTGATTGTATTTCTTTTCTGTTCTTTCTTAACTCTTAGCTAATCACTGACGTCTTGTCTGTAGTGCTAGTTTATCTATTTATGTCTGGAAATCATGGCCAAAATCTATATTAAAAGAATAGATGAAGAGCCATTACAATTTCAAATCATTTTTGGACCATTGGCATTTTGGAAAAAAGTCAAGCTTTTTCTAAGGTCAGGTGTGTTTCAGTCTAGCTGACTTCACTAAACATTTTCCTTAATTTGCCGAAGTTGGTTCTTTGTAACTGAAACAGTCCACTTTTGCTTACTCTCCATTTGATGTGAACTGAGTCTGCTCTAGATCCAAATTTATTTTCTATAGCTAACTCTCTCCAAATGTGTTTATGATTTGAAACTCAAATTAATATCATTATATGAATTTTAGTTTACTTGTCTAGCTGTCCAGTCTGAGCATAGCCATCCTTATTTTATTTCTAACACTACCTCAATAGAACTTGATTTGATATTCACCCAGGTCACATTTTGATACCTTAGCAGTTTATGTTTTCTCAGCTCTTTCTGTTTCCTGTCTTTACACATCATCAATACAGAATATTATTATATGAATTCCCTCTTACTTCTGTTTTTCCTCCTAAAACACATGCCTTCATTTTACTCAGGATAATTATTGCACTGTATTTTTAACAACTGTTACTGCTTATTATCTACCCAGCACGCCAGTAATTCTGTCTGCTCCGTTTTGTTGCCTTGGCTCTTTGCATTATATTTCAGACATTTGAATTGTTTCTTGTTTCCGCCTTCACTTTCACTCTTTTGGAGAAAAATTAATTTTTTTGTGAGTAAATACTTTGAAGCTGCTAATGGAGAGGTAACATTTGAGGAAATCTTGAAGCCCTCCAGGCACCAGAACTGTTCCCAAGTTCTAATTGGAAAAAGATTAATGTAGGGCTGTGCCACCCTCCTGCAATACCACATCCACTTGGAACACTTTGCTCCTGTGAGTAATTTTCTTCAGAAAAAAAAAAAAAAATCACATTAAACAGTGGGTGTCCAAACTAATGGCAATATTTCAGTTCAGATTTTGTGTTAGGTTTTGCATCATGATCCATCACACAGCACACGTAGAAAGACTCATCATATTCCATCAACTAATTTTGCTAAATGTCAGGCATTTAATAAAGGGAAAGGGCAAAAAGTTGTAAAGGGTTTGCATTGCCTTGTTAATCAGCACTTGAAAAAGTTTTGAAGAACTCAGTGACTCATTAATTTAAGAGCTAGTTTCTGGAAGCTATAACATATGCTGCCTGAAATCCAAATTTTCTTTTAACAATCAAGGGACCTAATCTGCTAGATTTCAAATATTGAAATATATACTTATATGTGCTGCAAATCTGGTTTGCCTAGCAAATATATGCAGGCAGCAAAGTCATTTGTCAGTGCTGACTAGAAGACACTCTCACAAAAACAAACTCAGAGGTGTCAGTGCCTCTCATAAAATCATCTCTCCACCTGCTCTACAGGACAGGCAAAGTTCAGCAGCAGCTATTACTGGCTATTAAGAAGTACCTCACTACTATTAAACAGATGAGCTGGGCTGACAGTTCAGCATCACCAGGCAAGTACAGTTGCTGCTTGCCGACCATTACATGACAGACATAAGGAGTTAAAGAAAACTAACAGATGAAAACTTTTACTGCCATTCTTTGAAATTAAAAATAACCTCACTTATCACTTCTGTTTACTGTAATTCATAATTCTTTGGGAGTTCTCTCTCAGCATCTAGCATACAGAATCGAACTCTCCAATGCTGGCACACAGTGGGTAACATTTTTTCATCTGAATAGTTCAATTATCCTCTGTGAGGGTACTCACTTCAGTAAGAGCTATTCAATGGAAGCATGGGTGGCAGAATCAGACCCTTAGCTTATGTGGAGTTCAGCATCCCTTTACTGTTTACTTTGATTAACTACATCACTACACATTTTCAAGAGGAAATGCAATTTTCGCTAGCAATAACTCAGCAACTTACAGTAAAGGGGTAAAAGCTTTGAGCAGACAATTCTAGGTGCTGGAGATAGTGCAAGTGATAAAATGATGTATAAAATGACATGATAACAAACACTGACCATATCTCTGATTTTTCTTTAGTAGCAGACAATATCATCATTCACACAGCTGTGAGCCATTCAAGAAAGTGTTATCCCATGAGTTCTGACATCAAAAAATTTATCGCTTCCAGCCTTACAGTAAAGCAGTTTAGTAGGTAATAAAACTGAGCAGGAAATTTCCAGAGTGGTCTGAGTTGACCGCACAGACAAAATTTCCACAAAGTGGTACAGTTATATATAATTTATATCTCTCTGCACCATCTAATCCTCCTGAGAAGATTAATTCTGGCAGAAAGCATGCCATGGAAAGACCAAATACCTTGCCTGAGAGTCTCCAATAGACATTGGTTTTTTTTCTTCCAGAGGTTCCTCAGGAATCCTGTTGACAAAGGACAAAAAACCGATATTTTTTTGGTCATTTTGCAGATCTTCTGGAAGGCCATCTCTGCTCCTAATTGAGACAAAGTCTTTGGTTTTGTTCTTTCCTTATTTTCCAGTAAACTTGAGGCCAGAGGCCCTGATTGTCATTTTAAGGACAGGCTATTAGCTATTAAGCTAATATAGAGAAATAGTTCAACAATAGTGAGTAGTATAGTGAAAAGCATAGCCCAGGTGCTATGACCAGGGTTCAATTCTGCCTGTTCACACTGCTGTTATCTTAACATTGCAATAAGTCAATTAATTAAAAGCTAGCTATGAGCAGAAAAATCAATACTCAATACTCAAATAAACAATATTCTTGAGTGCAGTGTAAATAGCATCCTTGTGCAAACTGCTGTGCCAGAAGTAGCCTTTGTGAACTCAGGCCCAAACTTTCCATCTTTTAAAAGGCTCTCTTTTCATTTCACGTTGACAAGGGAAATAAATCATGGAAGAAATGGTCTGTTGTGGAAGCAGAGCCAAAAAACAACCCAAAACACAAGGGCAGGATTCAGCTCTGGACTACAGACACCCACATGTCGCTATTGGCACATTTGCTAGGTTTCTAAGCTCCTATTTTAGCCAGAAAATCTCCAAGTATCTATTAGGTCACTTAAGCATAAACATCTACTGGCATTTGAAGCACCTGTGTCAATCAAGTCTGACCTCCAGCTCCCCTCCCCTTTTCTGTGAGGTGCTGCGTTGTATGTGGATATTCTGGATATTTTATGGCATCTGAAAGTGCCACAGGACACCTGCGTTCAGGAAACTGAGCTGGAACTTTAGTTGACAGGGTTAGTCAGTTAGATATGACATCTGTATCTGAGACACCTAAATAGGGCTTTTCTGAAGTGACAGAAGACCTGGGACAATCCCATGCATCTGGGGTGGCAGATGGAGGACGCGGCACATCAAGAGCTGCTTATGTTTAGGCACTTGCTTCAAGCTTCCTCAACACGTAGGTATCTGCATATAGATGTCTTAATGTAAGGGTTAAGTCCTACCCAGGTAGCGTAGCTTCCTGAGGCAATTCAGCCAAGTACCTAAGGTAACAAATTACTGAAGTCATTAAAACCTGTTTTTTCGAGGGTCCATCTCCTTTTCAATCACTTTGGAGGGGGAAGTTTTTCTTGAAAATCTGTTTTTCCATTCTAAAATAATTTCAACATTAAGTTCATCATTGCTTTATATTCCTCAGTGTACAATGGATGTATTTTTATAGTCCTTTGTGCCCCCACAGTCTTATTTATCTTTCAAATCCTGAGCTCTTTCAAGAGATCAATATGTCACTTGGGTCTCAATTTGAAATGAACAAATAATGGAAAAATATTTGGAATAACATATTGTTTGCTCATGGAAAAAAAATGTTCAAAAAACTCTGTTTGCAAATATTAGATGACTAATTCACTTTGTCATCTCTTCTCTTTTTGTCCATTTAAATTGTTCTTTCTCTCTCATATAAGCAGGCACACATAACAGCACAGCACAAAAAAAAAAAAACAGCTCTAAAACACAGTCACACGGACAACAGAAGTACAGCTTTCGATATGGTCTTCATACAGCGATACACATCTCAGCTACAGCTTCTTTTAAGATCTGTTTGGTCTGGCTTACAGTTGCTGAAATACAATCTCTGTCACTGGTACATACCTGGCCCTCTTCACTCATCTATCTTATCCCTCACTCCATGATTAATTTTAATGTCGTGATTCCCTATGAGGGAAGTGTACAGAGCGTATTCAGACCTCAGTTCAGGGTGGGTTTTTTTTCATGACACAGGCTGTATTTCCTGACTTTCACAAAAAGATCGAAACAATCTTCATGGCAGAATGTCAACAAATAAGAAAGGAGGGCAAACTGCAGAAAATTTACTGTGCTAGTTTATTTCTGATACATATGGATGCTTTGACTCTCCTTACTATTGATTTTTTTTCCGTACTTTGAAACTGTTTACAACTGTGAGTGCTAGCAGACAGTTTTGGCTTTTCATTACTCTGAAAACAAAATTCAGTCTTATCCACCACCTGCCCAAAAACTCTGTAATGGGCACATCGTAGTCCCATCCTTTGGATGACTCTAGAAAGTACCAGTGTTATACTAACCACCTAGAGTGCTTTACTGCTTTCATCTTTTCCTGCCTTTCCTGAGAAATAAGTCTGGTACAAAATCAGTTTCTGTTTTTCTCACTGTATTTTTTTTATTTCATAGGCATCAGCCCTACCGGGAGCTGGGAGGTGGTGGGTTTCTCAGAGAGAGGTGGTGGGTGGCATCGGGAAGTGAAGTATTTTAATTGTAACACTACACCTGCTTTTCTGCAAATGACACTGCCAACCTGTTTCACTGTGAGTAATTTAGGACTTGAGTCACACTCACCCACAGAGATATCTTTGTTCTTGCTGAATTTGGCATTTTAAATGTTCCGGCAAGTTCATCTTTTTCAAGAGAAAGCCACTTAGAGACAGATTTTCTACTTCAGCTGTTACCCAAAGCAAAAGCTGGTCAGGATCAATCTGTACAATTTTTGTGTGCAGGAATTTTCAGCAGCCATGGGAACAGTCACATACATAAGGGTGACTCAGGGAAACAAGAGTTTACCAGACTGGGCCCTAAGTGCATCACTTTTGGCAGTTGCTACCCACCAGCTGACCCAGTGGTGTACATACAACCCTACACAAGAAACCTGGAAAACATTTGGACTGCTTAGTTAGCATCCCTAGAATCACCATGAGTGGGGAAAATTACATTTTAAATATCACCATCCCTATATATAACATGTTTGCCCTTATAATGGAGAAACTCTGATTTTTTTTATTTTTTAACATAGCTTTAAGTAATCCTTCTGGCCTGCATGAATAGGAAGGAAGGATGTAATTTTGTTTAAAACATTACGCTATAACATATCCTTGAGAGATTTGATAAGGCCTGTCTATGTCACCATAAACATACTAAGTAAAGCCATTGAATTAACTTCATTTGAAAGAGCTTGCTAAGAGCTAAAGCACATAACGGGATGGAATTGAATTACAGTGGCCTAATAAATTATCAGCCATTAGCTGAATTTCCTTAATTGCCTGTGGGCATGCTTTTAGTCCACCCCAATTGTGAGGTAATAAACGTCAGTGAAAGAGATTTCAGAAGAACACTGGAAGCCTAAATAACAGTAAGGAGTCTAAATAGTTTGTTGGACTGGTGCCCATGTCCTTGAATGATATTAGATAGATCAACAAGTGATTTTTCAATTCATGCTTATAATGCTATTTGTGATACGTTACTTGAACCACAGGCAATGAAGCAAAGGTAGAAAAGCTGAGGGACATAAGGGGTGAGGAAGAGATAATGATGAGTCTCAAATTTGGCAGCTCTGAAAATGCTTCTCAAAACAGGGTTGAAATTGCCAAAGCATGTTATAATAAAGGAAGAGAAGGGGGAAGAAAAAGAAAAAAAGAAAACCAAACAAAAAACAACTTGGCAACGTGGAAGGCAGAGGGTTTTCAAAATTACAAAATCTAGAAATCTAGAGTAAATGCCTTTATTAGAGAACTTCTTTGGTGTTTTAAGTCCCACTTTATGTTTACCTGCTGGTATTTTTCAGTTGGCTAGCAATGGGAATATGATTTTCTCTTTATTTAAATAAGTTTATCTATTTTAAAATCTATATGGATATTTGTACTGGTCCAGCACATTTCAAAATTACAAAGTTAAGATAAAGTAAAATTCTATTGTGAACATTTAATTAGCAATTAAGTCTCCAGAGTATTTGTGACTAGATAAAATTCTGATTGAATTAATTCATATGGATCTATAAAGACAACTTGATTATCATTTGGATTTTCATTTACAGCTTTTAAACACTGAACATTCCTAATCACTCATGTTCTATCATGTCATGCCTAAAAATACATTTAACAGTACTCAGTAACAACACAACATCTTTGATCTTTACAAACAGTGTTATGATGAAGTGTGACTTTGCAGTAATTTTTTGATATGAAGAAACTGAGTTGGATTCAACCTTATTTTTAACAGGTCCATTTAGCACATCTTAAGAAATAATTACTTTGTAGGAATCAAAGTGGGGTCTGATTAAGTGTTATTTTTTCTGAAGCTGGACAAATACTGCAAAATTAAAAATTAACTTCTTATGGTCTTATTCCCTATCTGGATTCTTTCAGACTTTCCAGTTTTGATATCTGCTTTCTGTAAGAAACTGTACTAGAAAATTATTAGTTCACATGCTTGGATAGTCATGGAAATGTGAATGATAAACATGGACATGCAAATATTCACATAAGAGTATGGTATTTATATGTGAAGGGGAATACCATTTGACACAGATAAAAAAGCTGGTTCACAGAAGCTATTTAATGAGCTGTAAAAGAATTTCAATCATACTCTTTGCAGCTAGAGTGAACCGTACACATATTACTGAGTCTCAATCACAGCATCACTGCCTATGCTACATCAAATAGACCTTTTTAAGGAATAAATACTCTTTGGCATGGCAGGACAAGATCTTGAGCTCCTCAGAGAGCGCTTTGTTAAATGAAAATTTGGCTAGTTACTAACTGACGCTCCATTTCTGCCCCCTCGTTCACGTGTCTTTTCAATTCCTTTTTCACATCCATTTCATTTTTTTGCTACCTGAAGCCCTTGATAATGAAAATGTGGAACTTTCTAAATAACCATCGCTTAGCACATCCATGTATATGCATGCACTTACACACACACAAATTATACATAGATTTGTACATAGGTACATAGCACTTATGTATAGGTATCACTACTGGAATAGCACAAAGGAAACAGAAATTGATACTCAGTAGACACAGAAGTAAAATATAAGTAAATTATTTGAAATGTTCTGTAAAAATTTGAGCCTGTTAAAGGTGAGAACAGTATTAAAATACCTCAGTCTAGAAATTTATTAGAGATTTAAATTTACTACAAGGAAAAGAGACCTTTCTATAAGTGAACTTCATTTTCGTTTGATCTCCCAACGTCTCTACAAAACTGTAGTCTCCTTCCATCTGTTACCTCAGTGTGACAGGCCAATAGGGTGTTATTAAAAATTCCTTTGCTGTGTTCCCCTTTCTTCTGTTCCTCAGCCCATTTCTCTTCAAAATAGAGGCATTTTAAACTTGAAATTCATTATTTAAAATTCATGTCTTGAATTTTAAGATTTCAAACTGAAGAAGTGTTGAGACTTAAAATATAGTACTTATATGTAATTTAATTTCTGAGGAGTGATGTCCTGTAAAGTGTGAATTATCTTTCATGCATACAAATGTCTGTAATCACTATTTGCAATATTTTGAATGCAAAAATCCATGAAGCAGCTAAGATTGTCCCCACTTGAATTCCCTTTGCACAAAATTTTCATTGCAAGGTTAGTTTTTTACTGGTATTTTCTATATGGCTGTTGATGTTAGATACGGACAGGCAAATGAAGGCCTAACAAAGGGGAACAAGGAAGGAAAGAAGGAAGAAAGGAATGAAAGAAAAAAGAGAAAGCAGGGCAGGAGGGAACAGGCAGCTGGGAAAGGAGGGAGGGAGAGGAGAAGGGTGGGAAGGGTGACTAAGAGATGGATAAAGTCTAACAATATAAAAAGAAGATGATATATTCTGGGACCAACAGTGAGAATTTCTATATTTTAATGAAACCAAATACTTAGAAATGACCTAAAAATATGTATGGGGTATTATATTCAATCACACAATGTCTGATATGTCTCCAGTTCAATGCAAATGTGAAAAGGCAACTGTAACGCAAGCATGTATCAGCTAAAACATGTTCACTGTTGATGCGGAAGTAGCCATGTGTTTGAATGGGCTCACCCCCATTGAACCATGTTCACCCATGTTCATTGCAGGTAAATTTAAGAGGTGCAGAGAACTGCTAGGATGCTGAGCAGAAACCAGACACTACCTCAAGAGGGAAGAATAAAAGAGCTTTGTTCATTCAGTATAGTAAAAGAAGACTGAGATAGGACCATAAACATATCATGAAGGGACGAATGTGAATGGGTGAAAGAACTGCAGAACCTCGAAATGACGTCAGCATAAAAATAAAAAGTGTAAACTGAGTATGGTATATACTTTAACTGTAAATTACAAGGTTGTGTGATGTGGAGTTTGCAATAGCAAGACAGTGGATGCATGGCCCCAAGGATCTGGTGTGAATGCTAGGTTCCTAACTGAATTTTATTTTTAGGAATTTGCCCACAGCTACTGAAAGTTTTACTCCTGGGACAGTCAATCACCACATCGCAGTTAGACGAACTTGTCACGGTGAGTTACAGAGAAAAAGGTAGCATGTCAATTAAGCATAATGATGTGGCAATTAGCTTCTGATTTCAACTTTCTAAATATGCACCACAGAATGACTAAAAGGATGCAAGAAATTTAATCTCTTCATCCTCTATTAAAAATGGGGTACGTGAAGAAATGAAAAATATTTGACTACTCAGAAAATCTATTTATCTTCTTTGTTCAGCATCTCCTTCTATTGATCACTATCAGTGCTGACAAATAGCTTGAAGCTGTGATCCTGAATTGATATTTAATTAAAATGAAGATCTATTCTAATTGTATGGTAAACACATCAGAGTTCTGTATGTAAATAGTGTCAACAGATGAAGGATAAAAGAAGAATTTAAAATAAGTGTTAGAAAGTTTGCAAAGGGGCTAGGGAGCAAATCATGCAGAGAAAAGCAATAATTAAATTCTGTCTCCAATTTATTTTTACACTGGATTCTACTCTTATTACACCAAAGTTTAAAGACTGTTTTCTTATTCGCCTTGCCAGAATGAATAAATTACATGAACGATATGGGGTTTAGGGGGGGGTTAAATCACAAAAGTAATGTTTTCTTCGTCAAAGTGTGAAACCTATTTGTATTGTGAGTAGAGCATGTGTCTTAACGACATTGAAACTAACAAAATGAAATTACTGAATTGCCTTATGGAGAATGACATTTTTCAGAGAACATTTTGTCTCTCACTCCTGGTCAGCAACTTTCTGTCACTGTGCCCTTTCTCCATACTCATGTATATCATTATGTGGAGCACTCAACACTTCTGCTGACTACCCAGAGGACTCAATCAGTTTTACTTTATTAGGTCCTCTATACACAAATAGGAACAACTTCACATTCACAGGCCCTGGTCCTCAGGGCCTCAACCACTCCAATATCTGCTGGAGGAACAACACAACTGGACATAAGTAATCCAGGAGTTACTGGAGTGCATCGTTGATAACTTCCTCCTCCTTGTGATAGAGCAGTGAATGAGAAGAGGTGCTCTGCTGAATCTCATACTTACAAACAAAGAGGGGCTTGTTGGGGGTGTGAGGGTCAAAGGCAGCCTTGGCTGAAGTGACCATGAGTTGATGGAGTTCAGGATCCTGAGGGCAGGGAAGAGGGTGAAAAGCAAGCTCGAAACTCAGGACTTCAGGATAGCAGGCTTTGGCCTCTTCAAAAGCAAAAAGGAAGCATACAGAGGGTGGAAGCAAGGATGAGTAACCTGGGAAGAATACAGAAACACTGTTTGAGCATCCAGGGACAAAATTAGGAAAGCTAAAGTCCAAGTAGAACTGAATCTGGCCAGGGATGTCAAAGGCATCAAGAAAGGCTTGTCTAAGCACATAGGTGACCAAAGAACGACTAGAGAAAGTGTAGGCCCTTTGTTCAACAAGATGGGGGACCTGGTTACACAGGACATGGAAAAAGCTGAGGTACTGAATGTCGCCTTTGCCTCAGCCTTTGCTGGGCTGAGGCAGACCAGCTGCCAGGAATCCCAGACACCAAGAGGAAAGGCTGGAATGAGGAAGAAGTACCCTTGGTCAAATAGGATCAGGTGAGGGAATACTTAAGCAAACCAAACATATACAAGTCCATGGGCCCTGATGGAATGCACTCACAAGTGCTGAGGGAGCTGGCTGATATCATTGCAAGGTCACTCTCAATAATCTTTGATTGACCATGGAGACTGGGAGAAGTGCCCAGAGACTGAAGGAAAGCAAATGTCACCTTCAAATTCAAGAAAGGCTAGAAGAAAGACACAGGGAACCACAGACCAGTCAGCCTCACCTGGACCCCTGGGAACATGATGGAGCAGCTAATTCTGGAAACCATTCCCAGGCACACTAAGGACAAGAAAATCATCAGGAGTAGTCAGCATGGATTCGCCAAAGGAAAATGATGCTTGACCAAACTGATAACCTTCTATGATGACATGATTGGCCTGGTAGATGGGGGGAAAAGCAGTGGATGTTGTCTGCCTGGACTTCAGTAAGACTTTCAACAGTGCGTCCCATAAGATCCTCATAGAGAAGCTGATGAAGTTTGGGCTGGATGAGCAGACAGTAAGGTGGGCTGAAAACTGGCTGAATGGCGGAGCCCAAAGTGTGGTGATCAGCGGCACAAAGTCTAGTTGTAGGCCAGTGACTAACAGTGTACCCCAGAGGTCAGTATTGGGTCTGATCCTGTTCAACATCGTCATTAAAGTTCTGGATTATGGAGCAGACTGTATCCTCAGCAAGGGTACAAACTGAGAGGAGTGACTGATATGCCAGAGGGTCATGCTGCCATTCAGAGGGACCTCAACAGGCTCGAGAAATGGGCTGACAGGAACCTCATGCAGTTCAATAAGGAGATGTGCCAAGTCCTGCATGTGGGGGGGAAGAAACCAGGCACCAGTACATGCTGGGAGCCACTCAGCTGGAAAGAACCATGGCAGAAAAGAACATGGGGGGCCTGGTGGACACCAGGTTGAACATGAGGCAGCAATGTGCCCTTGCCACAGAGAAGGCAAGCAGTATCCTGGGCTGCATTAAGACAAAGTATTGCCATCAAGTTGAGGGACATGATCCTTCATAGTCAGCACTGGTGAGGCCACACCTGGAGTACTGTGTTCAGACCTGGGCTTCTCAGTACACATGGACATACTGGAGACCAGAGTCCAACAAAGGGCCATAAAGATGACTGGAGCATCTCTCCTATGAGGAAAGGCTGAGAGCGCTGGGATTGTTTAGCCTGAAGATGAGAAGGCTAAGGGGAATCTTGTCCGTGTGTACAAATACTTGACGGGAGGGACCAACAAAGACAGAGACAGACTTTTCTCAGTGGTGCCCAGTGACAGGACTGGAGCCAGCAGGCATAAAGTGAAACACAGGTGGGTCCTCCTGAATATCAGGAAACACTTTTTCACTGTGAGAGTGAATGAGCACTGGCACAGGTTGCCTGGGGAGGTTGTGGAGGTCTCCATCATTGGAAATATTCAAATCTGTCTGGACATGGTCCTAGGCAACTGACTCTAGGTGGCCCAGCTTGAGCACAGGGGGCTGGACCAGATGACCTACTGACCTATTTTTTCCCTACTGATACAAGCAATACCTGTAATGTCTTCAAAGATTTTGGGTTTGGTGGGTTTTGTTTGAACAAATAGTTTATGAACAGTTCCTATACATGAGTGAAGAACAAAAATGCTCAGGAGTAGAGTGTATGCACACACTCACCACAGCTTTTACTTGTTGTGCCATTATTTGGGGAGGAAGTTGAGAAGAAAAAAAATCAGTTTGAAGAGTACGATCTCTATAATTATATGGTCTGTGTGCCAGAAAGAAGATTTTCCTGCCCTGAGCTGTGGTTTGAGGATTCAAATTGTATTCAGTAGGAAGCCTTCGCTGTTCTTACTGGCACTGAAAAAGCATTTGAGAAAAAAAACATGTTCATTAAATCCCAGTTTTAAAATTTTATTCTTTTTCCTAAGTGGTTTTAAGTGATTTTTTAATTTTTATTTTCAGGCTTTATATTTACATACTACTTTCTGATGTAAATTTTATTTAAAAATTAAAACTCTTTGAAATGCAATCATTCTTAAATAGAATTTTATTTTATTTTTCTTTATTATCATAATTGTGCTTAACCGTATTGTAATTACATTAACTGCTCTGTCGTGTTTATCTTTGCAAGGACAAAACCATCAAAGGTAATCATGTCCATAGTAGAATGCAATGCCAGTATGTTACTAACCTGTGAATTATTTCTCCTACTGTGGGCTATTCAAATAGATCTGTCTTCAGCCCAGTAACCTCAGTTAATGTCTGTGGGAGTTACTTTTCCATTCTGTGTCTGGAAGAGGAGAAATGAGATTGAATGGGCTAAGCAGTAAGGTGTGAAAGCTCAACAGTAGTTTAAACAAGAAGAAGGTATCAGTCTAAATTCCAGGATGAAAATGTTTTAGCACCAAAAGCCTTATTAAGGTAGCACAGACATGGTTACATTACCATGGAATACCACAATGAGCTAAACCATGAGAAGTAAATGGACGCTCTAGTGAAAGCAGCTTATTTTTCTGTGTTTTACACCAGTCAGAGCTATGCAAAGAGTAAGAAAAGAGTCAGGTACTGTGCCTTAGGTGAAACAGATTCAGCTGAATAGCTGGCTTATATGTCAGCCTTAGGGAATGGTTCCTGCATGTGAAAAATAGGTTTGGGGGTGCATCTTCAGGGCATGCATGTGTATTCACCCACATCCCTGCATGGTCAGACTGTGTCTCATCATCAGTCTGCTGGATAAGTTAGTAATCACTGATATAGCAACCAGCAGAAGTTAAGCTCTTTTTTTCCTTTTTTTTCTTTTTTTTTTTTTTTTAAAACGTCAAACTAGGCTTGTCCTCAGCTGTGTAGTAGAAGCTTGGCTGGGTTCCTACTTTCATATGCATTCATTTACCTTCCTTCCTAATGATAAATATACAGAACAGCCAATTTGTCTCATCTACTTTTTTACCTTCCTTTCTTTACCCAAAATATATTTTGTCTCACCTATTGAAGAGTGTAATTATATTTCACTCACTTATAGGAAAGTCCTTGGTAATTCACTGTTGCCTGAGGCTCTCTGAGTTATGCCTCTTTCACTTTCATGACAAAAACATAATAACAGTGCTTCAGGGGTAATATTTTCAGTGGCAAGATGTACCTGGAAAACTATACAGTGCTAAAAAAAATAGAAGGATCCTCTTGGAGCTTGGCTTTCCTTCCTTCCTGAAATTTGATCATTCCCATGATATTCCACACTGACAGTGTTTTTTCTCCAGGTTAAATTTTGTTTGGTTGTGAAACACAGCCCACGACAGATGAAGTTTGACTTTTATATTTGAAGGAACAGAAACACAATAGCTAATACCATCTTATTTTCAAGTCAGTAGGAATAAGATGAAAGTTTATCTGGGTATTTGTGCTCCTTCCCTCACTCCTTAAACCTCTACACGGGTGAAGGCTACAGGAAAAGATTTCTGGCAATCTACTGGTATAACTATTTTTCATCAGAAAATGCCTGTTGGAAAAAGGCAAAATGTTTTGTGAAAACACAGAGATTTTGGTTACCTTTCCTTATAAATTGAGAGATGGAAAGCCTTCAAATAGGAGCAAAATGGAAATTCAATTTCAAACATAATATGTATTTCTGTTTCAAAAGTGGCTCTCATACAATGTTAAGTTTAGATGCTATGCAAAACTTCAAAACTAAACTGGATGGCAAAACAAAATACATTTGAAGTTGTATTATACATATATATGTGTGTGTGTGTGACTTAAAAGTTAAAATTCTGTCATATCCTAAAAAATGTTAATTTCACTGGCTCTGCAGTTCTTGTAGGTGTTTAGATGGTGAAAAACACTTAGCTTTCTACCAGTTTGTGCTTTTTATAAGTGAAAATGAATAATCTGCTTCTTCTATGATTTTTGATCATATTACAGTTTGTTTTCATTCTCTCATGTTATACACTATTTTTTAAGAGTCATAAGTATCATGAGGTGTCAGGTATTATCTGGAAAGAATAAAGACAGTCTGTGATTCAAGTAATTTGCAATCTATGTAAAATATTGTAACAAATATGTTAATAATTATTTTCCCTGTGTACTGTTTCATTCTGTATTCTCATTATCTATTCTGTAGTCTATCAAGACCAGTATGTTGTGTTTACTACAACAGCTGTGGAAATTCACTGTAAAGTTTCATTATAATTTTAATTCTGTTCCTTCTTCTTCGCTTTTTTAATATGTTGTAGTAACTCTTAATAATTCTTAATTCTTAAGTTCTTCATTTTGTGTAATAAGAAATAGTGCAATAAAATAGCATAGCTGCTGACTGTTCTTCAGCTGCAGAAGAAGCACTGTAGAGACAGAATAAAACTTACTAGATAATGTGGAAAGGGAGAAACAAATGAGGCTGGTAGAATTAAACCAGTAAGTAGTAGTTAATTCCAGTAGCGATACGTTTTGATTTCTGAACCAAATGGATCTATTAAAGAAATTAAATATGTTTTGAAGGAGGTAAGGGTAAACACAGAAATAGGCCTAGACACTAGGAGCTATTACTTATATTTGAGGAGCTATATGCAGCCATTATCGAAATCAATGGTAGTTCTATAAAAACGAAGAGACTGGCAACCTTAGGTTCCATTCTTTCAACCAAATCCGTGAGGATACTAGAAACCATCAATACAGACCCAACAATTGCATGACATAATATATATACATAGATCAAAAAGAGCTTTAAAAAAACTGGGCTACAAATGGAATTATGGAGTAAATTAATTTGGTTTTCAATTACTCCTCCTTTTGCAATTGTTTTCTGCATACCTTCAGCTAGTAGTAATGCACAAATAGGAAATACAAAGGAGTATTCAGAAGAATTATTTGTGAAGTATCTATGGAGATTATATTTTTGTTTTGCTCTGGAAATCTGAATCTAACAGCTGCATTGAGATTTAAGGAACAAAAACATACATGGTGATGCATGGACCAGTTGAGCGGTGCTGCTGTTGATTACCACATATTCACAACACACTCGTCACAAGTCACTAAATGCTCAAAAAATGACAAAATAGCGAATACACGTGGAGGAGGGAAGAAGAAAGACAAAAAAAGACATAGCCTTTTTAAAGGTTGTTTTCAAGCAGAAAGAAAGCCAAAGCTTTCCAAGAAAGATACTAATCACAAGTGGTTTTTCCTGCTCCAGGAATCCCAATAGTAATAAGTTTGTCTTTCAGCTTTGGAGGATCATTTCCCAGAATATGAAGGACAGGTATAAGAAGTACACTTTCCATCACCTTGTGTTATCTGAGTATGAACAGAACAAGTTCTAATATAGTAGTTTAATATCACCCAAAGGTATAAACAAATTAATAGCTCTGAAAGATATGTGTCTCATTTGAAATTATTATTTTGGATACAAAAAGCCAGAGACCAGAAAGATTTTGTTTTGAATTAAAGTACGCAAGGAAATATAAAACTAATAAAAAATTCAGTCAATTTATGGAGTATCTAATCCCAGACATTCACCACGAGATGCTGCTTCTTTTCTCTCTTTTCTCCTTTCTCTTTACACCTGCTACTAACCAGATATAAATTCCTCCTTCATTCTTATGCTTTCCAGCTTGATTTTCATTCCCTCAGTCCCCTAGGGTGGTGGACATTAGGTTAGCAAATGTGATGCCTATGTATAAGAAGGGCTGGAAGGAGGATCCAGGGAACTACAGGCCTGTTAGTCTGACATCGGAGCTGGGAAAGGTTATGGAGCAGATCATCTTGAGTGCCATCACACGGCACACACAGGACAACCAGGAGATCAGGCACAGTCTGCACGGGTTTATGAAAGGCAGGTTATGTTGATTACCCCGATCTCTTTCTATGACAAGGTGACCCACTTAGTGCACGAGGAAAAGGCTGTGGATGTTGTCTACTTAGAATTTATTGAAGTCTTTGACATCATTTCCCACAGCATTCTCCTGGAGAAACTGGCTGCCTGTGGTTTGGACATGTATGAGCTTCACTGGGTAAAAAACTAGCTGGATGGCCAGATACAAAGAGTTTTGGTGAATGGAGTTAAATTCAGTTGGCAGCCAGCCACAAGTGGTATTCCCCAAGGCTCAGTACTGGCGCCAGTTCTGTTCAATATCTTTATCAATGAGCTGGGTGAGGGGTTCAAGTGGACCCTCAGTAAGTTTGCAGATGACACCAAATTGGGCAGTGTTGATCTGTGTGAGGGCAGAAAGGGCAGAAAAGCTCTACAGAGGGATCTGGACAGGCTGGATGGGCCGAGGCCGAGGCCAACTGTATGAAGTTCAACAAGGCCAAGTGCCGGGACCTGCACTTGGGTCACAACAACCCCATGCAGCACTACAGGCTTGGGGAACAGTGGCTGGAAAGCTGCCTGGCAGAAAAGGACCTGGGGGTGCTGGTCGACGAGTGCTGGCCAAGAAGGCCAAATATGGCCAGCAGGATTAAGGAAGTGATTGTCCCTCTGTACTCGGCACTGGCGAGGCCGCACCTCTAGTACTGTGTTCAGTTTTGGGCCCCTCACTACAAGAAAGACATTGAGGTGCTGGAGCGGGTCCAGAGAAGGGCAACGAAGCTGGTGAGGGGTCTGGAGAATAAGTCTTATGAGGAGCGGCAGAGGTGAACTGGGGTTGTTTAGCCTGGAGAAAAGAAGGCTCAGGGGAGACCTTGTCACTCTCTACAACTACCTGAAAGGAGGTTATAGCGAGGTGAGGGTCGGTCTCTTCTCCGAAGTAAAAAGTGATAAGATGAGAGGAAACAGCCTCAAGCTGCACCAGGGGAGGTTTAGATTGGATATTAGGAAAAATTTCTTCTCCAAAAGGGTCGTCAAGCATTGGAACAGGCTGCCCAGGGAAGTGGTGGAGTCACCGTCCTTGGAGGTATTTAAAAGCCACGTAGATGTGGTGCTTAGGGACATGGTTTAGTGATGGAATTGGCAGTGTGAGGTTAGACTCAATGATCTTAAAGGTCTTTTCCAACCTAAACAATTCTATGATTCTATGATTCTATGATATTTCCTGCCTGCCGTGCTGCCAGTGCCCTGCAGAAGGCTGCAACCCTGACACAAGCTCTAACACTGGCAGGCAGTTAATGGATGGAGGATATACTGTCTCGGCCCACTCAAGCTCACAGTGGAGCGGCAGGAGGACAGCTCAACAGCAGGAAAAGAGCATATCCTGGTACTTATTTAAGCTCTGCAATAGGAATGAGGAATAAATCTGAGACCACTAGGCAGTTGCACCTTCTGCTGCCCTGTAAATTATATTCTTGCCAGGCCATTGTGTAAACTCTTTCAGTTTCCTGAGAGATTTCCTGATGGGTCACAGTACTGGAAGTGACAGCTACAGCTATTGGAAATAATGGTCCATAGCTGCAGCAAAAGAGAATTAATGACAGCACTTTTTATTCAGGATAACAGCCTGGTAATCCGTATCATCACTTCAGAGTGAGTTCATACAACAAAACCAAACAAGCAGATAGACAGATTGGGCTGTGAATAAAATTTTTATTTTATTTTTTTTTCACATTCTATCATCATTATTTTCCATTTTTTTTCTCTCCTTTTAAGAAAGCAAAATGGTCTGATAAAGCTAAGTGAATCTGAATAAAAATCACCGTGTTGTACTTCTGTAGGCATAGCTCAGAGAAAGCCCCTTTCCATCGCCACTGAATTGTTGTGGGGTACATTGCTAAAGACCTAAGCTTTTTTTCTACAGGAGAAGTAATATCAAGATGTTTTTTTTACAGTCTTAGCAGTGATTTCAGTCTTGATGTAAAAATAAGAAAATAATTCTCCATGACACTTTTTCAATACTGCGTTTTGATCTCCTTTCCTATCTCTCCTACAGGACGTATCAGCTAATGCAGTAACACGTTATCATTTGTGTAATGCTCTGATTCTGACGCACCTGACTAAACTGTGTTCCTGCAGACACTTCACATGAAGGAAAAGTCTGGTTTAAATGCAGACAAGAGAAGCCAGAATATTGTCTCTATCAGGAAATGGTAAAGATATAGATTATATCTCCCTTGTTGTCTTGTGTCATACCCACGAAGCTATGGGATATATAGCATGAGTGGGATTTGACTTGAAATTAAGGTGTGTTTAGCTGGGTGTCATCTGTCACCCATATCTTTAAGTTCCCATTATGCTGAGCAGAGATCAAGGGCTCCCGTCAGTGTCGCAGTTCATGCAGGTATCCGATTCCTTTTAAAATGGTGTAGGGTACCTGTGATAGCTTCAAAGACTTGGCAAATATGTCAGAACATACACATGAGAGAAATGCTTTGCTAGACTAGCAGCTGGAGAGAGACACACATGAAAGCTTCCCAGACAGCTCTAACTGGCCATGTTCAGGCAGCTAAATTGCAACCCAGCTTGACAGTCAGCAGAACAGTTTTCTAGGCTCCGTTATCAGTATGGATTAAATTTCTATTGACTGCAACGTGAGCTAAGACACAAAGCTCACGTTTAGTGGTTCAAGTCTCCAAGCGAATCCTTCTCAGTTTCTGTAACCAGTGAAGACTCCTGTAGAGGCAGCTAAACTAGGTCTGTATAGGAAGCAGTTTTGATAGGAAAAGATCAAGCTCAGGTCCTGGGTCTTGTCAGCCTGGGGGGGCTGCCCTGCAGCACGGCCGTCCTGCTTCCCCCTGCAGCAGCTCCGTTCATGGATCTCTGCAAAGATCTGCAAGGAGCAGGGCAGCCTCTCCAGGCATAGCACATTTTGCTAATGTACCTACCCAGTGCTACTGATTTTTTCTCTCTCATTCCCAGCCACACACATCTCATTATGCTTTGACATTATTGTTGCTATCTGAATTTCAAAAGTTTTTATTTCATGGGTAATTTGCAACATTTAACTTAAATAACTTGGAAGCCATAACAACTAGCGAATAAAGCAACAGAATATCTGCGTAACTTGTTTGTTCCTCATTAAACAGCCACATCCTTGAAGGTTTATTATTATTAAAGCTAAAATGATCCAAGGATACCAACTGCATTTGGTGTTGTAAATTCTTTGCCAAGATTCAGTCAAATACTAATGGAAATGTCCCAGACTAGAAATCAGATAAAAGAAAGTTAATAAAGGAATTTCTCAGAGACCCTTTGTAAAATGGAGACCTAATGAAGGGAACAAATGATTCAAAATAGACGTAAAAATTAATGATAGCTATCTGATGCTATTTAAACAGACAATAACCATCAATAAAAAGGAAGTTTTAACAAATGTGTTTCATCGCAAAAAATATATTAACCACTTTTCACAGTCTGGAACCTTCATCAATCAATAATAGATAATATTTACTCTTTCCTGCTGGGGAGCCTTTTTTATATTTTTAATGGAATACATTGAATCTAGGTTACCATAGTTACAGCAGAATTTCAGAATGAGTTTTGTTTTATCATAATTGCTGCATATTAGTATATAAACAGCTGAACTCCATCTTCCACTGGTAGCACTAATTTGTGCCTAGAGACGATTCTCTCCCCTCAGAAAATTGAACCACAGCTTAAAATATGCAGTAAGTTTGTGGTCCTCCCCGGAGGGAGTGGAAAGTTTCTGCAAGTCAAGCTGTTTTTTGTTTAGAGCCTGGGACTGCTGGGATCGGTAGCAGAGAAAGGTGAAGCTGCAAAAATCCATCACCAGCAGCAAAGGGAAATTAAAAGTGTTCCGTACCCCACCCCAGACTTGTTGAATTATAACCATATTACTTCCCATCACTATTGTTTCTGAGCAGACCTGAACACTAATGAATTTTGCTGGGATTTTTACAGAACCCTAAGAGAGTTTGGAAACTAACAAGGAATGCAACATAGGCCCTATAAAGATCCCAGCTTTTATCATCATAGCGTTTTCTAACATAGGAAACTATTGTTCCCAGGTTACAGAGGCTAGGAACGAAGGGCTGCTTCGTCATAGATCCCTTATTCATCCCCATAAAGACTAATACTCATCAGATAACTGCTTTATTCTTTAGAGAGAGGAGTTGTGAGAGTAATTTTTTCCAGTGTGAATGATAGGATTTTTAATCTCTCCCAGAAATATTGAAAGGCGGGAGATGATAGCATCACAGAAAATATGAGTACGAGGTAGAAATCGAACCCAGAAATTAAAAAGCCTAACTGAGATCTTAACTACTAGCTCAACTGCTCCCTGCGAGGAGTTACACATTCAGGATTTCCATTGCACTCCCATATTGCTCCACATTGAGAAGTCAAACGAAACTTCATATAATACTTACACTGAAGCGCTTCAAAAGCCAATATGCCTGAAATGGTGGCTGTTATGATTCCCTGAACAGAAGAAAAGTCTTTCAAGACTGGTCAATGACTGACAGCCCAGCAGAGTTTTTCTGTTTCTTTAAAATGCCATGATCCTGCAAGTAAAATGCAAAGGGAAAGACAGTATGTCATATACAATATGGAAGGACAAGAAACTAATGTCAAGTCAAAGATTGCCTTCTCCAGTGTGACAGCAATTGCGCGGATCAGTGGATTCCAGGACACAGTAGTCTTAAACATGCTACAATTTAATGACTACAGTTTTGTAACTGAAGAAGACTCAAGTGGCATATTGCATAACTGAAGCACTGAAAAAAAGCACAGTAACTTAGTAATACCTGTTGTTTCCCTCATAGTCACAAAAGGGAGATCTTTTCATTAACATTGCAAATGACAAATTGCTTTATAAAATCAAAGTAAATCTGTCTTGTAGCTTTTCATATAAACTTAGAGAAAACATCTTATTTTCATATCATGTTCTTTACTGCTTATGTTTTGGGGATCATTGTTATCAAGACAATGAATTAAGGCTTCACATTTCTCGGCTTTATCCCTGCTCCAGTGTAGGAAGGACATATATTCATGATCTACACCCTTGAACTTTTATGGACAGGAATGTCCAAGATAATATCTATTTTCCTCTTGTTCATGAACTTAGTAGGTGTTTGCACATCAATATTCTCACCTGATATGCTTCCTCCTCCTTAAAAGAACAAGACAAGGTGATTTACTCAACCCTTCACACCCTAGTAGGTTCAAAGGGTGTCACACACAAAAATCTTTCCTCACACAATTAGAAATGCTGAATACTTTCATTGGAATCCAGACGTATCCACAGATCATCTGGGAAGAGAAAAAAGGGTGACATCTGTTGGATAAACTGCTATTTTTACCTCATCCAGCTCCAGTTTGGGGCCCATTTACTTTATGTTCAGAGTTACAGCTGGCAGAATAAGTGATTTTTGTCATGCACTAGAGAAGAAGCAGGTGCTTGTGCCCACCAAGGGTGCCTGTTTATTGCTTTTAATGCATCTTTCAATGTTTGGTTCATTTTTCTCCCATTATCCATTCTCATGCCTTTCGTCTAGTAATATAAGATACTAACTGCAAAAGTGCATCATGAGACCAAGTAAGATTTATGTGTGATAGTGTACAAACACACAGAAAAAGTCAGTCTTTATCCCCAAATCTTTTAGCACAAATACACAAGCTCAAGACAAAGGATGGGAAGAAAAAAAAGCAGTGTCTTGTCCAAGATAACATGAGAATAGAGACCAGTCTCCTTCATCACATATACTCTTTATAGACATTTTTATGGTGCCTTTGATTAATGCATTTGTTACCAGTTTTCTCTTTTTACCCCAAACGAAAAAAAAAAAAAAAGGACAAGGTAAACACTGAATTTAATGTTCTAGACATGAGCCGGAGTCTCATGTCAGTTCCAGTGCAGGAACTGATTTTGCAACATATGAGAGAGAGAGAGCAATTTTCAATATCCCTCAGCAATTAGCATCCTGCTCTCTAAAAGGCTGCCCCCTTTGTTTTGAGACCTGAATGAGGCATGGAGCACCACAGAATATATCTACAATCTAGGGTTTAATCTTGGCCATTAATGTGCAGGGAACTGGTGTCTCCCACCGACTCTATACAGAATCAGGGCTCTTGTCTACATCATGGGTCTTCTCCAAGCTTGTCAGGACTGAGCTCCTATTTCATAGTACTTCTTTTTTTCACAATTATCTTCATACATTTGTTCTCTCCTACAAATTCTCTTTCCTTCCTTACAGCACCTGTGTGCTTTAATGTAGACTACACCAGTAAATAATTTGCTACTTATTTCCTTTCTTCCTCAGCTCTGCACAACAAAAATAGACATGAAGAAATAGACACTTGTAGACAAAGAATCACAAGTGTGTTGAGAAGGCACTATTAGTAAGAAATGGGGGGGAAGGAAGGTGGGGTGTCCTTTAAGAGGTATTGAACCATTGACCTTAAGAGCTTTCTATTATGGTCCAGAGAGAAGTTGCTAAAGCACCTCACCACAGGAAAGAAATGAGAAATTTTGAGGGCTATTGAGCACCGAATTCTCGTGGTGGCTCAGCAAAATGCTACTTAGAACAGGTGTTCCTGTAATTGTGATACATTCGGGAAGTTTACAGTGTTCAATGGCCCCCCAAGACATATTAATACCTCTCTAATGTCTTTAGAAATAGTTTGCTGGACTGACAAAGAGTACAGAATAAAACCCCTCTCAAGCCTGGTTGAAGATATTTGCAGTTCAGCATATATTTATTGTATAGCTGGCTGTTTCCAGAATTAAGGAGGAGGTTTTGGATCAGGCCCTGAAAGATCCCATCATACTGCAAAAGACTTATTACTTCAAAGTGTTTGAGGCTACTGTCCTAGAACCTTAACCTTTCTCTTGTCCAACAGAAAGGGAGAGCTTTTATTTTTCAAGCAAAAACTTGACTATTTGAGAGATCAACCCGAAGGGCACAAAATCCCCCATAGGACAGGTGTAATTTTAAGGCTCTAGGCCCATACATAGTGAGAACAGTTGGGAAGCAATCTTTCCCACAGTTTTAAATCCAGATGCTATTATTATAGCATAAACATAATATGGCCAATTTGCAATTTCAATTAAAAATAAACTATAACTATTTAATAAAAATGGAAAACAGATGGTAAAAATAAAATAAAATGCCCATGGCTATCAAATTTGCTCAAATTAAATGGAGGAGCAGGAAAGAAAAGCACATTCAATAAAAAAAAGAAAAGAGCTACCAACCCTGAGGAGATTTGGGAGGACTAGAAGAGAGAAATGACCAGAATGCATTCTCCCAAAGTAACTTAAGCATTTTTATATGCTTAGATTCAGTACTTCTGTACTGGAACTTTGACAAATCCGGCAAATAGGAACAAATACACAGAAAATGAGAAAAGTTTGGTGAAACAATGTGGCAAGTGACACAGTTAGGTATCATTTAGAGTTCAGCACCGTAGAAGGTGTGTGAATCATTGAATCCGCTAGGATCTTTTCATATGTTAAGAAGACAATTTGACTAAATGAGAGGAAAAGGAGACGGCTGGGGTTTTCACAGTGTCAAATATGGAGGCTTCTTTTTTTGTACTTCAAGTAAAGCAGGTATTTGAAGCCCTGACAACCTGCAGTGGGAGTGAACTGTAAATAGACATGTAACACAACAAGGTCACAGCTTTTGACCTCTGTGATTATCCAGGGATATTTTACTAGCTGCAAACCATTTTCTTTCAAAGGAATGATTCGGCATGGAATTGAATTCAATATGTCATTTCACGCTAGACCTGGGCAAACTATTCTTGGGAAACATTTTAGCTAATAAATTAGACCTTTTTTTTTTTGGTTGGCAGACTATTAGCAAAAATATTATGATCCCTATAAATGTGTTCATTTTCTTTAAATCATTGAAGCGCTTTGTACAAACATTTTTCA
Organism: Dromas ardeola; assembly: GCA_013398915.1. Classification (NCBI taxonomy): domain Eukaryota; kingdom Metazoa; phylum Chordata; class Aves; order Charadriiformes; family Dromadidae; genus Dromas; species Dromas ardeola. The sequence continues at coordinate 35,026 of VYZM01018859.1, read as the reverse complement.
ATCAGCTTGCCTGTTGCAAACTTTTCATGTAATTATGTCCTTGACTATTCAGCATGTGTTCTTTGTTATTCAAAGGGTGTGACTGGCCATCTCAGTTTTCATGGCAGTTTCCCTCGCTGTTTGCCTGAAGCTCTAAACATCCGTAAATGGAGTTGGAGAATAGCTGAGGGAAATAGCAGATAACTGCATTCATAAGCAGGTGGGTTTGGGTTTGTAAGTTTATTTGTAAACGAGTGGAGAAGAGCCATTCCCAAATTATCCTGCAAACAGGAACACTGACCAAATGTTCAGTGCAGGTTTAACACGTGTCCTTTTAGCAGGTTTAACATGTGTCCCTTCAGCCCAGTGAGGCACCTGAATCCCACATTGTCATGGACCTGCAGCTCTTCTTCCTATTTAAGACGAGCCAGGATATTTTGCTGCTAATCATATCTCCCCCCAAGGACTACTCCCTTTGGCGGTAAGCACAGCTGAATTGAAAAGCAATTCAGGACTCGCCAGAATACCTGTCACTTTCTTCCATATTTTCCAAGCTCAATTTCAGACAAACAGTACCATGATGATATAGCAAGTACTCGATACCAGCACTTCAAGCCTCAGCAGAGAGAAACAGAACTGACGGTAAGACCCTTAATCAGGATGCATGAACAAGCAACAATTCAGTTTACTCTTGTAGAGCTGTGCTGAGACAAATAAATCTTTCCATAAAGCTACAGAAGCTGAGCTTAAAAAAAAAAAGCTGAACCATTTTGAGCCCATAAATTCAGATAAACCAAACCTGAAAGCTTTCCTGTAAAACTCAAAATCTCACATTCTCACATTCTCCAAGTAATACATTGCTCCTTCTGAGCCTTTTTTTCATTGTGGTGGTTATGACTTCAGTTGCTGTTTCAGATAATCCTTAAACATCACACCTAAACCAGTAACAAAAAGACAGGCGCAATTCTAGCCAGTCCCATCACAAGGGATTACATGGCCAGCCGTGATTTTACCCTTCAGCTCCGCACACAACTATTACAGAGCCCAAAGAAGAGCTCTGCTCTCCTATACACCTCTGAAAACCACAGATTCTTCAAAGTTTTTCACTGTTCATTACCCCAGACTTCCTTCAGTGGACCCTGTTCTGCAATGTCCTCTCCCCTGATTGGGTAACCTGTCAGGAGAAGAGTTGTAGGCTGAGCCTATAGATGGGGAGAGACATACCTGGACCTCAATGCTAGGCATGACCCTTCTGTGAGCTTGGTAGTCGCGTCTCGTAAAATACAGTCTGCAAGCCAAAGAGACACCATGCCAGCTGACACATGACTCGTGTTCAAAACACGAGTCTTAAGAGTTTGACATATATGCTACGCCACTCCCTGCAGCCTCCATTTTAAACTCCTCTTGGAATAGGTACCAGAAATATATTTAGGGATCCCAGTTTTCTGAGTTTTCCCTCAATCCATCCATCAATTTCAACCTCAGCTGCAGCCAGTGGGCAGTTTTACACGTAGGCAAAGCCAGATGCTGCCTGGGGCAACAGGGTGATGAATGCTGCAAAATCCTATCACCATGAATACTCACAGAATTTTCCATTGCCTTATTCCTAGGTGAGACATTTTAAAAGAGAAGTACTAACTCTGTGTGTGTGGACTAAAAGAGCTTCTCTTCCTGTTCTGCACTCTCTGTGCAGGATACTTGACTAGGTGGGAGCAAGGCAAACATATTTCAATGATGGTAATTTAAGCTGAGAAAAGTTGAATTATAAAGTAATGTTATAATACCATAATTACCCTAGAACTGTGCCCCATGTTTAACAATAGCTGTCTGCAGTGCCATTAAAATAATGACTTTCAGATTTGCCAAGTCTTTTATTATGAGAAATCCTGGCCACCAAAATCTTTAAGTCCATTTTTTCAATTGGTGTAAATTGGTGTACTTCCACTGAAGTCACTGCATGAAGATATGACCTTTATGCTCAAAGGACCCAAAATGTTCAGCAATTAGGTAAGCAGACAGTGCTCCAGTAACATCTGATGTTATGACACATGGCTTAAATTTGTTCAGAGAAGCTGAAGTTATTTAAGCTGATATACTTAAAAGTACAGAAAAGTGTGAAGTAAAGGTATATCATGTATAGGGTACCTTTCCTACCTATTTAGACCTATTACAGAAGTAAAAGTCAACAATGTGCTGTCATATGTCTGAATATACGTAATTCAAAAAATGTTGACTCAGAGGACCAAGCTAGTCTTCTTTTCTACAACCACCGCTAGCAGTCTCCCATATAGTGACAACCTGATGACCATAGCATGTTTTTGCACCTTTCTTCTTTTGAAAATATGCCTAAATTAGTCAATAAAATACTAATTTGACCATCTGAACTTGTCCTGTTTTATTGATAGAGCATCAGCAATCTGTATATCAGGTTGCTACCAAAGAGCAAAAGCTACTAATTCACCACTCACTCTCCTAGAGTCTGTCCTAACTTTTATATATTCTCATATCCAATATCAGAGGCAGAGCAGTGATGTGGTGGTGAATGCTTACTTTTTGCTGAATTCTACCATCTAGCTCAGATAACACCTTTTTGTCTTCATGGCTTTCTCCTAAGGCCAGAAGAGAACTACCCAGTCCAGCCTCCTCACTATTGTGCTGTCTTTGAACTGCTGCCTTAACCCTAACTGACTTTTTTAATTAATTGCATTATGGACACAGCCTGACTTCACCCAGTAATAGGTGTCAGAAAATCCACAAGAACAGCTGGGAGAAGGGAAATGAAAGAAAAGGAAAGAGAGAGAGAGAAAGAGAAAAAGACAAGCTGAGAAAAAATTTATGGATGCCATGGGAAAAGCTTCACTTTTAGTTTGCACATTTACAGCTACAAAGAATCTGCACAAGAAAAACACCTCTGTCTAAGGTGTGCTGGTATCCAGCTAAATGCCCTGTTAGTTCACAAAACTTTTGATTCCATTCATATTGGTTTCCTGCATTCTCAGTGGGGGAAGGCTGTAAGTACTTCCATGAGCAGCCTTTCCTTCCATGAAAGTGGTGTTAGGAGTTTCCTCCTCTGCTCAGTCCCCTGTTACCATAAAACCAACTGGTGCCACTTGTAGTGAAACTATGGATCTGCCTGGTTCCTCTTTTATTTAGACCTCCTCACGTCTTGCCTGAAACCAGGTAATGGATTTAACAGATATTGCAGAGGAGAGAGTCTGACAAACTAGTGCAAACACAAAGCCCTCATTTTCTTCAAATGTTAGACTGAAAATCATTTCCTTGCAGCTACTCTTTTTTCTTCTACTTAGTCAACAGAGGCATTGATCTCAATGTATTGGGTGTTTACTCCACTCTTGGGTTCTCGCTGCAAGAATTTAAGTTAGACTTCCACAAGCTTAGACATTAGATTCTATAATTTCATTTTAAATACTCCTACTTGGGCAAAACTTGTTCTACACTTAATTTTAATATAAGAATGGCCATACAGAGTGATAGCCAAAGTCTATCTAGTCAAACATCTCCAGTGCAAGCTGCAAAACTTTCCATCTCTTTCATTTATTCAGTCTTCCATTTGTAAATAGAGGCCATTTGTTATACCAGCATACATTTTTTGTAAAGTTTAAACATTACACCAGCAATGTAGTTCACAGTTGGTTTGTATGTACCATCTGGGCTTTGTATATAAAAAGAGGTACCTAGTCTTAATTTTGGAAGCGTTTGCGGGAGGATCTATTATATGCTGTGCTGGTTTAGTCTGCTTCATGTTTGGAAGGTAATAATTCAGTAGTATTTCTAGGACTTGGCAGTTGGTATGCCATCTGGGGTGGTAAAGACTCTGCATATGGGAGATGGTATGGTCCCAAATATTTTATCTCTCTACCACCCTTCCCGCTAAAGGAAACTTTCACTTAAAGAAGCAAAATTCATTACAAGTGTAGTATGCTGCCATAAAGGTGAAAGGCAAAGAAATGTATATAGTGTATACCTACTAATGCAGTATTGCTCCCTCGCAATAGACTTCTAACATGGCAAGTAAATGTTGCTTGTAATCAACCTAATAATATTTTTCTCAACTTCCTCCCATTGTTCTTGGTTATACTTTTCTGCATCACACAAAACTCCTCTCCGTTCTTGAGATTTGTACTCCTCTGATGTTTGGGGACTACCAGGTACCCTTCTATTTGTTAGTTAAACATACATGGAGGGCTGTATTAACAGGTAGTCTAAGCTTCTTCATATTGATTACTAAATTCATGGCAGAAAGGTATTTCAATACATGTACAAATTCAGTGTTTTTAAGCTATCCCATTATAGTTTATCCATTTTAATATTTCTTCACTTCATCTGACCATGTGGGTATGGTCAGATCTTATTAATTATTCCAATAACCCAATTTTATGCCTTGAGTGCCAGAGCTGTATAGACTAGGTCTGTTTCTGTGCTCAAATTTAAACTATTCTGAGATATTACCGTATCACCTTATTCCATGAGGCAATAATACATATGCACCTATAACTTCACTTGCCCTTTTTGTTGCCCTTTCAAGTTGTGGCCATTATCTGCCACAATTATATTTTCCTCTCTCATATTTTCCAGATTGTTAAATGCTTGTTGAATATTTGTTTCAAATTATACCAGCGGCGGTGTCTTGCACTTTTATCATTTATTTATTACTTTATCACATCAATCTCTGACACATTCTATTATTCTTTCCTCATAAAGGCATTCAAAGCTCCTCCCAATCTATGCCATGGGTTAATGGGCTCACTCATTCTCCTTTCCAAATCAGGAATGAAGATGTTAAACAAGTCTTGATTTAGTACCAGCATTGCAGCAAATGACTATGTATCTCCCTTCAACTTGATCCATCAATATTCTTTGTTTATGGCCTTTAAGCTAATCTTCAATCTATGCGACAGTCCGCATATTTGTCAATTTGAATTAATTGTATGAGATTTCATGGATGCTATATCAAATGCTTTACTGAAGTCAAACTATATTAGGTCTGCCATTTTCCTTTCATTTGCTTATTTGGTAATGCTATCAGAAGAAGCAATCAAATTTGTCTGATAAGATTTATTCTCATAAATCATGCTCCTTATTACTCATGGTTCTTTTACCCTCTGGGGGCCATGTTGTGCCTGTAAGGGACAGTTCTTCCATGCACTGACTCTGATTTGACTACTTGCCCCCCGAAAGGAAAACTCATTGAGCAGTATGTTATTCTTGGGGCCTAGTACTACGTTAAGGGTCTGTTTCAGCACTAATCAGCAAGAGTCTTTTCTATTTATTTCAGTGAACTTTAGGTTAAATCATTGTACCAAAGGTTGCGTTATTTCTCCCATGTATTATGTATCACGCTGTGTTTTTTATTGTGGGTTAAAGAAAGCCAGCAAAACTAGAAGAATCAAGAGGCAAAGCACAACGTGTCCCTTCTGTGAATTACAGAAAAACATCAGTCATTTCCAGCTAACAGACTCCTAGCATTTTGAAAGGTCCATTGCACAGGAAATAATAAAATTGTAACTGTTGCATATGCTGCAGGTTGTTCGTGACCACTGCTGTTGCAGTTGCCTCCCTTTTACCTGATATAGGAGAGATTAAACAAGAGACCTCCAACATGGAAATAGATTAAACAAGATACTTTATAAAGCCAAACTCCATAGCTGGAACTGTTAACATGATGACAACTTCTGCCTTTTGATTTTCAATAGACAGCATCTTTAAAGGGAGATGTCTTCACTGTCTGTTACTTTGGCAATGCTACTGCTCTCCTATTTATAAGACGAGAGAGGAACAGCAAATCACAACTAATCTCCCAGTAAAATTGAAAGTCCTCTCTAAAAAAGTAGCATGGCCATTGGTCTGGCTGAATGAGGCATGTGGCTGGTTTGGGTTAGTTCTGCTGAATTTCATGCTCCGTTTTGGGTCAGAACAGCAGTCACTCAACGGGGTCCTCCAGCTACCCATCAGCCCCACAGTTTCCTAAAACATATTTCTCCCAGTTTCACACTACTGCCCCCACCATGCACCTTCCAGCCATTGCCCTTCACAGACACATATGTCTTCCTACAATGAGTTTCCAGTTCTCACTGTTTTTTTAATTCTCCTGTTAGGTGAGGCAGATGAGAAGAGAGGCAGATGTTCTGGGAACTGTCTTATCCAGCTTCAGACATCTAAAGGATAGGTGACAAAGACCAAATTCCCACTCTAGGCTCCCCTTCTTGCCAGAACCCCTTCTAGCTTCTGGCAGACAATCTGATCTGTCCCAGAGGCCTATTTTGCAGTAAAATAATCTCTGTCTGGAGTTCAACATCTCCAAAAGATGATACTCATCTATTCCACCACAGTGATACAAAGAAACTTAGAACCATGAGCTACATTTTAGATGCCAAAGTTATGGTACATGAATCCTACATAGCGTCTCATAAAGGCACATAAAAATAATGTCATAAGACAAACTGATAAAGGTCTTTATGTCCCAGAAGAGCAACTCCTAGTAAATGATCTCAGCTGAGTGTAAGTCTCAAATGACAACATTTGCCAGCTGCACAAATTCTGTGGATATGTCATTAAGGGATGATGTTATCAGGTCATCTACCTTATAGTATAAATAGTCACACCTCTATCAATTCCACTAGGACCCTATTGATTAACACTTGCTGAGAAGCAATTTGAATGTTTCAAGTGTTATAATGGTCTTCTATTAATAACATTACTTCTGGTGTAGGAACACGGCTGTTCCTCTCCTCTTTTTGTTGATACAGCTGTAGAGACAATAACCATTTCATCATTTACCCTAAACATCCCATTAAATGAACACTTGCTTAAAGATTTTTTAAAATAATTAATAAATCTGTGGGGTTTTTCCTGTCTAGAGCTTAAACACACACATTGGAACAGTTTGTTTGTCCACAATTTATCCTGAAAATGGGTGTGTGGAACTACAAAATTTCTCCCCCTTCCTTTCTCTGTCGCTTTTCCTGTTTTCTTTTTCCTATCAAAAAGGGACTTATTGTACCTGTCTAGCTTTAGCTCTGAAAATGTATGGGCCAATCTAAAATATATTGCCCTTTCCCCCGAAACAACAATTGACACAATGTAGTCCAGTTCTACTTACATAAAACTGAGAGGTTTGTAGTGATCCATGACCTTGTAAGGCTCATTATTAGATAGATACCAATTTGTCATGCTGTGCCTAGCTATCAGCTTTTCTAGTCACTCACTTCATGCTTCTAGTGGCAAATTATATTTGACTTTCAATTTAAAATCCAGGGTACTTTAATGTAAAACCTCAGTATAATAATGGTGATGAAGCAGCAGGGCATGCAATTTGACAGAATGGATTTTTCTAGTTTATTGTGGCAGATTCCCCTCCTCCAACCTCCAAAAGGAAGAAAAGAAGGAAGGAAGGAAGGAAGGAAGGAAGGAGAAAGAAAAAAGAGAGAAAGAGAGAAAGAGAGAAAGAGAGAAAGAGAGAAAGAGAGAAAGAGAAAGAGAGAAAGAAAGAGAGAGAGAAAGAGAAAGAGAGCGAGAGAAAGAGAGAGAGAAAGAAAGAAAGAGAGAGAGAGAGAGAGAGAGAGAAAGAGAAAGAGAAAGAGAAAGAGAAAGAGAAAGAGAAAGAGAAAGAGAAAGAGAAAGAGAAAGAGAAAGAGAAAGAGAGAGAGAAAGAGAGAGAGAGAAAGAAAGGAAGAAAGGAAGAAAGGAAGGAAGAAAGGAAGGAAGAAAGGAAGAAAGGAAGAAAGGAAGAAAGGAAGAAAGGAAGAAAGGAAGAAAGGAAGAAAGGAAGAAAGAAAGAAAGAAAGAAAGAAAGAAAGAAAGAAAGAAAGAAAGAAGAAAGAAAGAAAGAAAAAGAGCAAGCCAACATCACTGTCTTGAAATCCTGATGGAAGCTGGGAAGAGGGCAGACACAGCACCAGCTTGTGATTTAAAAATGGAGGCTCTGCTGACCTAATCCAAAGCTGTTAGAAATCTTTTCAAGTTCCTCACTAAGCACAAGTTAAGATATATTAGATGCATCATGACAAGTTATAATTCATGAATGAAGATTTAATTCCTTTTAATGAAAAAAAATAATTGTTCATGCCTTTTTTGCTGAGGTGCTGAACTTAATACATGTTACACAGTTCCTGCCAGACATAAGTAATGCTGATCTCCTTTGTCTTGATGCCAAGCACCTACTGTTAACAGGGTCATAAGCCTGTAAACTCTGATACAATGGATGTATTATTTCAGTATTTTTTCAGAAGGATTTGGTTTTGAACAACGCCTTGTACAGGATACAGGGCTGGGGAAGCTTCCCACTTCAAGCAAAATGTACATTGATTGTATTATTAAGTTTTGGGATCTATATTTTTGTAATAGAAACATGCCATGACATGAATTCCAACTGCCAGTATGGATCCCTATGTTACATGCTTAATTTACTTCTTTCTCTCCTTTCTTTTTCTACAGGTAGTAAAGGTGATCAGTGCATTTAAAATCTGAGCTTCATTTTGAATGTGATTCAGCTCATCTAAATTTGGTCACCTAAAAATTAAGTATCTGTGTAAAGCTAATTGTCTAAACCCTTTGTAGAGCAAATGGAAAAAAATAAGTCTAAGGATAACTCAGCCAATGTAGTTCAGAGTGGGATTCATCCCAACCAACTTCAGGCTTCTAACAGTTATGCATTAAAGTTCTAGTAGTAACTTTAAGTTCCCTTCTTAGCCAAGAAATAGAAATAAGCAATTTTAGAAGGTGATTCATCTGATATATCTTATACACCTATTATAGAGTAAAATTATTGCCCTCTAGGGGTATTTATTCCTCTCTTAAGGAAACTCTTAAGAGTCATTTGACTTGTATGTCCAGCTTCGAGACATATAGGTTAGCATAGATGTTTCCTTACACTTCAACTCTTCAAAATCCTGATAAACCAAATACTCTTGCAGAGAACCCTGTGTCTCTCCTTTGAAAATCAAAAGTTTACTCTAGATGCTTAGTTTTTAGATAAACGACATAGAAGACAACAAGGTTTGCTTCTGAAAACTCACACATGTAATTCCTGGGCATACAGTGGCATACAATAACTAAAGTTTTTGCCAGATCTGGCCTTCAACTGCAAGACTTAAGAATCCTCACACTGAAGTAGTAATTCTTTGCATTTTGTACGAATTTTTGTGTCTGAGCTACTGTGTAGTACACCAGAATGAGCTGTGCATAGCAGCTACACTTTTAAGTAGTAAAAAATTCAAAAAGAGGAATCATAGAATCATTTAGGTTGGAAAGGACCTTTAAGACCATCAAGTCTGACTGTTAACATAACACTGCCAAGTCCACCACTAAACCTTGATGTCAAGCGCAACATCTACACATCTTTTAAATACCTCCAGGAATGGTGTCTCCACCACTTCCCTGGGCAGCCTGTGCCAATGCTTGATGACCCTTTGGGGGAAGAAATTTTTCCTAATATCCAGTCTAAACGTCCCCTGGTGCAGCTTGAAGCTCTTTCCTCTTGTCCTATCACTTTTTACTTCGGAGAAGAGACCGACCCTCACCTCGCTATAATCTCCTTTCAGGTAGTTGTAGAGAGTGACAAGGTCTCCCCTGAGCCTTCTTTTCTCCAGGCTAAACAACCCCAGTTCCCTCTGCTGCTCCTCATAAGACTTATTCCCCAGACCCCTCACCAGCTTCGTTGCCCTTCTCTGGACCTGCTCCAGCACCTCAATGTCTTTCTTGTAGTGAGGGGCCCAAAACTGGACACAGTACTAGAGGTGCGGCCTCGCCAGTGCCAAGTACAGGGGGACGATCACTTCCCTAGTCCTACTCTCCACACTGTTCTTGATACAGGCCAGGATGCTGTTGGCCTTCTTGGCCACCTGGGCACACTGCCAGCTCATATTCAGCTGTCAGTTGACCAACACGCCCAGATCCTTTTCTGCCAGGCAGCTTTCCAGCCACTGTTCACCAAGCCTGTAGTGCTGCATGGGGTTGTTGTGACCCAAGTGCAGGTCCCGGCACTTGGTCTTGTTGAACCTCATACAGTTGGCCTTGGCCCATTGATCCAGCCTGTCCAGATCCCTCTGCAAAGCACCCTCAAGCAGGTCGACACTCCCATCTAACTTGGTGTCATCTGCAAACTTGCTGAGGGTGCACTCAAACCCCTCGTTACCTTTGCCAACTTTGTTACCTTTCTTTGGACGTGTTCCAGCACCTCATTGTCTTTCTTGTAGTGAGTGGCCCAAAATGGAACACAGTATTTGAGGTGGGACCTCACTAGTGCTGAATACAGGGGGACGATCACTTCCCTAGTCCTGCTGGCCATATTATTTCTGATACAGATCAGGATGCTGTTGGCTTTCTTGGCCACCTGGACACACTATCAGCTCATATTGAGCCGGCAGTCTACCAGCACTCCCAGGTCCTTTTCTACCAGGGAGCTTTCCAGACACGCTTCCCGAGGCCTTTAGGGTTGCATGGGGTTGTTGTGACCCAAGTGGTGTTCCTCAGGGATCGGTACTGGGACTGATGCTGTTTAACACCTTTGTCAGTGACATAGACATGGAATGAGTGCACGCTCAGCAAGTTTTCCAACAACACCAAGATGTGTGGTGCGGTCAACACACTGGAGGGAAGGGATGCCATCCAGAGGGACCTGTACAGGCTTGAGAGGTGGGCCTGTGCAAACCTCATGAAGTTCAACAAGGCCAATTGCAAGGCCATGCACCTGTGTCATGGCAATCCCAGTCACAAATACAGGCTGGGCAGAGAATGGCTTGAGAGCAGCCCTGAGGAGAAGGACTTCAGGGTGTTCGTTGATCAGAAGCTCAACATGAGCCAGCAATGTGCACTTGCAGCCCAGAAGGTCAACTGTATCCTGGGCTGCATCAGAAGAACCGTGGCCAGCAGATCGAGAGAGGTGCTTCTGCCCCTCTACTCTGCTCTCGTGAGACCCCACCTGGAGTACTGCGTCCAGCTCTGGAGTCCTCAGCACAAGAATGACATGGACCTGTTGGAGCGAGTCCAGAGGAGGGCCACGAAGATTTTCAGAGGGCTGGAGCATCTTTCCTATGAGGACAGGCTGAGAAGGTTGGGGTTGTTCAGCCTGGAGAAGAGAAAGCTCTGGGGAGACCTTATTGAGGACTTCCAGTACCTGAAGGGGGCCTGTAGGAGAGATGGGGAGGGACTGTTTACACGGGCATGTAGTGATAGGACAAGGTGTAATGGCTTCAAACTGGAAGCGGGTAGATTTAGATTAGATATCAGGAAGAAATTCTTCATTCTGAGGGTGGTGAGGCACTGAACAGGTTGCCAGGAGAAGCTGTGGATGCCCCTTCCCTGGAAGTGTTCAAGGCCAGGCTGGATGGGGCTTTGAGCAACCTGTTTTGTGTCCAGGTGTCCCTGCCCATGGCAGGGGGTTTGGAACTAATTGATTTTCAAGGTCCCTTCCAACTCTAACCATTTTATGATTCTATATGTTATAAGGTAATACTGCTAAAGATTACAGACCTAAATATGAATTGACTTTTCTTTCTTGTTTATTTTTGGATTAATATGCAATACATTTTCTGTGTTACATCCATTCTCCTGGTAGCTCAAAATTTTTCACAATACCACCTGGTGAGTTGCATGGTTACATTTTGTCCCTGTTGTGTTTTTTCCAAGCATTAGCTGAGCAATTAATGAACAAATCAAATAAATTAGAGCTGTTGTATTTTCCTCTAGATGCAAATGTGAAGGATAATTTTTAAAACACTTTTATATTTCTCCTTCATCCTCTGGGGAGGAAGTACAGGCTTCAAGTTCTAAATTACTCATTCCTGCTGGCATCAGATGTATGCCCCAAGGAGTTCATTTTCAGCTCAACAGACAAGGCTTTAACTATGTAAATTCATTTCTAAATAGAAAATAATATAACATAGCACTTTTCAGACAATCTCACACAGGTGCTTTAGTATCCATAAGGGGAACAGCTAAAAAGGATCTAAGAATTGATACCTTCTTTTCCACGTAGAGTATCTATGGTGCTGACATCTCCCCACTGGCTTAAGCTTTCTATTAGTGAATGATGCTTAGTACTAAATTAGATGAAACAAATTTTGGCATGAACCAAGACATCCATATAAATTCCTTCTCAAACTTACTTCAAGTCTTCCCAATCTCAGTGTTGCAGTATTGCTTCAAATTTTAGTTATTCTCCTAACAACATTAGGCTTCGTCATATGATCTAGAGGTCCCAGCTTCTGGGATTGAATTGGAGAATTTCAGAATTTTAAAATATATTGCTACTCTATTTATAGAGAATAATCTAGAAATATAACCCAACAATGTTATAAAATCAAGTCAATAAAAAGAACTCAGATGTGTTTTCATAAATACTCTCCCTGCCCACCAACTGCAGTCATGCCCTTAAGACCAGATTTCCTTTTTGTCCAGAAGCTGAACTTGTAAGAGGAGCCCCAGGAGAACAGCTGGCCCAGGTTTCCTCAGGATTTCTGGTTATTTCTATCAGATGACTATATTGTGAGTCACATCAGAAAAGTAAAACAGAACAAAAAATGAGAGAGAAAGGTGATATCCACCCTGTATTCCAGACTGCTCCTGGGACTGCTGCTGAAGAAATCAATAGATGCAGCCAATGAGATTAACTCTCTTGCTTTACATAAAGCAGATGTTTAACTATTTTCTTGGTGTTAGAACATGTGCATCCATCTGACAGCTATGATGATAAAATTTTTCCTGAGTTATTGTGTCGTAGCAGATTATGATTATTTTCTAGCTCTTTTTAGTGCAGCGAGAGGCTTGTAAATACACATGCTGGGGCCCAGCCTTGTAATAACTCAACCATGAAGATAACTGGCGGTAGGTAACCAAGAGTGTTAGCTAGGTGTGAATTCACTCCATGTCTGTATGATTTCCTTCAGCATGGTTCAATTGCAAGCAGGGAAGTGTTGATACAGTTGTTAGGATTCTGCAAACTATAAAATATCATTTGCTTGGGTTTTGTCACAGGAACCCTCAACTTTGCTAACATCAACATTTTTTTAAATACTTTTAATAAATATTTCATTCTGCACATTACTTTTTGTCATTTCTTCCACAGGGAGTTAAATACAATCTTCCTGAACTGGGCTACCTAAGAAAAAAAAAGCAAAAACAAAACTTGTTTGCAATAATCTTGTATTTGCTTTTTGCTAGAGGTAAACAAAATTCAACATTTCAAAAACTTTGTTATACTCTGGATCTAGAACCAACAATGTTTTCCATCTATAATTCCTAGGTAGGAAAAGAAAGATCAGGGACAAACCTGAGCATGAGAGTGAGAAGAATTTTTGGTCTTGGAAGAAGCTGTGAAGTTATGCTCGTGGTATACATTCGATGCTGACTGGAGTGGGAGTTTAAACACCTCACTGACACAGAGATACAAAATGGGCAACTGAATTTAGGTGGCCTGCTCTGAAGTAAACCACATCCTGAAAGGCAGACAAGGTGATTCCAACTTCAAATATTAACTACAATTTATTTTTCTCATTTTTTTTTTCTTTATTTAAAGCCAAGCTAGCTAATACCAGACTAGTTAATATAAAACAACTGGTGGGACAATCTGGTCAGAAGCTTTCCAGCATTTAGGACTTTTTACTGCATCTTATTCAAATTGCAAGCTCTCCCATCTTCTTTAGTCTATCTTTCCCAGAACAGGAACTGCACTTCCAGCACCCTCACAGATTCTCCTACTGCAGTGCTGACAGGGCTGACTGAAGTCCCTCTGTCTGACTGCACCAGCGGTTCTAAGAGAGGGTCCCACAGAGCAAGAATTCAACAAAGACCATCTCTACTCATTTCATAGAGTCCATTGAGTGAAAGCAACAGGTTTTATCAGTACTACTACCGTTATCGTGGGAGTTGACTCAAAGGGCTAGTAAGATGTTCTATACTTGTAGTATAAACCTTTTCCCAAAGACCGGTCCTGTATCCAGAGTACTTTTATGAACACTGACATAACGTGTCATTTAAACCCACCATTATATCACCAGGAGAAATCTTGCTACTGGCATTGCTTTTCTGCATGTGGGGCAATGCTATCATAATTTTATTTCAAATTACTAGAATAAACAAGTGCCCAGAATGATCAGTGTTCGGTCATCTCTCAGAGTCACCTGATTACACAGAAAATGTGCTAAAATCAAAGGAAACTATTAAAGGGACTGTGTATTCTGGCAGCAGGGAAAGGGAACAACTAAAAGTTGCAGCCAAACCTGTCATTCCTGAAACTTTTATTTTCTTATTCCCAAATAAGATATGCAGGCTGGTTTAGTTCTAGCTAACTTTTATCAAAAGCTTTGCCTCATGGCTCTTTATATGGATTCACAGACTGTTAAATGATTCAGTGCAAAGCAAACGGAAAGATTAATTTTGTGATGTGGCACCAAAAGAAACAATTTAGAGCAGGGATTAGGGATTGGACCAGCTCAGTGAAACTTCTGGAACAAGTCCATTATAACTACAGAACATTTCACAATAACCGTATCAGTGATTGCAGAAGAGACAGCCTTTTTTAGAGAAATTGAGAAAATTCATACAAACAGACTTTCTCCCCCTCCCCTTATTTTCCGAAAGAAACGAGAAGGAGAAAGGTTTTACAGAAATGAAAAAATGATTGTTGGAAATAGAATAACAGGAAATTCTGAGTCAGATACCACTAATGAGGCATCAGACTGGTAGATTGGTATTTATCTTTATATGTGAGATACAGAGCACAGCTAACTACCCAGTGCTCATAATATAGCAACTGGGGCAGGATATTTTGGCAGCATGCTTATCATTCTATGTATTTTTAAATCTGGTTCATTTTCTTTGTTCTTAAAAGCCATTGCATCAATAAGAAATCCCTGTATCTCCTTTCTTCCAGCTTGACAATGTAAAGGATATTGTTATTTAAGCAGAAGGGAACTGAAAAAATAGACCGGCTGAAAACAGTAATGATAATTCCTAGCTGAATTCTTTCTCTCTCACATACACATTCACAGAGAGACTTATTCAACTAATGGCTACTTATGTTCTGTACCCTCCTATACAAGCAGCTGTTAAAAAAAGCATGTTATTAATTGCGTCACTCCATTGCAGCCTTTTTACTTCTTTCCCTTACTTACTCCCTTCCTTTCCGCCTTCCCATATGTCCTGATTTGAGGTAAAACAGAACCAATTTTCTGATTTGTAATTTTACTTTTTAGCTGGGCCTCTTCTAACTGACTAAACTCTGAAATTAACAGCACATTGTTCAGAAACTGTTCACTCTCAGAGTGATAAGACCTGATTATACCAAGGAACGGTATGCACAGCGGCTCTTGCTTATACTTATTGCTATAACAACCAAGGTCAGCTCACTTCACTATTTGCCCCGTTAGAGGGTCGGAAGCCGAGAAGTGTAGAGGGGTCACGCCTATAGGGAGGAGCGGACAGGACAGGTGACCCAAAACTGACCAACAGGGTATTCCATCCCATATGCATCACGCTCAGTATAAGAGCTAAGGGATCAAAGTGGGCTCTGGCTCGTGTTTTTCTTCAATGGCCAACGTCTGAGGAGGACCCTGTCTGTTTGTCTGCCTTCGATTGCGATCCGAGCACTCCTGAATCTAGTTCTGGAATTCAGCTCCTGTCCGTTGCTGACTCCAGTCTGGGACTATCCCTGTGTCTGCTGGTGACGCGATCGTCATCCTGGGAGCTGGATACGGTTTTGTATATATTGTATACTTTTTTTAAAAATTTTCTTATTATGTCTTATTTCCTTATTTATTGTTATTTTCATTAAAGTAGTTTAGTTCTTTTTCTAAACTCGTAAATCTCCTTATCTCTTCCTCTCCTCTCTGAGGAGAGGGGGGGGGAGGGCCATCTGTCGTTCTGATTGGCCAATCTGGCCAAAACCACGACACCATACCAATCAGATAAGATTTGCTCATTCAGATTCAGTGGTGTGGTGTGAGCCGGGAAATCCCTGTGCAAACAACCATGCTGCGACCAGGTTATGGACGTGGACATCCAGCTCTGAAGACAGTGTTTTAAATTAGAGAAAAACTCACATAGCTGGTCATTTTTTCTTTCTGACATGTGAACACTGTGTAAGAAGCCCAGAACTTCACAGTTAAAACCCTATGCAAATAATTTCATTATTCCATTAGCTCCAGGATGAATTGGTTTCAGTTTTCCTTGGCATTCACTGCATGGTGTCTAGTCATCATTATTTTAGTGTGCCGTGGAAGGATGTCACCCAAAATCATGGTTTGTCCTCTCCTCTATGCATGAAGTCAGATTCATCCCACCTACCTCAACAAAAGTGCCTAGGTCAGGAGCAGAGATGTCTTAAGCTCCATGTACTGAGAAGACATAAGCACTTCTAAACTGTTACCACAGTACAGATCCAAGAGACTAAGATCACCCTCAACTTCCTTTAAGAGAAGATGTGAAAGCGCCTAAATGTTAGACTATATTAGCAACTGTAGTAGGGAAATGCCTGAGAGTGATTGCTTCATATTCAATTTTTTTTCTATTATTAAAATAAAACAAAAGTATAATAAAAATAATAAAAAACCCCACCTTTGTAAATTAATGCTATGAATTAAATGTCCCCCTGGTTTTTCACAGCATGCCTTCGTATTTTTTGATGACTAAATTTCCATGCTTTCATGCTGATTGCTCCTGAAACACCTGGTAAACAGGATGTAACATATTTTGTTCCCTTTTACAAGGACTTAAAGTCTGAGTAATTCAATCTTAGAGCAGAAGAATCACCCCAGTACTGCTCATTGCTGTTGAAGATTAATTTTTACTAGCCACTTAGAGGGCTAAGAAGTGCATTACAGTGAACGCTATTATTCAAGTTCAGCAGAATAAAATCCATCATTTCTGAGCAGGGGAAAAGTGGTTTTTATTAGAGCCATTCACACAGTTCTATAATTCAGTGACATACACCATCTCTACTTACTCATTTTCCATTGTAAATTTTATCTTGTGCAAGAAGCAAAAAGTTCATTAGTTTGCTCAAAACACTTCTTAATGAGCGTGCTAATTGAGAGCATATTAATGGATTTCACTAGGCTCCCATGTTTATTTCTTGAGAAGGGACACAAATTTGTCTTCTTTTGTGTGTTTAATGCTGGCAAGACTTTGTTTAAAGGAGAGCAACTGTGGTACCCATTGTGCTCAGAAAGCTTAAAATGGTAAGAAACGCATCACATAAATGTTTTGTGAAGTGCATTGGAAAATTAGACTGCAGCATAATAACATTTCCTCTGTTTTTAATGGGTGAATGAGGGGGAGAAGGAGGTTCAGTCTTATTAGAAACATTCTCAGTGGTGCCACAGACTCTGCAGACACTTAGTGCAACACGTGGCAACCCACTTTCCATTCCTTACCCTGATTTCAGCAAGCTCCTCAAGTACCAGCCTTGTTCTAAATGCCTGTGCAGTGCCACAGAAGACAGAGTGAATTATTATGAGACATAATAAATTATCTTCCTAAAGTGGGAGCCTTCATTTGGGTATAGAACAGCCAAACAAATTTGACTAAGTTTGAATTTTTAAAAGGCTGTTTGCTTCTAAAGCCTCCATATTGTTATTCTAATGGTTAAATCTATCTTTATGGACTTATGCTGCAGTTTGTTCATCATTAAAAACGAAGAGCCTTGCTTTTCAGTCAGGCAGAACATACCCTTGCCTTATTAGCATGTCTTTTTAACAAAGCGAGTTTCGAAATACCAACTTGTCTCTGAAAATCTGATTTGAAAATAGAGTCAAAGACGTATGATGAAATGTGGGTTTCTTTTCATGGAGCCTACTTGGGAAGACAATGTTTCTTAGATTTGCAGTAGCAATGGAAGGAGCTTGAGTCCATGAGTGAATTACTTGAAATCTTTATGAAAATAAGGCAGAGGAAAGCGAGAAAGATTCCCTTCACATAATGGGAACATTAGTAAGCACAGAAACAGTGCCTCTTGCCCCCTTGATTCAAACATAGATTTCTCCCCTACCCCAGTAGAAATAACTGACACCAAATTAGTTCTGACCTCAGAGACATCAGGCTGATTCATTAGAAACATCTGAGTTTTAAACAGAACTCTCCGAGCACCAAAAAATGTGAAAAATTTATATCTCTGGATATAAATATAGCAGCAGAAAGAAATCTCCTAGTTTCTTTCCACTCGGAGTGGCCGCTATGTCTAGCAGGTGAAAGGGAAGATGTTTTACCCTTGCCTCCACCAGGAAATTCTCAGCGAGTTGTCACTGTTCAACATCCAGCTTCAGACACGGCAGCTGATAGGGAAAGCCCCCGAGGACAAGCCTTGGAATAATGAAAGAGCTGCTGAGACAAAATGGCTCGGGGCTGTAGATTTTTAAGTTGTACCCATTTATTTTTTTAAATAACTTTGGTTAACCTGCACTCTGTCATGTTGTTTTTAAGTCAATTTCCACTTACACATCAGGCTCTAAATGTAAAGATACATATACCAGGGCAAGACAAGCTCTCAAGGAAAGTAGGAGCCAAGGAAACATAAACGCTTTCTAGGACAGATTCATCCAAATAACTGTATGCAGAAAATACAAAAGTAAAGAAAATGGAGTATGAACAAACACTTTCCCACCCACTGACACAATATCAACATTAGTGATTAACAGGCAATTTTCAGAGTTTCAATCAAACACTCAGTGCTAGAGGCTCACCTCTATCTTGTGAATGAATCAGGTCTCATAAGTTTTGCAAATTTGTTCTTGAAATATCATAAAGACCTTCTGACTCTGCTTAGAAGTAGCTGCAATAGGCCAAACTCTGATAATTTTGCTCACTACTAGCAACGCTCAGTAATTAACTTGCTGAGCAATTTGGATGTACATTTTAATACAAGGAAAATAAAGGTAGCAAAACACAGCCTATGTCCTTTGACCTTCTAATTTTTCTTACAGCCAACACTGGAAACATGCAAATGTAGGTATTTAAGTTTTATCACAAATTTAATAGATTTAACCCATGACAGATTTTTTTATTTATTAGTTTAGAGCAGTCTCAAGTTGGGACATTGCCCTCTAAGCTGATCTGGGAAATAGATTCCTAAATATTTTCTATTCCCTCGTGCGCTCTACCACATCACACTTTCTATATTTAGAAGTGCTTAGATTTATTTACCTTGCACAGCAACTCAACTCAAATGAGTACAGAGCTGAACCTACTCTTGCAAATATCTGTTTACATACCCTGATTTCCATTTAAGTAGTGGCCAATTAAACCTTTGTAAGTAGAAGTAAGCACCCATAGGCTTTGAAATCTGCAGGTAGATATGCAACATATATGAGCATTTTAGGTTATTGCTCTCCAATTAGAACTCAGAGCACAACATCATTGTCCTTTTGACAATGAAACCTGCCTGTCACATTTGCAAGCACACGCATGAATTAAACATAACACCCGAGCATAATGTTCTTGCATCTTAGAGTTGTGTCCTAGAGCTGTTCACTCCAATGCATTATAATCATGAAAAGGAGAGCTAACACACTGCTTCAGATCCTGGCTGTGCTGCAGCCGTCATGCAGAAGAATCACCCAAGCTGACGGGCATCCTCCAGTGGCATACAACCGGGAGAGAAGTTCTTGTTGGGCAGCATCCAAGGTCTCCTCATGCACTGGCAATGGCCAGGGGCCCTTGCTGCTGTCGGCATCTGCTGCAAGTTAGTTAAGGCTGTTTGCCTGCAGCCCGCCCTCGTGTACCCAAGGGTACCAGCCAGGCACTCAAACATACACAGACCAAGGGAGCGCGAGACTCGCTTGATTCCTCCTTTTCAGTCCAAATCCTCGGATGCACTTTGTGCTTTTCGACCACGGCAGAAGCTCTGAGCTGGAAGATGGAACTCCAGGGCAATGTAAGCACTGTTGTAAGCCTGTGCGTGGGCCTAAGCGACTACGGGTCAGTGGGGGATAAAGGCAGGGGATGAGAAAAGGGAAAGGGAACAGAAAAAGTACCGAAAGGACTGGGCGTAATGCAATGTTTTGGGGCAAACACATGCTGCTCCCTCTCCAAAGATGTGGAGGAAGCAGCTGCAGCTTTGCTGCTGGAGTCAGAGGGACACATACCACCCTCGGAGTCCCACATCAGGCTGCTTGCTGGAGTTCAACAGCATCTGTGCTGGTTTGAGTGACAGCACATTGCCTCCAGGAGCTCCTGCTGGGCTGCACACCTCAGCACTACTTCTAAGCCACAGCAGTGACGTTATGCACTATCTAGCCCAGAGATGTTTTTAATTTGGTTTGATTTCTCTCAGAGGCAGGATTAGAAGGCTGGAGTTCAAGGCCCCCTGCCTCATGCCGACACCACTGTACCTCACCTCCCTCACACTGCTGTGTGGCAGAGGTTGAAGGAGACCTCTTTAGCGACGGGACAAAGGGACAGCAAAACAGAAAGCCCAGATATTTTTCTTTCAAAGCTATCACTTGCAGAAAAATGTGATTCAGACTTGGCCTGCTGAGTTCCAAAGACAGGAAACTCAGTTCACATTTGCAAGTTGTTCAGCCTGGCTTTATAAAAAGTTCCCCCAGCAGAATGAACACACTTAAAATCAACTCGTCTTTTGAAAATCTAATGCTTTTCATCTGGGATGAAATGAGCGTAGGCTACTTACAGTCAAAAAATATAATGCAACACGTAGAGCGTGCACCGCCTTACTCTGCAAAGTTTTATTTCTGAACAATTACAAAGGATACGCGCAAAACCAAATGTGGAAACCTGTCCAACAGCTGTATGGATTGAATATGTCCCTCGTTCTTTGGCTTAGCCTCTTGCTGCTATTATTAGGATGCCTGCTGGGTGTAGGGTACCTCCATGGAAAATGGCATCTGTTGGAATTAATCAGCAATGTTTTAGGTGCGCTCTGCTTCTTCCTTAAAAAACCCTAGGAATCAACATTGCTGCCTATTTCCAAATGTCTCCCATGGCCTTATTAAATGTGGCTGTGGCAGCAGAAAGAATGTCTCTCTTTAACAGCATATTGCAGCATTTAAAAGAGTACAGATGTGCTGAGATTGTCAGTCACCCAATTCAGCTTGGACAAAGAAAGTCTTCAGAAGGTGAAGCAAAGGAATGATCTGGTGGATTCACTGGCAGCTTTGTTACAGCAGGGAAAGAAGATTTCTAGTAACAGTCCCTAAATAAGAGGAAATCAGTGTTTTCAAATAACTTTGTAAAACCTACCTTTATAAAATTCATTAGAAAAATAGTTCCTCAAGAACAGGATAAATAAAGCAGCACTACGGCAGGCAAGGAGTTAAGATCTTACATTTAGACAACAAGAGCACAAAGCATTCTTCACTACCCCAGATAATCAATCATTTTGATTAAAATTTTGCTCCACAAAACAGGCAGGATGCTACCAGCCCTGTTTCCACAGGTCCAAAGGTTGTTTTTTGCATGCTTATAGTGCTTTCAAAAACAAAAGCTGTGTGAAGGCTGATGCCTGGAGCAGAGGCTGTTACAGTGTCCTGTGGTAGTAGTTATCTTTCCTAGAGGGGAAGGAACATTTTGCAGCAAGATGTAAGCCACTCAGAGCACTGGTACTACTAACGGTGGTCTACCAGCTCCTTTCATAGGTCAATTGAGTCCGAGAAAGCCTGCTGCCTGGCTAGGCACCTCATCATCTCCTCCTTGAACACCATGACCAGTCCTAGCTTGACGCGTGTGTAAGACTTACCCCAGAACACCCCAGCATGGCGTTGCCCCAGCAGGGCTGTGCTTGACCAATGCTATGTGTGAGTGTAACCATCTTCCAGTGGCATTCAGACAATACAGCAAGGCACCCTGTCCTCCAGAGCTCTCACAGCATCTGAGACTCTCAGTTAAGTCCTTTTCTTTTTCTAATAAAATCACTGCGTCTGTCTGCTGCTGTTCTCCCTTTACAGGCTGTGTCCCTACTCTTTCCAAAGACCACATCCCAGCAGCCAGGAGTGGGCAGCAGCTGAGCCCAGGCTGCAGGTCCCATGGAGTTCACAGCCACACTACCATGTCCGTCTTTCCTCTCTCCACTCAGAGGAAAGCTAGGCATGCATCCTGGATGGAGGTGCCCGTGTACTTCAAAGGCTTTCTGGATGATCAAAAGACCAAAACCATAGGGCTAATGAAGCACACATCGAGAGGAAGGATGAGTTCAAGCCACTAAGAATGTAAGCCAAATCCAAAGTGATATATAACCAGAAGTTACATGTCTGATGCAGCCACCAGTTCAGCATCTCAGTAAAACCAGTAAGGCACACATCTAAGTATCAGTGGAGGAATTGAACGTACTTTTTAAAGAAGTCAGGTGTAAAGGAATCTGAACTGCTTTACCTTGTATGCATATTTTAACCCTCGCTTTTTTTTTATATAACTATCAGTTCTTAAGAACCCTGTCCCCTCCAAGGCTTTCATGCAGGGCTTCCTCCATTTCTTTGCTGAAGGCATGTCTCCAAGGAGATTCCAAATGTAGCCTCGATCTATCTTTTATTTATGATGTTGGACCTTATTTCCCCAAAGGTACGAGTTCAAGCATACTGTCAACCTCATCTTTACATTTCAGCTCTCGTGCAATGTATTCAGTCTTTAATACAGCTCTGATAGCTGTGTATTTGGGATATGGAAATATCTCAGATGAAGCTAAATGTTTACAGAAGTTCACTTTGCTACTGCATAAAATCACTCTCATTTCTCTCTGCCAAGTAATCTGTGAGGTGAAATCAGGGTTGTTTACTGTGGAAATGCAAAACTAAGGAGTACAAGAGGAAACAATAGCAGAAGAAAATTCGGACCTGGGCACTGATAGAAGTCACATGGCAGTAGGTAAGCAAGTTAATAAAATTTGTGATCTAAAGGAAAGGAAATTCTTTTCAGTGACTTGTAAATGCAGAAAATAAAACAGCTTATGTTTATTCCAGAACACTTTTTTTTATGTATCTGTGCACTATGGCAACAGCTCTGCCAAAGATTTTATTCAAGACATTGGCAGATTAGTCAAAGTGTAGAGCGCTTTCACTCTGCGATCCCTTGCACCATCTGAAATTATTTCCAGTTCACATACACAATATGTCATGATGTACATGGACAATATTGGGCATATTCTGGGGTCTTCACTTCCTTCAGTACCCACTCTTGAGCACACCCAAATAAGTTGTCCTGTTATGAAAAAATACATCCTTAGTTACCTTTTTGTAGTTTGCTAAGGTGTTCTGGGGATTTGTAATTAATTCTAATTCAAATAATTCTAATTCTAAAGCAATTCTAAGCAATATTTGAGTCATTCTCTGCAGACAGATTCTGTATGGATGGCAGATGTGAGGTCATTCATGTGCTCAAGTCCAGATCTCAGCGGGTCAAAAGTGGAGGGAAATCAAATAATGTTACATTAGTTACTATGCTCGGTACAGTTTTATCCCATTTTCAAAAGCAAAAAACATTTACACACATAGCAGGATCTTGAACTGTTAAGCACCTACAAAGTGCTGCTGGTCTAATGAAGTTCCACACTTTCTTTTTTTATTACCTCCACAGAGTCCGTGTTCTTCACTCGTCCCTTGCCCTTCAATAGATTTACTAGGGTCCAGAAGAAGGATGTGTCCTTTGGAGAGTACCAGATGGTGAAAGTATTGAGTTAAGCACATGGTGGAACAGAACAGCTAATATTGTATCATCATTTATGAGAATACAGTAAAAGCATTGAACGTCACTGTTGAACTATCAAATAAAAAAACTATCAGAAGACTGTTGTAACTGCAGTAAACACTGCATCTTAATCAGAAGCGGTTGCTTTCCTTCCTACTTTTAAGTTAAGACAAGCAACTGTTTTTATTGTAACAGCTTTAGGAATAAATAAGTAAATAATTTTGAAATTTAGTAGAAAAAATCCCGGGTGAGCTTCATTTTCAGACAGGTAGGCCTTTGTTTACAAATTGAATGGAGGCTCCAAATCAGATTAACAATGGAAGTCACATTTCAGTTTCAACTATGGAGTCACTGTTGTTCTCCATATTTTATTGCCCCTACCAATCCATAAATTGTGTCAATAATCTGCTCATAAAATGGTGCCAATTATATAAATATATCACACAGTACGTAAGGGAAGACTTCATTGGATCGCTTTGTGAAATCCATGAAGGATATCTGTATGCTGATGTCAGTGATTGGTGTATGTTATGGTACTTGGTGAACTTCACTTCAAACTGAAGTTTTACTGCAAAAAGAAGTTGCAGAAGATAAACTGTGTAACAAGTTCTTTACATGCACAGGCACTACTAAACAGTCTATTCTTACTAGGGCTCATCACTTTTGTAATCCATCCTGTAGGGGGTCAGTGCTAAAATTAAATTATACCTGCCTACCATTCTCAATCTAATCAGGCTGTGAACTGAAAAATAAAACAATTAAAATTAGAGACAGGCCAGCCTCCCACTGTTTATGATCTCATTCTATTTGTGAAGAGTAGGTGGAAATTCACCCGTGGTGAGCATTTGGTTTATGTCAATTTTTCTTGTTATTACAACTGGGGCTTATTTTGTGAACTGTTTGCAGCTATTTCTGCTAAAAATAGGTGGATACCAATTTAAACTTCCTGCCGATATTTCAAGTCAAAGTATCATTAGTAGATAGTTATTATGCTGCATTTTATTGTAAGAGATCCTGCCATGAAGCCAATCTATACAAATATAAATAAAGACAGTTAGAATTACCTTCCAAATGACTCTATTGGAGGTTATTCACATTTGGTTTAGCAAAACAAGCTAAGCAATTTGCAAGAAAAGTTATTAGTCAGAGGAGCACTGAGTTAATGAGACTTCCTAAAACTCCTTATCAGGTTAGACCGTGACACTTATAGAGAGATCAGGGATCAATTTTGCCTTTTTGCCTCAATCCTAAATAAGAGAAATTCATAGTTGTCCCTTGGTTTCCAAGGAATATAATTTCTTTTTATCACTCCTCCCTCCTCTGCTGTGCAGTCTCATAACAAAATCATCTTCCCCAAACACATTCCCTCACAAAAACAGAAAAGGTGACAATTGGATACAAAATTCCCTATCTTCTAATGACAGCAAGGGCTGAGACGTGAGAAGACCACGTAATGGTGATTGGGTCACGCTGTTGCATGTAGTTTCCTAGTTAGCCATCACAGGGTTTACATCTTGGCCTGTGAAGATTAAGTTAGACCCAGTTGCCATTAAAGTTTTCAGTAGGAACCTCAGAGTCTCAAGGAAATGACTTATACCATTTCCAGGTTCTCCCTCTTAAACCTATGATCCTCTGGTGTGGTTGCAGTTTTTAAACAGTAATCGTCTGCTGTATGTGAATTATGAGACCAGCGTGGGAATACCAAGATCTTGTTTTGGCTGCAGCTCCCCATGGGAAAGGGATCTGTTTATTGTCGAAGACAGTAACATATTCAGGAGTGTCCAGTGGTGAAATTTTACAAGGTTACTGACAATATGTCTATCAAATGTTGTGTTGCGAAGGGCTAGATAGTCTAGCAGCAGAGTTCAAGGTATATCACCAAAGAAGTCAGATCCAGCCCCATTCTCTCATCCAGAAGACAAGAGACACCATTGCCTGTTTGGAATAGACCCTCTTTGGGCGTTGTCTAGGAAGTGCTAATTGGCCCAAGCCAAAATGCCAACTGTTAAATGGTATAGAGAATCATCTACCAGTGCTTGTATCTTGTGCATTGGTCTAGTCTAGTCTGCACAAAGCATAGCAGAGTTACCCCTGAGCTCATTAGCCCCACAGAGAAACAAAGCATGTTAGCAGAGTTGGAACGATTACCGTAGTACCATTACCATAGTAATGGAGTTATATTTCTTGTTGGTTTGGGATTAATTCCTTTAGATAATATCCTGTTGAAATAATTGTAATGCCTCTGAGTGATGTTCATCTAACTGACTTGAGCCGTCTAAAAGATAGGGGTCTAGTCTAAACTAATTGTCTCTCTATTGATTCTTTCCTCCTAACTCAGATACCCCATTTTAGTCTGGAAAGCACCTCTGGATGTCTGTGCCTGTAAGATATGGACTGTAAATTCCCTGATGAGGGGCAGAAGGCCCTCCAAGACTTTAATGGAATGCCTCAAACACTCACAAGGAAAAAAATAATGCAGGCCTGGCCTTCAAAGAACTGATAAGGCTAACACTTCTGGCGCCTGAAAGTGTGGGAGAACTGTCTTGTGAAGACAGGATAGTTCTGCCACTCGTGTGGTGAGCTTGCTAGTTCTCAGTTTTCAAGGCCATTGCAATGTGACCTTTGTTTCATTATCCGCAAAATGCATATGAAAGCACACACCCCTGCATATGCTAATGAAGATTATAGAGCTCATGCTAAACACGTATGACTATGGCACTCATTCCTCTACCCAAATCATGCTACACGTCACCTGAGAGAAGGGAGAAACCTGAGACGAGGCTGTCCTCAGCAAGGGGGGTGGACCGTGCTAATTCAGCAAACATAAAAGGGGAAAATAAGTGTCCCCAGGGGGGAACAAAGAAGAAACAAAGGAAGAAGATAGCGCCTGGGAAGATTCTTCCCAAGAAAGAAGAAGATTATGCCTGGGAAGATTCCCTGAAAAAGACTCTGGAACCAGGACCGGTGATTTCTTTCTCTCTGTCGTTTTCTCTGTCTTTTCCTTTCTCTATCCCTCAGATTCTCTATTATCTTAGAATTGCTAAGTATCGGTTAGAGTTGTTAAGTAATGACCTTAAGTACGACCTTAAGTACCGCTTGCCATAAGTTGTCCTATACCTGTTGTTAAGTAACACAACGCATACCCCACCACTTGCCATAATTTGTTATATACCTAACCAATTACTGTGGACTTGTTAAGACATATACTAACCATTTTGGGTAGCTAATAAATGTTTCTATATGGACCTTGAGATTTATCTCACCTTCGTCCGCGCCGTTGGGAATTTACGAATCTGAAGACACTTACCCCCGCTCCTTCCTGAGAGTGGGACGTGACAGTGCCCATCTCTGCCCATTGTCTAGAAGACCAGTTTCAGACAATTAAAAGTAGCTGAAATGGGAAGAGATGGGGGAAAAGAAATGGTTCTGAAAAGATGAGAGGGGGAGAATGAAATCAGTAGCACAACTCCAAAAGCTAGGCTGTTAGGCTGGTTTTCAAGAAAGGTCTTTAAGTGTTTAAATGTTTATTTCTAAAGATCTTAAGGTTGAGAATGCAGATCTAGTGTGATTAACTTAAACATTTAAGCAGACTGGTTGAGACATCTTGTTCTGGCAGTGTAACACATAAAGCCAAATTAGATGCCTGGGGATTAAATATATAAAATGGGGAAATTTACCTCTCCAGTCAGGAATTGCAACAGCTAGCAAACTGCTGTTTACATTAGATTTGCTCCTTTAGTTAGCTATCTGAATTGAAAAATAACACCTCTGCAAAAATAATATTCAAAGCGCATCTTATTCTCTCAGTGCCTGTTTGCTTTCTTTCATCATGTGTTTACACCACCTGCCCTTAAACTGTGAGACCTGGGTGCTAGGATGTCATCAACACGTACAAACCTAATACTCCTATATCCAAACAATGTGTTTACTCATCCTCCACCATTGCCCTAAAAGCTGGGATGAGATTAGATTCAGGAAGGATTAGGAGAACTTAAGTCTTAAGCAGGGAGAGAAGCAGAGAACCAATGATGTGAGTCAATAGGACCCAAACACAGAAAACAGTTGTTGAGGAAAATGGTGTGATTGCATGTTTTGCAGAAAAAAATGATACACTTCCTAAGGAATCCAGAAAGGAAGAGATAACAAGAGCCAAAACTGTTTAAATTGTGCGAATGGAGGAGTGTTTTCAATGTCTGTTCAGAAAGAGAAGGATCTTAGACATTTTATAGAAGCAGCAATAACAGTGGCATCAATACACGCAGAGAGGTGCTTTCTTGTGTGCAAAGCAAGAGAGAAGGAGCATCTAAAATGACCTCCACCGTTACAAAAGATGTCAATGAGTTTTGTTAGTGGCACCGGCAGGGAATTGGCAGCTGACAGGGTTTCAGAAGAAGGTAAGGAATTTGCTTTTATTTCCTCTACACTTCAAGGGAGGCGGAACATACAGAAAGTCTTAAGGGAGACAAGGCAGGCAAGTTTGATGAAGGGAGAAATGACAATGAAGATGTTGATATGAGAGTGACTGATGTAAAAATAGTAAATGAAATTTTGTCTTCAGTTGATGTCTTAAAGAGATATTAGTCCCGAAGAAAAACCTGCATCTAACAAAGGAAAGGAGAAGGGGTTTGTTTTTCACTAAGGTAGTGGAAAAGTAGCCAGAAAAGTAACTGGAAAACCAACAGTGAACAATCAAAATACCCTGCAAAAGGAGAGAATACCGAAAATGTGATCAGAAATGTAATGAAGCTTTAGGAAGTGTGTGAGGAATGGGGAGAAAAGAGGGAGGTCAAGACAGTCATACTTAATCTTCTTTTTGAAATAGTAATTAAGATATTGCATGGAGAAGGTGAAAGGCTAGAAATAAGGAGTGTTTTAAGAAGGTGTTAAAAGCTGTAATTAAGCTAAGGACAAAGGTAGGCATGCAACTCGATTTCATGATATTCTGGTTACAGGGAGTGGCAAGCCAATCTAATTTTTTTTTTATTACTATACTACTGACACAAATTTACTTTTTAAATTTAAGAAGAAGTTGCTCCATTAAATTTATTCTGCTCTTTCCAGTGCAGAGCACATCATATTTACATAAATATATTCAGATGATTTAGCCAAATCTGTCATGCACATGATATGTTAATACTCCAGTCTTTTAAAAATTTGTTATCATTGTGATGCTATAGCTTACATGCCTACAGTTGATTGATCATTTAATACCTGATAAAATGGAGTATAAAAACTACCAAACTGGAATTTTTACTCTCTTTACTTCGCTAAGTGACCATGTACAATTGAAACTTACTATACAATGTGAAAAACAGAAGGGACTCATGCCATTTTTACCAAAATGAGAGTCCAAAAGACAGATGAGCCATGTTTTTTAAGAGGATAAAAAAGGACTGAAGAACGATGTAAATGTATTTTCATTCTGCAGATGACTGACATAAATCAAAAAATTTTGTTCTGTAAATTAAGGATGCCCCTAGACATGCTATTATGAGCAATTCACACTCATGCAAGGGGTTGCAAGAGGAGCTTAGTTGTTCAGCTCCATCCTGATTTTTCCAGGCTTCAGTCACTGGAGACAGATTACAACTGTCAGACATCAAGATGTGACAGCTTTGCCTTGGATATTGTTTACCCATTACCTGCCCAAACTCTTGGAAGCCTGGTATGAAGAGACCCAATTCTGCAAGAGACTAAAGCAAAACAAAACAATCCCACTCCCCAACTTAAAATACCACCCTGCTAATTTCAGACTTATGTTACACCTTAACAACTCCCACATACTTCTTGTCTTAGAGTTTCAACAGCTGGATCATCATCCTCCAGGAATACAGCTTCCTATCACTCAGTTTTGTCAAAATGAGGTCTCCCAGGTTAATGTCTTTTTATCCTTTTTCCTTTTCTTTCTGCAAGCGCCTGTTGTTAATGACTTTTAAACTCTTGAAAAAGCTGGTAAGTAAGTTATTTTTAAGGAAATGCGAATCTGCATGTAGCTATTTGGCAACAGTAAGTTGTGTTTATTTGTTAGAGAGCAAAATAATAGCCAATGAATTCCACTGCCACCGGCAGTCAAAACTTCTTTAATACGCCTCTGTTTCTGCATTAGTTTACGGTGAAACACGACCAAATCTCTCCCAGACAAAAGGCGCTTCTGTCAGTGGACTGTTTCACTGAGATAAGAATAAAGGAAAAATAAGTCTTTATGCTTTTAGCACAGATTGTTTACCTTGTGATAGATGTAGGCAAGTCTATCATTGGGGAAAGTTGCATTCCAGTTGACATGATTGAAAAGTATATAAATTTTATTTTTTTTTTAAGCAAACTATGACCAGAATTAACTCTTTCTGATAAATCCTGTTTTAATGCATTGGCCTGCCTTTTTCTGTCATTTTGCTTGTTTGTTTGTTTGTTTGTTTGTTTAAAAAACCCAAACATTTCTGTAACTGTGAAATGCGGTCCCTTTGCTATCAGCTCAGTATCAGATTTTAGCAATTACACAGTCGTTTCTCTTCACTGACAGTTAAAGTCACAGGGCATAGCTGCCATTTACTTTATTGAGACCAGGATTTGAACTACTTCGTCTGGACTGATCCAGCCTGGAGAGTCTTCTGTGTTGTCTCTGTTATTCACCTTTTGCAACCAAAGTAATATCATGCTTCCACCCAGAAGAGGCCAGCACTCCCCTAGAGAGCTTCTGTTATTCCTAAACACAAGCAGCATGTTCAGCAACATTTCTGTAGAAAATAAGGATAATCCATGCTTGAAAGGTCATGAAGCTCTTAGACTTCCAAATTCAGAGATCTCAGACTTAAAGTTTAACACTAAATCCTGCAAACATACTTAAAATTTTACATACATGGGTTCTGTTGGCTTCAGTGGTATTACTGTTCTTAAGTTAAGCATATGAATATGGCTTTGTGCAATCAGGGTTTAAACAGATGGAGAAGTTGAAAAATTTGGAAAGCTGAAAGGAAGCATAGGTTCTGAGTAAAACGTGTAAGTACATAGGTGTTTATTCAGATATTTTATTGAGTGAGCGTACGCAAGCCTGTGAGTGCTGACTGAAATATGTCCCTATGTTATCCAGCTCCAATGACCAGCCTGCCACTTCTAACTGCTAGGAAGAGCAGTTTCAGGAAAAATCCAACTCACCCTTTGTATATCTTGATCAATAAAGCTCGCAAGGTGTGGACACTTCACAGAATGTAGCTTTCAGTCTTTACCAAGTCTTTCTTGAGTTTTCTTATGGATGTAGAAATAAGCAGGTGGCACATTCCCGACATCTAGGTGAATCCTGCTGTTAATTTCAAATCTTTGTATGAATATCTCTAGGAGAATTTAAAAATAACAAGGCAACATATTTTCCTAGCCCTTTGCAGAAGTTTTACTATTGCTGCTGATTTTTCCTCATAAACAGCAGCCTGACATACACACTGATCATGGAAATATTTGGGTCAAGCAGTAAAAGTTTGGTGAAGTTGCAAGGAAAAAATAGACTAATGTTTTAAAAAGTTTACCAGGTAATCATGATTATAGGCCATACCATACATGATACACCTGCATCATATACAAAGATTATATTTCTCTTTGGTTTCATAGAAGAAACAAATATCACACTGGAACACCTTTAAGGAAATTCCTGCCTTTTCTAGGACATTTGACAAAGCTTGAATTAATGGAGTTAGGAACCCATCCAGTGATTTACAACTACAGCTATAGCACAGATAACCAGAAGAAAGACAAACATTTACATCAAAATCTTTATTATCAGACTAATAGCAAGACTGGATGTTTTAGTAATACAAGGATTTTTCTCCCTGTCTGTAGGCAAAGTCACCGTTACAATTTGGAGAGCACTTTCCAAAGTCAACACACAAAGTCAATTGAGCTTTCTATTCTCAAGTTTTATCTGAAGTACATATTCAGTAAGGGAAAACTTCCACTGATTTTGCAGATAGTTTTACTTGACTAAGGCACTAGAAATTGTGCTATGCTAATTACTTGGAGCCTAAATTATCATACACTAAGCACTAGCCTGAGCTTCTATATCACTAGACTAGTTTTGTGGCTCTCTGACACTGCTGTATTACAGACTGATTAATTTTCGTATTGATTTGATATTGTGTCATATTTAATACAATTTAGTGCCTTGTAGTTCACTTAAAATATGTTTACTATCATTCAAAATAAAAGGGGGCAGTTTATCACAGAGGTTTCTCATATGTCTGTGGACTGCGGCAGATTAAATGAACGAGACACTTTGTTCAGTATCTTGCCCATATTGTGGTGTGTATGTTGTACAGTATATATATATATTTCTTCAGCAGAACATGGGCCAGAGAAAATCCTGTCTCTAATAAAATATCTCGTCCCTATGCAAAATGTTTCCTAATGATGGAAGAGTAAGCTTCTGTGTATAGAGAAAATATTGGCTTACCAATCAACCATCTGGTGTATAGTGGGAATGGTCCGAGTAGCTTTCTCAGTTGGAACATTTGGAAAATGAATATACTGTTGCTACAGCTCAGACTGTTGGCCATGATGTTTGTGATAATGTTGTTGATTTACCAGATGTCCTGCAAAATCCTGGTGTGGTAGTGTTTCCTGCTCCTACTGAAGTCTTCATTATGTGGTGGGTTTATGATTGCAGTC
Organism: Dromas ardeola; assembly: GCA_013398915.1. Taxonomy (NCBI): domain Eukaryota; kingdom Metazoa; phylum Chordata; class Aves; order Charadriiformes; family Dromadidae; genus Dromas; species Dromas ardeola. The sequence goes on along the minus strand of VYZM01018859.1, from coordinate 2,749 downwards.
ATTTCTCACAGAGTAGGAGGAAGCTGGGAACTGTGTCCAAGCACAGCATGGAATCCATCATCCACTCGCCATTCAGTTTGCAAATCAAAATCTACCAACATGTTGCTTCTAGATCTCTAAAAATTACATGGGAATACATGTAAAGGCTTGACTAATACCACTGGCATCATTTGCCATTTTTCTAAATCACGCAATGCCCAATGCAGATGCTTGCACATCTGTCTTCATGTAAGCATGCCCGGCCCTTTTTCCTAGTTTCAAACTAGCAGGCAGGAATACAAATGGGAGCACTAAATGCTGTGTTCACTCATTATGCTCAAGAAGTGTATCTGAGGTTTGAGTAAGTATGCTTCACCACTCTGCTCCTTTCCTGTTACAGTAGATTAATGAAGATAATATATGATGTACAGCTGAGCACCTAGGCTTTGACTTCAGAAATTAACTCATCTCTTTTGCTTTCAAAATGAGTAAGTACATGTACTGCTTTCTCTTTTTTTCTTCATCTTGTCAATTCATAGGTGAGCTGTATGAGTACCCTTAGAGCAGAAGTGTAATGGAGACCAAGGCACATCTACACAGAAATGTTTTTCACAAGACTAACAAATGCATCAGTTTATTTTTATCTAGATCCTGACATGCTCACCATTCTTGTCATCATGGTGTGAACATTGCTCAGTCAGCACGCTTTGGATATAATGGCAACTTACAGGCCTGAAGTAAAAATTGTTGTCAGTGGTTGAGGAAAAATCAGAAAATGCACAAAGACTTAAAAATGCCAGGTTGGCTCTGGAACAAAAAATCAAACAAGAAATACAAACAAGTATGAAAAATATATAAACACCATTTACAAATTTAACAGGTAAACAACATTTTGTTCATCCTTCATGTTGTTTTGACTCCAGTATGAACGTTTAAAAGTTAAATTACTAATTTTAATTCAATGAATTTATATTGCTTAAGTACTGACATCCTGAACTACCTAATGGATATTTAAAAGATGAACTTACCTTTGTCACAGGCATCTCAAGGTATACAACACTCAGCTTGGCTGAGTATCAGAATAAGCATTACTATTTGGCAGCAGTATGTGAAGAGCCGGGGATCTGCCGTAGAGAAATGTGGTTCAGGCAGCACAGTCTTGTGCACACCACAGAATTGCATTCCGTGACAATTGCAGATAAGTGTGGTTTTAGTGGATATTTGTGAAAAGTCATAGAGAAAATACCAACACGTCTGTGTTTAGGTGGATCCAATGTCCACAAAATCTGATACTGGAGGCTTGGTATCCCAGGCTAACTGTGACACAGCATCAATAACAAATCTGTCTCCCAGCTCAATATTTTTTTAACAGCTAGGGAAGGGAATTTGTTGCCACTGGGAAAAAAAAAAAAATCAAGAAGAAGCAAGATTATTCATGCCTCATGCTTCATGAAAGAGGGCGTCTTTTTCTGTGTGCAAAAATAGATCCTAGGCTACATGTTGACTATGGGCTATTAATCTGAAAACAGAAAATAGCATAGTATATATTACTTGTGTCATTTCCACATTCAGAAGCAGGCAATCTTTCTGAGATATATACAAATTTCTTATGAAGGAGCATAGGTTTTCTCATAAAAGTTTCACTAGTGCTTTATTCAGATAGATTGGAAAACCTCCTTTCTTTCATATAATGTCTATCTCCAGGCTATTCAGATCCAGCTACAGTGACTCCAGCTACTATAAACCAAGTTCCGTCAGTGAGAGCAAATTTTACAAAGTCTCTCTTGTAAAGGAAAATGAAGACAGAAAATATTTAATTTGTACTGAAGAAATGGTGATTCCACATGGCTGATCCCACTGACTTTGCCCTGTGTGAGATTTCTCATTCCTCATCTCATCGCCAAGAGCTGTCTTTTAGCACATGTAATTTCCACCAATATTCTGGATTCTTCCCAGGTGAGCTTCACACGAAAATACGAGAGAGACATGGTGCAGCTGGTATCGCTCAGAGTCCCTCACTAGGTAACCGGGAACATCCAGGTAGGGAACCTGCAAACAATTATGTTTTATTAGGGCTCACTGTATGTATCACTCTTGAAAGGTGTTGCTTCAGCTCAAAGAATCAGTTGTAGCGAGATGAAATGGTCACTTGAAGACTTGTCCCAGGTGATTTGGACAAGCAACTCGCATCAGCACAGGCCACTCAAAAGTAATGTTTACAAGACTGTTACCATCAGCAATTCCCAAGCTGTTTCCAATTGTGACTACACTTCCAGTTGAGATACACTTGCAGAAACAATTTAATTTCTTTCAGATGAATGCTCCTTCTCACAACGATTATCTATGGAATTGCTGTCTCTGCTGTGTCCCGCTCCATAATATTGTCAGTAGGTAAGACTGAGGCAAAAAACAAAAACAAAAACAGCTCAGGTTTTTTATATGCTAGCTCTTATAAGTCTGGCTGTGTTTAAAACGTTGTTGACTCAAATAACTCCAACCCCTACCTCTCTGCTGGCAGATATCACGCCAGTAATAAAGTCTGCAAAAAACGAAGGCACAGATTAAGTATCTTAGCCTGACTGGTTTTTTAACTAAAATGCCAGCATGTAAAGCAGAGCAGGTGGAACGCTGGCAATTCCTTTATGCCAACTTCCATGAGGGCAGTGGCATCCTCTGGCAGAGAGGGAGGACAGACAACTGAGGACAGTAACATCTTAAGTTATACTAGCAAGACTTGCCAGAGTTTTTATGTGTCCTGGTTCCGGCGGGG
>VYZM01018857.1:209567-227725 GCA_013398915.1 Dromas ardeola | reverse complement strand
ACTCATTGATCAGGTGGTGAATAACTGTATTGCATCACTCTCTTTGTATATTCTTTTACTATTATTATTTTCTCTTCCATTACTGTTCTATTAAACTATCTTTATCTCAACCCACAAGGTTTGGGGTTTTTTTCCCTTTTCTCCCTCATCTCCCTTATCCTACTGGAGGTCGGGGAAAGTGAATGAACAGCTGCATGGCCCTAGTTGCTGGCTGGGGTTAAAACCACGATACTACAAGAAACAAACTTCAGATTTGGGACAAGACCAAGAGATAGCAGATACAGACAAGAGGATTTTTAAAAAGCTTTCTCCTGCCTACTGTACTTCTAGAGGATGGGGTCTTTCCTACTCAACCCTGAGTCTACACCAAAGCAAGCAAGGGAAATGAACATCCTTTTTTTACTTTTTTCAATCAATAACCTTTTAAAGTAACACATCAGAGGAGAATAAAAAGTAGTATGATCTGCCATGGCCCTCAAAACTGGAGCAGTTAACATCCCAACCTTGCCTTCATCAGAGGGAATCTATTTCCATGCCCATTGGCTCAATTTCTGTAGAAGTAATAGGCAGGGCAAGTTGATCCAAAACTACCCCACTATCAAGTCACAATATAAAGAGGCAATTAACCACCAATTCCCATCAAGTAAAGAGTTAATGTTGACTCCAAGTATACAGTCACTACAAGCTGGACCCAAGAATTCCGCAAGTACTGTTTATGAATCAAGTAACCAGCAACAGAGGCTCTCTAGTTGCTACGCTCTTTAGCAAACTCTCAATGCCCACTTATTCTTGGCACGTGTACCAGGCTGAGAGGCAAGACTACAGGCTCAAAGCAATGAGATATGCAGGAAGAAGCTATAGGAAGAGCATGGCAATACAGTCCTGATTGGGAGAAGTACACTGTGTAAGGGACAGGTGTTCCGATTATCAAAAAAGCAGGATGGAAGTGCTGATCTGTCATAGCCTTTAGTGACCCAGAGACTCACCTGATTTGTGAAATAGCACACAAGCACATGCATAGTTGTAAGGCTGTGTAGACATGTTTTATATTTACCTCCATTTTTAGAAGGAAATTTTAAGGGCTACACAGCATTATTAAGTAGGTTGGTCACACAAGCAATCCAAAGGAAAAAACCACATAGGATTGGAAACAGGATTCCAAGAGAGGTAGGGGGTAAGTAAGCTTGTAGGGACAGCAGACAGGCCAACCTAAACCCCCTTTCAGGAAGCAAACAAATCATAGATCCTGACATTACATAGTACTGCCACTGCCCTAAACCTTCTAATGTACTCTCCTGAGGGGACTTTTTGGTAAGAACTATATAGTACAGTGCAGAAGTCTTTTCGGAGTCAGCATTCATTTCACAATCCAACGGAAAAGGGAGGAAAGATCTATGTTTCAAACCTCTGTAATCTAAACTTCACAAATGAGTTAAGACAATATCAACAAGATAGTAGAGCAGTTCATGCCTAGGAGAATCTGAGGAAGAAAAATCCTGATCCTGTATGTCCTCAGATAGATTTTCTTATTTTAATATGTCAGAAGTCTGTAACGACAGTATTGTCTATTTTTTAGAGATGTCCCACTTACCAATGAATGCAGTGACTTTTGGATTGATGATCCCACTTGGCAAAAGATGAAAGTCATACTCCACAGAATCCACAACAACTGTATGCCCTGCATTATTGCCTCCCTGGGGGAGAAGAAAAATAATAATTAAAAAAAAAGTGTTAACCGTTTTTGAAACTAAAGACAAATCAACACACAGTATAGAGATGGAATAAACCGATTCCAGCTCCAAGTCTGCAGCTTTCATTTCTGTTACTGACAAAGGATCTTTCAGAGATCTCCCAGGAAATCAGCCGAACTTGTTTTGTCAAACGCAACAATTTCAACATCAGTATCATCTGTCATATAGACTTTGGACAGTATTTTGGTTCATCAAAGGTACAAGAGCTTGGAATAAGATTAAAATGTTTCTAAAAATTATTGGACAGAAGCGTAAGTATTCTAGAACATGCAAACATTTCTAAAAGCCATCATCAGTTTTACTAGGTTCCTATTACAGTTATGGAGAGTATTAAAAGTGGAACTGCAACCTTAGCAAAGAAAAAAAAAATCATCAGTTAAACTGAGTATATAAAACCATATAGTTATTGGGAAAGATAAGTCTCTTTTGAATGTTTTCCTATGAGTAGTAACCCGCAAAGTTAACTTACTCATTCTATACTTCCTCAGCGATAAGAGAGGTCTGTAATAGTACAAGTCACTTACATCTGAAACATGCTGTTAAGTACTGAACCTAGAAGCAACTAAGACGATTTGTGGTTTCGTAAGTTACAGGAAGCCATTTACATCAAACTAACACTTAACATTTCTAGCTTTTTTCATTACCACAAAGAGTATTAAAAGATTTGTTCAACTCAAATATGTCCAAAAATACAAAAAGAAGCCTGTGATGAAGTCTTAAAGAGGGTCAAGACAGGCTTATGAAACTAAAAAGATTACAAAATAGTTACCAAATATCCCCAGTTCTTGTTTGTTGTACTTTTGAAAATAAGCTTACACTCTCTTGTGACTGAGTCATTTGTGCAAGACAAGGGTACATACAAAATGGTCCCGTTTTGGAATATCTTTTAGAGGCACCTTGCACCAGAAATAAACAAACTGCTTCATAGAAGAAAAGCCTTAAAGGAAAGACTTTTAATCTAAGCCTTCTTTCAGCACAAAGAAGCTGAAGGCATTATAGGAAGAAAGGCATTATAGGAAAAGAAGAAAAAAGAAACTATATGAAATATTAATCTACGGAATTATAAATCTGAAATATTTCAGAATAAGGTATCACATACGGTCTTTTCTAAGTAATGGACTCAACAGCTACTTGCCATTTACACATTTACAAAGCATGAGTGCAATACATAAAGCCATATATCTGACATTCCAAATAAAGAACATTCTCAGATATCAAACATTTGTGCCAGTGTATAAACACACGTGCCACAGGTAAAAGCCTAATCTCAGTGAAGTTAGCAATGAAAATTCTCAGAATTTCCGCATTATTTATCTGAGGACTTGCAGACATTCCACCTCCTTTGGAAACAGAGAGAAGATTTACAATCCTTCACCCAAAAAAGGAAATGCCTGAATTTAAGAAAAATTTAAATGATTTATTGATATAACGTAGTTTTTCCACGTAGTGAACAGTACTTTGAAGAATTTGTAGAGATTTCTGGATGCAGATGGTTTTCACTACAAATGATCTGACTTTATCACAGAAGAACAAATTTTCAATTCACAAGTGAAACATATTGAATGCATAAGTAAAGCAAGCTTTTCAAGTTTATCCTTTTAAGAAAGTAAAAAATGTTCAGTAAGAACCTTCCTCCTCCTCCTCCCATCCTTCCTACTCAACAGTAGCTGTTAAGAAAGATTATTTGGTGGTCTACCACTTCTACAGTTGCATCTTTGATTTAAAAGGACGTTAACTAGCTACATTTAAAGCCATTTTTGAAATGCAATGCTGATACTCTTGAGCTACTGCACATTACTCCAAAACTAGGTAATATTCTAAGAACTATTACATTATATACATACATAAAATATACAAAGAAAAGATGCTGGTTTTCTACACAGCGTTTGAGAACTTAAGCAAAACCTTTCTTGGGGAAAAAAGAACAGCTGTGTACTAAAGTAGCACTTACAATCAAGTACATCTGCTGAAAGTGGTAATTACCTTCTTCCTCATCAGATTCCTTCAAATTATTCCTTTCTATCAGATCCACTGGTTAATATCAGTCTAGACAAATTTAACATGAGCACTGAAGTGATTTAAATGAAAATTCAATAAATAGGTCCAAGTAAAACACTGAGGTAGTAGTAATTTACAAATGGGAAGACAAGTCCAAAGTCTCCCACTGCAGCATAAATAAACTGGACTAACCCACAAACAACACTAAGATTAGTGAATGACTGTTCATTTGAAATCCCCTACTATCTGGATGATTTTATTTCGTGTTTCGCTTCTCAATTTTTAAAAAAAAAAAAAAAGTTTTTCTAGCATCATGAATGTCAAATAAAGAGGAAGAAAAAACTGTGATTGTGGAAATTAGATCATGATTAACAATGAACTCTTACTCTCTTAAAGTTTGTCAAGCTAATAGTGCCATTCAGACGTGCTAACTTAAAATTCAGTGGTCACGTCTGCTTACGTAAAGTGTACAGCATGCAGACTCAGGCTCTGTTCATCATGGAACACAGATGCTGGTTTTTGGTGGTGTGTTGGTTCCATGCTCATTGAAAAATACCCCATAGCTCACAGAAAAATGGCATGTTACCTTTTAAACCCTGAACTACACACAGCACAGCTCATACCTCATCTAGAAGCAAGCTAGTTATATATATTTCTGCATGTTTACTGTGACCAGTTATACTTTAAGGCATTTTGCTAGAGACTCAAGCAGAAAACTTGACATTATGTGTGATGAATAGCCATCTGAACACACTTAGGCCATACTGTCTGAAATTACTGAAAAATAAATTGGTTCTATTTTACCTCAAACCCAGGCACATGCTAATACCTCAAGGTTTCCAAATGCTTATTTTCAGATTAGACTCAAATCTGAATCTTAGAATTTCGTTGTTGATAATATTATGATGCCTATGACGCAAAAAGATTCAGTCCCAGAAGTGCTATTGATAGCAGTCGTCTGGTAGAACATTAAATCAGTCCCCATCCTGCTTTGGATGTCATTCTGTCAAAATGCATCATTTTGAAAAATATTTTTAATTTCAAACCATATTTTAGGAGAGCATTAAAACAACAGCATTTCATTAATTCAGTTTTTAAAATTCTGCTGTTGATTTACAGGTAAGCTACCCTAACTGCAGAAGTTCAGGTGTATAGTTACACAGTTAGGAATTGTAGTATATTAAAAGAATGGTTCACACTGTACACTTACAGTGAACTAGCAGTAAAGTGTACACATGTTGTGTGCTCAGACATTGCACAACACGGGTTTGGTAAACAATTCTTATTACAAAAACCTGAACTCAGAGTTCTAGTGGTGGTGAGGTGGAGAGGTGGGTTGTTGTTAGGTTATGGGGCTTGGGTTTGGTTTGGGTTGGTTTTTTTCCTCCTTCAGAAATTTATGATAATGCCAACATCTTTGTAATGTAGGCAAGTATTGACTCTGGGCATAATTCAAGGTATAAGCTGATGAAGTCACTCCTGGCTTCAGTACTTTCCATCTGGATTTCTCGCTCCTCCTCCTTCATCATATTAAACCAAATGGGACCAGTTATGTCATTCAAGTTAACACTCCTTTGATTCAAATGTTCAAACATTATTAATGGAGAACTAACTGTGGAATTTATTTTCACTATTAAATAAACAAAGTTCATGCTCAAATGATCTTCAATACATTCTATAAAGCTTTGGCCAGAGGGAAATTAAGATATACAAGTCATTTCTTGAGGCTCGCAATGCTCCCTAGTTAACTAAATATAGTAATTAGTCTACCATATCTTGGTAATCTTCTAGGTACCCAAACTACAGGAGTTACTCCTAGTCACGTGAAAACTGAAATGCCTGCCTTGGGCCAACACAGGCAGAGGGGCCAAGTGCATGGCAAGACCAAAAGATGCTCTTGCTCAGTCTGGAATAAACTATGTGGATGTAGCAGTGGCTCCTTTTCCCTTTCTCCCTGCACAACAGCAAGATTTCCTTCAGCTGAGCCAAGAAGCGTGTCATGGCCAACGCGCTCACTAGGACAAGGCAACTCTGGATTCAGCTACAAATAGATGGACTGCACAAAAGGATTGAGGGGGACCCAGGGGGGAAGATGACTCTTTATACATGAGAGGTACAGGGCGGCAGCAGCAGCACTCTGAACAATAAAATTCTTCACTGGGATGCTTTCTTCCGATTCTGCAGAATGGTAGCAGAGAAAGCCCTTCCAGAAGTCAAAATGCGGGCTGTGAAGGAGGTCAGGCAGCCAAGGCAGAGCTGGCTTTGCCAGAGTAAGAGAAGTAATATTGTGCGGATTAAAAAATAAATAAAGAAATAAAGAAGAAAGGTAATCAGTAAAAAGAAACAGCATGACATAGTCAAGAATGTCTAATAGACTCAAGACTTTACTTGCTGGGTATTGCAACGCAGTATTTCATTCCAAAATTATGCAAAAGAGGTTTTCTGAAAGACAGCAAAGACACAAATATCTAATGCAAAAGACAAGCAAGAAAGCCCTTTTAAGAAAAAAAGAAAGACTATTTTAGCGATTTTTAGGTAAGCTGAACTTGCAGAAGACCAAAAAATCCAGTTCAGGATAGGCAGTACAGGTGGGACCACAAGAGAGCTTTCAAGGTCCAAGTACCCACTAAACACAAACCCACTGAACCTTCTTCATAAAGTTTTGTGTTCTCTCCCTCTGCTTCCATGGTTTCTGTGCTCTGCTGCGAGAGCGGTCTAACCCCACTCATCTAACATATTATTAAGAAAGAAAAAAAAACCAACCAAAACAAACCAACCCCACACACAAAAACCTCCACTTGTTTCTTTAAATACTTTCTAAAAACATTTTGTGAAATTTTTTTCTTTTTTCACCCCTGCATCTCACAGGATGTTAAAATATCAGATATAGTATTGGAAACCCTCAGATCATCTATCAGAACAGAAGCAAAACTTTGAACCTAACTAAGGCTGTCTCTCTTAAAATTAATTTAAGAACCTTCTTCCACTCTCCTCCCCAAGCCTCATGTCTCTGTCAGTTTAAACAGCTATTAATGAATATATCATAATTCTAAAAATAATTAAAAACTTTTTAAACTCTAAACATTAATCACTGAAAATTAATTCTGATTCTTATCCTACCAACAACTGTGTATATTTATTTTCTTAAACATACAATTACCACAGAGGAGATAAATTGGTTTTTTGCATATGTAAGCACATCCTTCAAGTCTTGGATACATACAGCAGAATCCCTACACACTGTGAGCTTCTCATTTCAATAGACACAATCTAGAATATCCCAGCATTTTTTTTTTTTAAGTCATTTCGTTCTGGAAGTCATGCCAAAAGGTATCTGCTAGTTACCTGAAACTTTTCTAAGTACAGCATCGTCCCTGAAACACACCAAGGACACAAAGTCAAACAACAAACACAACAGAAAAACAGATGTTTATTGCCCAAAAGGCTGTGCATTCAAATACTGTGAACTGGAAGTATATTGTTGGAAATTATTAGAAAAAAAACAGTTCTTGTTAATATTACACCAGAGAGTAAGCACTTCATAAACTGAATACGCATAATGCTTAACTTTGCTTGTTTAACACTGAAATATCTCTCTAGATTAGGTTATTACTAGGCTATTTAAGTAAGAATATAAACAACCCTCTCCCTTAAGTTCTAATAAAGCTCACTAGCTCACTTAGAAGAGAGAGTGCTATTAAAAAAAAAAAAAAAAAGCCAAACTGTTTCTCTTTAGGTTTTCTTTACACTAAAAAACAGCCCCTGGACTTGGGCTCATTTAATCGCAGAAAACCGAGTATATAGGCAAAATAGGCTCATACATTGCTAAAGAACAGAACATGAACAGATTCTCCAACTAGCAACACAAACCAAAGAGCAATAAGAACCAGTAACAACATGATATACTCCTATCAAGAGGCTAACACAGGCTTACTGCTCCTGAAGTCCCAATCATACTCTGCTTAGATATAGCACCATTTATCTGTGCATGTCTGTCAAGGCACAGCGTTGCAGTTTTAGCATACTCTGAGGTTTCCAAAATTGGATTTTCAGAAGTCAGCAATCTTCTTAGCAGTGTATTTTGAGGTAAATTAAAAAAGGTTAAAAGCATTCCGTTTGTTTGTCCTTTCTCCTTTCCTTGCACTATTTGTTCTCCTCGTATCTTTCATTTGGAACAGTTCTCTCTCCTTTCCCTAAGGACTCTTTGGTGACCAAGGGATCAGCCCTTTCAGCATCCCACAGCTTTACCAAATTATTATGTTAAATTGTGTCTCTAATCGAATTTCCCCAACTTTTCAAGTGTGGGCAGCACGAACTTTGCAATACAAAGCAATACAAATACAATGTTGTCCTTCTTTAACTTTTGACTTTTCCTTGGAGTCAACTGTTGTTGCTCAAGGCTTTGAAACAACACACCAAAGTCAGGGTGGCTGGTTTCACGGTTGGACCCAGTCTCCAGTTTTCAGATTACCCGTTGCTGCCTATGCTGCTGCCAGCAACGCTGAAGGAGTAACTGCCACCAGGTGACATTCAACATTTGTGCTGATAACAGGGGAAAACACAAGCTTGCTCAAAGTGCAGGGGGAACCAAACACCTATTTTTTTCCCCAACAATATCAGTTCAAACAATCCATGGAATTACGAAGTTGGGCATCTTAATCATAGCCTTGATACAAAAAGAAACAAACCAAACCAAAACAAAAAAAACCCCACCTCAACTGTGAAAGTTTCCTAGTACCCTTTACCTAAAGAGTTGTTGGTTTGTTTTTGAGGGGTTTGTTTGGTTTTTGTTTTGTTGGGTTTTTTTAAACTTCTGCACATATCCAGCTCAAAAGGGTGCCAGCTGGACTGGGATGAAAAAAATTTATTTCCATTTATTTGGAGATGCAGTGTGAAAGTCATCATGAACAACAAGCGTGAACCTATGCATTTCAGTATATGGATTTAGTTTGGGGCCTTTTTACTTTGATGCTCTGATGGATAAGCAATTTAAAATCCTATTACGACACAGTAGCCTTTTTTCTCCTTTCATGATCCTGACACTATTAAATTATACTATTATTTTAGAGTATTTTAAGTCATTACGTGCTAGAGTGAAAGTAAGGTCAGGCAAAATCTGTCATATTTTAAGCAAAACCTGTTGTTTTAAGGTAACTAAATGCATAAGCTTTTTAAAAAGGCATCATTCCAATTTCACTGGTGTGGTATGCTTAAATCACTTCCTTGAAAAAGTACATGATCCCTCACCACTAGCTGGTAATCCTGAAATATCCAAGCTATTCAACATGTAGAACAGCTAAGTACACAGGACTCTGACAGAAAGGTGCACAGTAATAGACAAATTATCACACAAGTACTGTTCGAATGACAGCCATCCTGGTAACAAAACCCCTTATTTACCTGCTTTCTAGAAGCTTCATTCCAAAAAACATTCCCCATGAAATACCACTTTTGAAATATTCCTTTTACAGTGGTAAGCTGCTCAGAGATATTATTGCTTTTTTTAAAGCAAACAAAAAAAAAAAAATAGAGCTTTTTCTTCAGCTTGCCCAAGAAGATCAAGCAGCCTAAAAATCCTTCTCAGGGTAAGCACCACACCCAAGAATCTGCATCCATATATTCAATTTAGATAGGTTAGTCAGTACTACGCACAAAGCAAGATACTCTTCTAAAACGTACCTATCCTGGCAAACGTGAACAGAATCAGTTACATGTGCACAGGGGGGGAATAAGATAGCAAAGGTCGCCGCAAGTATTGTACATCTGGGGGCCATTTGATAAACATTCTTAGGAAACGCCCTTTTTGCAATAGTTTTGAGTGCCTGAAAATACTAGCTTGGAAGGAAAAAAGTCATTATCTGCTAGTTGACATCATACTGGAAACACACTTGATGTTTCTATAAATCAAACAAGTGACTCCTCCTAGCCATAACACACTATCAAAGCACTGGAAGGCAACACTTACCACAAACAATACACCCACGCACACAACACAAACACACCAGTTCCCACCATACTGTACCAATGGCCCAGATAGTCTCACTGGAAAACATATCGAAGACTAATCAACAGTATCAGAGGACTACATTTTAAACATACTGACTGAACAGTATTTCTAATAGGACACCTACGGTAATTTTAAGGTACATCATTTCAGCACTTCCCCGTCTATGCAAAATGGCTTATTTTCTCTTGCATTCTATAGCTTTTATATATCTTAACTGCTAGCTAAAGTCTTTTGGGTAAAGAACTGAATAGAACTAGCAACAATACTAATGCAAGTACCTGACTACAGTTTTATGATTATTTTTCCTTACAGCTCTGAAGATTGAAAACGATTTTTAGAAGTGTAACTCTTAGAAAGGTGTATTCTAGAGCCAAACCAGTAAACTCAAAAGAATGTATGAACAACCTTGAAGAAAGAGAAGTTTTCTCACTTTGAGCCTTCCCATAGCACAAGAGCTCTTTTAGCTTCCTACATTTTTTCCATGCAAAACAGCTTCCGAATCATGTACAACACACGGAGAAGGAGCATAATAATATTTAACAACAATTTTTCTTCTGGAATTGCATTGCTGTACTAGTCAAAAGTCCCCAGGGAACATTCATGGATTGAGCTGATTCACTGGACAAATAAGAACCAATCGTTTTTGGAGTTATGGCAGAGCCTTGATAATTTAATGAAGTTAATTTGACAAAATAGTAATGACTTCAGCCTGTCTTCAGAAAGTCTAACTGATGACTACTTCACCAGCCTTTTTGCATCATGACCTTTATTGTCAGGATTAAAGACAGATGCTCTTTATTGACAAAAATATTATTTTCTTGAAAATTAAAACAGTGCAAGGGAGTTTATCAAGTAAGACTTCATTCAGGTTTACAGTGCTTAACCAGCCACTACCAAAACTCAGCTAACAGAACAGTGAAGTTGAAATAACCACCGCCTGGGGTTTTGTTTTGGGTTTTACCAAATATGAAGGTACAACCAGAATGTTTCCTAAGAAGTTTATTCAAGAATTTATTCATTTATTCAAGAATAACTTATTTGGCTTTCCACAAATATACTTCAACAATATTTATGTTTACCAAGGACATAAAAATTTTAAAGAAAAAAAATAAAAACAAAAAACCCCATCAAACTGGGAGTTACAAGTTCCAGTATGCTTTATGTGCAATGCCTGCTAACTTAAGAGCTCATCTGAACCTAAGTGAAGCCAACAATTGAGGAAGCATAGAACCTCATTTTCTAAAAAGACTCTGAAAATGACACAAAGCCATACCCGAATGTGTATAGAGAAATCTTGAATCAGAACTTTTTCCTCTGGTGACTTTGCTCAGAAAAGTTCTGTGCTCCTGGGTTTGCAGCCAATCTCTCTGATTTACCTGAAAAGTATGCAAAGGACTTGACCACTTCTCCTTCCAGTTTAAGGGAAAAGGATTTGCAGTTCTTCGATTTTCCTGGCGCAGCGGACTCTTCCAGGAAAAACGTACATACTTATATCCATCATTCACCGAGACCCTTGCTTCTGATCTTAAGTTCATTCTAGCTTCCAACTTTGCGATTTTTCCTTCCCTTTTTTTTTTAAAAGAAGTGCAAACAGTCTAATAGGAAACATTAATGTATCAACTTGGAGCAAGCAAAGACAAAAAGGAAAGCAGAGTTGCTTGTTCATAAACTGAAAGCAAAAACACTACTTGTCTTAAAAAAAAAACCCAACCAAACAACAAAATAAAACCCCCACAAACCCAAGTAAGACATTCTCTGCTTTTTAAAGCTTTTGTGTACAGCACAAAGAGCAAGAGTAAATGTGTGTCATTGTGTGTTAGCCAAGGAAGTGTATGCTTAAGTATGCGCCATGTGTACCTACGTAAGGAGAGCATGCAAGGAAGAAATCACTGCAGGAACACATTAAAAAATATAACACATTTGAAACTAACATGGAGGAACAACAGCCTATCCTTCTCCATTTTAAATCCACGTAAGTTGAAAATAGGCATTTTAGTTTCAGAGCATATCTTCATTAGTCAAGGACAGACTAGATGTTAGTATAATAACCAGAACGGTTAAACCCGTTTTAAACATATCAAGAGGGCATTTCAAACCCTGATGCCTTGCCTACAGCAGTACTCTCATAACTGCCAAGACTGGTCTACGTTAGTGGAACTTCACCTAACAGTGGATGTGTACAGGGAAAAAAAGATTAGAAAAGCAGACTGAAATTACTATCAAAAGCATACTGTGAATGGCTCTCCATACAGATACTAAATACAAAAGTATTTAAAGTAGCTCTGAAATACTGACATATGCATTTAAGAGAACTATCTACTCAAAAAGTCTATGATGACAATCACTGCCTTTTCTTATGACGTGATCATGCCAAGTTGTCTATCTCAAAAATATGATGCCTCAGGGTAGAGCAAAGAAGTCTTTCAAGTTATTTCCTCTAGAATAGAAATTAGTTGTCTAGTTTAAAGAGATGTTATCTCATGCTACGTTAAGGAAGAAGCCATACACTCCTTTCAACTCTCCCCATCAGATGTGTGTGTGCATAATTTTTTCTACAGTTTACTTTTATTGCTACCACATTCCAGCATTCTTTTCTAGCTCAGGGCAACCACTGTTGTTTCTGAGCTAGCTATACAAGTGACTGCCAAGTTGGGCAAGAAGCAAGTCAATGTTGCTTTGGCATCATATGGTTGTAAACATTTTCATTTAACTCTTAGATGAAAAGTCAAAAATACATCAAGAAAGCTGGATAGTATCATACTTACAAGAAACTTAAGAAAGGCTCCTTCTTGCCACAATCAGAATGCCACAATCTCGGAATGCTGAACACACCTTTAAAAAGTTGATCGGGTCTAGTGAACAGACATATCTGAACCCCTATGACGCAATCTAACTAGACATAGCTTTGCAATTGCGAGGCTATTTGCTCCTCATTTCAATACATATTGCCAAAAATCTACTTTGAACTTCAGATTGCAAGCCATCTCCCTTTAAAAAAAAAAATTTAAAAAAATCAAGGTTTTGATAACTAATTCATTCTCTCACATACCAGATTTTGTGAATAATTTCTTACTTTCTCCCCCCTCCACTCCCACTGAATTAGCAGCTAACAAACTCTACTGTATAACCTACTCCTAGATTTCAGTATAAACAACACCCAGCAGCTAGCAATTTTCTTCCTTGACAATCCATTCATGTTTGTAAGATCTAAACCTAGTTCAAGGAGCCATCATGTTACACACTTAAAAGTTTCTAAAACTTTGGCTAGACTTCAGAAGTTTTTGAATGTGTAGGACAAGAATAGTTGCATCAGAACAAGATCAAGTGCGTGGTCTGCGGCAGAATATGAGAGAATAAGCATATTATGTTTTACACATTAACAAATAAAAGAAATAATTAACTTTACTGAAGTCTATTAATCTCAAAAAACTCCATACATCTCTCTATACTGATAGAACTCGCTCTGAGGAACTGCTATTGAAAAACAATATTCAGAAAGACTCTTTAGAGCTGGTTTTGGCTTAGTTTCACCTGATCTGCAAAACCTTGTACTGTTGCGATGCCTATAAGTTTGGTAGTGAACAGGATTCATTATCCAAGTCCAGAATAAAGACCAACCTATCCCTAGGAGAGAAAAGAGATCAAGGGAGGTAGGCTGATAAGGAACAAGAAAAAAAGCTGAAGGCATAGATTGGTCCAGCACTGCGTTGCTTCAGTGCACAAAAATCCACCGATGTTTGCTACGTATCACAAGAATATTTAAGAAAGGATATGAAAAACAAAAAGTGACTTTGGGAATACTTACAGAGAACATCTTCCAAATGTGTGACGTAGTACAGTAGAAATAAAAACTATATTTGAAATCTTAATAAGCTGCTATAGAGTACTGCATCTTAACCAACCAAATGCAGTAAACTTTTGTAGTAACAGTAAGATTCAAAGAACAATAAGAAACCAGTAGATCAAGGTGTAATTTGCTCTTTAGTGCTATTAAGATCTTCTTTGTTAACGGTACAAAGCTTATGAACTGGAAAATCAGATTTCAACTGTTCTGTCTGAAATAATTTAGACATTGTGTGATTGTTTACAGCAACAAGAGATCACCTGTCAGTGATGCTCTAAAGCAGGTCTGTAAAGCATATGACTCACTGATGGGGCAGGCCAAAGAACTCATTTTACTGACCTCTCTTTCCTCACCAGAGCACGTTATTGGCATGCTGCCAACTACTACAAGGTCCAAAAGTGCACCCAGCACTTAAAAAAAAAAAAAAAAGCCAACAAAAAAAGAGCTCTAGCTAGACATCCCATAATGAATGCCTGAGCAGCTAAAAAAGCACCAATAGCTGTAGCTACCGATTCTGTTATTCCTAATTCCGCATGGCCTGCAAAGGCTCCAGACTAAAACACCTTTTCAAATGAGAATATTTAGAAAAAAGAAAAAAAGTGGGCTTGGTGAAAGGAAGATAAGAAAATCACATTTTAAAAAACAGTGGCTATATACAGACTAGTGATACGGAGGTATCAGGCAGCACTGGTCTGAGGACTTCAGTCAGCAGTTATCAGCTGATCAATCATCACTGCTTAACCCCAAGAATCTGCACTCTAAAAACTTCTCAAATTGTTGTACTGTAATTGCTACATATCAAGTGATCAGCGATGGCGTCACTATACCCACTTTTGTTTGGGGGTAGGAAGAGGAAAAGGGAGTCCGAAGAATCCACACATTGCAATTACCATGCGTTAGCAGCTGAGGAGTAGGAACGGTGTGACCCCACAGCAGAGCAGGCAGAGCAGAAATGCTAAGTTACGGACAGACCATACTGAAATCAGCCAAGAAGATTTGGTAAGAAGCTGCGATTCTGTTTTAAAGTAGTAACAAGATGTACAGTAGAACTGAGGAAGCAGGGAAATAGGATTCTTTAGCATAGGGAGCATGGCTTGAAAATAATTCGAAGACTTAGAAATCTCACTCACCTGTGTAAGTTATATACTCTGAATAAATCAGCTACCTCCAATAGTAAGAACAGGAAGTGACCAAAAAACTGCTGATGAAATGAGTAAGTGAGAACAGAATCACACAGTGCAGACATTACATTTTTTTCCTGTATGCATACACTGGTAGATTGGGTGCAGGGGGTGGTGTTAATGTAAGGGATACATAGTATATTTTGGTACTGTATTTGTTTTGATAAAATGATTATCTAAAATAATGTGCTTGCTTGCACTAACTTGCCATTCCCATATCCAGTAACAAATGAAACTCTGGTAATTAAATTCCCTAATTTGGTTGCATTCTGCAGTGGTAGGAAGTCCCTTAATCAGAACAAGAAATGTTTTCCTTTTACTTTCCATTACCCGTGGAACTGACAAAAAAACCTACGTATACTTTTAAATGGCAGCACGGATAGCTGCTTACCAACAGGAAACGGTGTCAATCAAAAACCACGAAATCACAGTTTTTCTGGCAACTATTCCTGAATTTCAAACCAATTCTTGCTCTACTTTACTGTCTGGACTATGATTTATGTGATAGCAGGTAAACAGACTTTGCTCTGTAAGCCACCGAAGGGCAGATATAGGTTTAAGTGCAAAAGTCTCACCAATACATTTGTTTTATCGAAAGTATCATTTTACCAGATACCTCCTAGAGGTAAACTAAGGCCAATTCAAATTCAACAGTGGAAAAACAAGTACATAGTTTGCCTGTCATGTAGACATGTCTGTATTAACTGCATCTGAACCCTCTGTACTAATAGTGCCCTCATAAAACTGTCAGAGTTGCCAGTGCAGCTGCATGAGCTATGACATACATGCAGCCACCTAGATATATTTTAATTTTAGTTTAGTCTCTTCAAATAGTTGTTTTTGAAACCATAATACTACTTTTGATAAATGTGAATCTGTCTTCTGAAAAGAAAATCCCATACTCTTGCACTGAGTACAAAAGTCCTTTCAACAACCTCTAACCCTAAGATAAAGTACTGTGGAGGGTTGTATTTAGAAGAAATAGAGCCATAATACAGCTTACTTACTGATACACTTATTTGGCTGATTGTACCTAAGCAAGCACCTCATTCCAGATGCCATAGCCAGCTTGTTAAACAAGTGACTGAAGTCATAAGCACACCAGCTATGTAGGAGACAAGAAGGTATGGCCACAGATTTCTGAGTACAACTTCTTGCAAAGCCTTTACAGGCATTGTAAAAGTAAGTGATAGTTCTCGGTTCTGGGACAGGACCATTTTTATGTTCTGCATCTGCACAGAACCAGGGACAGTGACATGAAAGCCACACTGGAGCTCCTAGTTTTACTGAAAACATAATGCCAGTTTCCAAGACATCTTAGACCTGCTACAACAACTTCCCAAGTTCTCCAAGCAAACAGTTGTACTAATAAATTTTTCACAAGAACACACTAGAAATATTTGATCTCATCCACAGGCATTCTAGCAACTCTGTGGCATGATGAATAGAAAGAACCATCCTAGAATAAGAGTATAATGGCAAAATAAGAATCAAAAGCTCCAATTACAGAAAGCTGATATTAACAAGAGGCAAAGTAATTGTGTTACAGTCTTTCTTTCTGGACTTGCACCACTATGAAAAGCACACAAACCACACTCTAATTTATCAGCAGTAACAAAAACATCTAGAATATGCTTATATACACAGCAAGATGATTTAATAGCTCAGTACCACTGAAAGAGAATATTCCTATTTTCCCCTCTCATTCTGAGAAACTGTTCTTTGTGCCTACCCTGTCCTGGGGTCCTCTTTTCATCAAGGTTCTCTGAGACAATTAAGTTAAGTTTTATTTACTAAAATGGTAAAAAGTGAATCCAACAAAAAATAGTCTCCTGCCATTTTGGTCAGTTAAATCAACTTACAGAAGTGTTCACGTGCCAGAGTCTGCGCATGGGAGGAGACCCAGACAGCACAGCCATCAACAGGAAAGGGAAGAAAGGAGGAAGAAAAACTCCTTCCTTCAGCAGGAGCAACAAGCTGTTAGAAATGGCAGAACAGGCCATGACATTCAAGCCTGAGGTAACGGCATCTTTCTTCCCTTTTCTTGATCCTTTACCCATCTGATTCAAAAGTAGTAACAAATACACTAAAACACATGCAAACAAAAATTCACTGTCTGCCCCTCTCCCTCCACCGACACTTCTGAGCATAAAACATACATGCTCACCTAAATGCCCTTCAAGTTTCAAGAATCAAGTTGTAAAGGACGAACTGAGTCACTGTGTTCTATAACCCACAAAACCAGGCAATCATGCCACAGCACCACACCACATTTTATGATTTTTTTTTTAAAAAAACCAAGATACATAGGAAAAAGTAATTCATTTGCGAAAACAGCTATTTAAGAATATGGTTTTTACTTCAAAATTAAAGTATCTGAAGTTCAAGTTTTTGATTTGTCAGCTTTGCAACTGACTTGGTTTTAAAAGCACCAGTTTTACGCGCAGATCTCCTTAGAAAATACAATGCTTCAGTATTCGCACTCTTCGGGAAACGATACACTCTTCCAAAATATACTTATTTTAGAGCAAATTTAATTTGTGCATTCAACAAAAGCATACGGATAATGACACTTACGTGAAGCCTGCGCTTGCTGTAGGCATTTTACACTGCTGTATCTCTTAACTTCAAGGAAAAAAAACACACATGGCTTTAGTTCACTATGTTGTGCTCTACAGAATTACTACACTAGAAGTGTTAGGAAAAACATCTCCTCAGATCCGTGTTGTTTTAATGCAGGCATTTAAAAGTACCGTGCCTGCGGGCTAGACTCACTTTTTTTGCTCTTTTGCTGGAATAAGGCCCCCATACAGGAAAGAAAAATTAAAAAAAAAAAAATAAAAACCAACGAAGATGGGATTCCACTGACACAAGAGTGATATTGAAGCAAGGGCAGGCGACTCCTTAAAAAGCTAGTTTTAACCCCAAGAGGACCGAGCGGCTGGGGACGACATGCGCACCCTCACGTGCATCCTGTACCGAACCGCCGGTTCCGTGCCGGGGGCCGCCACTGCCCCTCCGAGGGGGGGCGGCCAGCGCAGCGCAGCGCAACACGCTCACCGCCGCTGCGGTTTAGGCCACGCCGCCGCCGCCGCCGCCACCGGCGAGGGCTCCCGGCCCCGCAACGATGCTGCGGGAACCGCCGAGCGCGGCCCCTTCCCGGCGCCCCCCAGACAAAGAGTGGGGCGGCGGCGGGCCCGAGCGGGGGAAACGCGACCCCGGGCGCATTCCTCCTGCTGGAGGCGAGGAGGGCGCCTTCCTCCTCCTCCTCCCGGCGCCGGGACGGGGACAAAGGAGGAGCGGGAGGGCTGCGGAGCCCGGCGACGGGGCTCTGGCCAGGGCTGCTGCCCCGCCGGGGAAGGCTTCACTGCCCCGCA
>VYZM01018857.1:169919-209211 GCA_013398915.1 Dromas ardeola | reverse complement strand
TGCCCGCTCCGGCTCCGCTCCAGGCACATGCGGCAGCGCGCGGCAGCTCCGCTCCGCCTCCTCCCGGGCGGGCGGTGGTGCCGCCGCCTCCAGGTGCCGCCGCCTACCGGCCCCACCAGCGCGGCCTCCCCCGCCAGGCAGACCCTCTCTGCCCTCAGGCGGAGCCCCGCCCCGCTCTCCCGCCGAAAACCGGAGCCGCCGCCGCCACTCCCGGCGGCGGTTTTTTTTTCCCTTCCTCGCCCTTGCGCCTCTTCTCCCGCGCCTCCCAGCCCGGACTACATTACCCAGCGGGCTGCGCGGCCTCCACCGCGCCGGGCGCCTCGCGGAGCCGGGCGCGGTGCATGCTGGGGCGTGTAGTCCCCGAGGGCCGCACCTGTGGCAGGACGGGGTTCTGTGTCGGTTTGCCCCACGTGGCGGCGCGAGGCCGTGTCGGTTGGGGAGCGGGCGGCGGGCGGCCGTGGACCCTCGCCGGGCGCTGCCGGCCTTGCTGTGGCCGGATGGCGGCTGCGCCTGGTGGAGGTGGAAGGAGGAGAAGGGGTGCTAAGGGCAGCCCACGTCAGGCCTGGGCTCAATATGTGTTCAAGCTGCGGCCTTGGGTTTGGTGGCCGCAGATCCTGTGGTGTCCCTTCTCCACAGCGGGCCCTCAGGCCCACGGCCTGACCTGCTACAGGTGTCCCCTGAACCAGAGCGGGTGCCTCTGGTCCCTGCCAACCTGGGGGGCCCAGCACTGGTGTGGGTCCCCTTTTCCCCCACGTTACATCCGTCACAGATATACAACCTGCTAAACGTGCGCTTGCAGTATGTCACAGCTTCGGTTGTGTGGTTAGCGTTGCCGACTTAATGAGAAGAATGTAGATTAGTGTTTGTCAAACGAACCAGGGGCTAAATGTAAGAGGCCGTTTTCTCCAGAGGCACCGGAACACGGCCCCGAGCTTATTCATGAGGAAAAAAAAATAATGGAAAAAAACCATAGCAGCATAATGCCTTCATCATGCATACTTGAGGGTTTAGAAGTGGAACTGATGTCTCAGTGGCTGTTTTCATTCTTTCCTGCTTCACAGAATCAACACCCCTGGGGGAAGATTTTTTTTTTGTGTAAAGTAGCTATTAAAAAGACATAAATCTGAATGATGTAATTATTGCTAAAACAGCTATTCAAAAACCTGAGTCACTGAGCAGCCACAATATGCAGCTGTCTGGCACATTGTAGAGTCTGATTTTAGTTGCGTCTTCACTCCTTCAGGCTTACTCTAGCCAAGAATTTGAAGGTCTATAAAAGCCACTGGTGATAAGTTTAACTGTGTCTTGTAAAACTAGGAAGATCTATAATGGAAAATCAAATACGAAGTTGACAACATTGTCTTTTTTAAATAACTGAAAATATCTAAATCCTGAATATTAGTGCAAAGAAATGCTATGACCAAGTAGTCAGTTGAGTACAAAGATGTTGAGCAATTGCAAATTATACCAGGCAATGGTGTGTATACACTTCAAAGAGCAAATAGTTCCTTAAACATTTAATGTAGTCCATAGTATTGCTATTTTTGTCTGCTTGTGCTAAAAAAAAAAAAACATAGCCATGATTTCTGTATCACAGAAAGCACACAAGCACAGAGCTTGTGGGAAGTCGCTAAAAGCCACAAGGAGCTCCTGAAGTCAGTTTCTTCAGTCTTGCTGACACAGTGGCAAACTTTGGTTTAGTGCACTCACTTCTTAGGCCATAGATCATCTCGTGACTCCCCCAAAAATGGTCTAGATTAATGTTTCAGGATATGATTTTCCAGTACACAAGAATCATATTAACACCTTACCGTTGCCGACACAAATATTCCCTCAAATCCCAAAATAAATTCGGGCCTGTCATGGTAGTGTGGTATTAGTGTAATGCCACTTTCCAAAGAGGTCTCAGGCACAGGAATCCATTGTTCTGCAATTTTTATTTGGTGTAGAAGAGTTTTGAGATTTATGCATAGGTGTGTCTTCTTGGTAGGTATAGAACCAGTGAAGAAAACTATGAAGTCTTCAATTCCAGAAAACCTTTATGTATTTAATGAAGATCAAGCTAATCAATAGTTACTGGTACTGCAAGGTTTAGAATTTTTTTTAATATATGGTATTATGGGCCCATCGTGCCTCCACCCCCTTTTCTTTGCAAACTAAATGGAGGCTTTCATTCTAATACCATAAAAGATATTAAATACTCTTTGTTGGCATGATTCACTAACAGTATTTATAGTATAGTTCTAAAACGTGGTAACTCTTGACCACAGTACAAACACAACTGGTGTCTAATGCCCCCTTGTCAAAAACAGGCATTTGCTGTAGTATAAGTAAGAGCTTAGAATAAAACTGTGCAGAAACTCCCAATTGCACTTATTTTCATTCATTTATAATAAGCAAGAAAACCAGCAAGAGAATGCAGTGTTACAGTACTGTTTTTTTTCTCTAACATGAATGACTATGTTAGCTTTCTTTTGCCATTTGGGCAAGCTGAATCTGTTCTGTGAGAGGTCACATGGGCATTTAGAGGTGGTACAAAGTGGCAAGAGTTTATGTTCAAGGAATGAAGGAAGCCTTTTCTGGCAAGCTGATATATAGAATCATAGAATGGTTCGGGTCAGAAGGGACCTTAAAGATCATCTAGTTCCAGCCCCCCTGCCATGGGCAGGGACGCTTCCCACTAGACCAGGCTGCTCAAAGCCCCATCCAGCCTGGCCTTGAACACTTCCGGGGATGGGGCATCCACAGCTTCTCTGGGCAACCTGTTCCAGGCCCCCTTTAGGTACTGGAAGGCTGCTATAAGATCTCCCCGGAACCTTCTCTTCTCCAGGCTGAACAACCCTAACTCTCTCAGCCTGGCTTCACAGGAGAGGTGCTTCAGCCCTCGGATCATCTTCGTGGCCCTCCTCTGGACCCGTTCCAACAGGTCCGCATCCTTCTTGTGGTGAGGACTCCAGAGCTGCACGCAGTACTCCAGGTGGGGTCTCACCAGAGCAGAGCAGAGCAGAGCAGAGGGGCACTATCACCTCCCTCGACCTGCTGCCCACGCTGCTTTCGATGCAGCCCAGGATGGGGTTGGCTTTCTGGGCTGCAAGTGCGCATTGCCGGCTCATGTTGAGCTTCTCGTCCACCAGCACCCCCAAGTCCTCCTCCTCAGGGCTGCTCTCAAGCCATTCTCTGACCAGCCTGTATTTGTGCCTGAGATTGCCATGACCCAGGTGCAGGACCTTGCACTTGGCCTGGTTGAACTTCATGAGGTTCGCACGGGCTCACCACTCGAGCCTGTCCAGGTCTCTCTGGATGGCATCCCTTCCCTCCAGCGTGTTGACCACTCCACACAGCCTGGTGTCATTGTCAAACTTGCTGAGGCTGCACTCAATCCCACTGTCCATGTCTCCGACAAAGATGTTAAAGAGCACTGGTCCCAGTACTGACACCTGAGGAACGCCACTCGCCACTGGTTTGCACTTGGACATTGAGCCGTTGACTGCAACCCTTTGAGTGGGGCCATCTAGACAATTCCTTATCCACCAAGTGGTCCATCCATCAAATCCATGCCTTTCCAATTTGGAGAACCAGGATGTCATGTGGGACAGCTTCAAACGCTTTGCATAAGTCCAGGTAGATGACATTGGTTGCTCTCCCCTTATCTACCAATGCTGTGGCAACATCATAGAAGGCCACCAAATTTGTCAGGCATGACTTGCCTTGGTGAAGCCATGTTGGCTGTCACCAATCACCTCCATATTTTCCATGTGCCTTAGCAGAGATTACAGGAGGATCTGCTCCATGATCTTGCCGGGCACAGAGGTGAGACTGAGCGGCCTGTAGTTCCCCAGGTCTTATATGGGATTGACTTTGTAAAACTGAACCCATGGTAGAAGTTTACACTGATAAAGTTTAGGTTGTATTGTCTTCTGAATTGTTCAATGTTACTGACTGGATATGAAGAACTGAGGCAATTACACTGATCACAAATTTTACTCTAATTTGGGTACACTCAGGCTTTTCATATGACTGCAGTTCCTGCCTCCCAATAAATTGTAAGAGACTCAGAGAGGATTTTTGAATAGATAAACACTGAATGGAAGCAGCGTGAGATCTGTATTTCATTCAGATGTGTTGAAGAGATACATAGAATTCTTACATCTGTATGTTTTCAATTATTCTGACGAAGTATCCCACATATTCTGATTATGTAATTTTAAAAAATTGACACGCAAAGTAGTTTAGAGGAGAATTTAGGTAAGAACTTTAGTAGTTCAGAAAATCAAGGGTGGGCATGAGTGAAGGGAAAATGCTGCAACAAACAAGAAGGCCAACTGGGCTATTAGCTAATGCTCTGCATGGCTGATGGGTTATAGGGTGCTGTTTCTTTCTCTTTATTAATTCTTCTTAATTGTGTTGAAGAACTACTGAATGATGTTAATACTTTTCTGATGCTGTTTGTCCTACTGTAAGCAATTTCTGCGTTTCAGGAAAAGTATAGATTGAAGAAATAGCCCTTGGCAATGAAAATGTGAGGGCACATTGTCCATGGTACGAGTTTTCTGCTAAAATTGGTTCTGCCTGTGACAACGATGTAATAGTTAGATATTTTACACTGAGGTCTTATCTACAGTAGAACAGTGGTTGCAGAAAAGTGGTCTGTGGGCCATGGTTAGCTAATATGCAGGTGTCCTACAGAACTGTGTTAAACAAGAAAATGTTGAAATTTGTCACATTAATCTCATTAAAACATTCAATTAAAAGCAAGTTAATTTTACTTCCTGATTATTTACACCATCTTCAGAGAATTTTCCTGTTTTAATTTGATGTTAAGATGTACAATGGCTCACAAAAAATATTGGGTGTTGATAGTGCCATAGTCTAAAAAAATCTTAAGACTCGCTGCGCCAGACACAGTTGGCATCTGTAGCACTTCAGACTCTCCAGAATGCTGTCAGTTTAGCTTAGGAGGAAGAGAAATCATTATACAGTTAGGACATACATAATTTTATTTGAACAGTGTGCTAATGTAATTGATACCTGCTTGTTGCTTGTTTACTCATTTTAAATTTGTTTTTCCAGTTAAAATGTCCCTTAATTATTTTTGTTATGTTCATTAATCTTTTTATGACGATAAAAATGAGATTAAGAACATTAGAAAGTAATATTTGTATATGTTGTCACAATCGATACATTTGCACACACTAGGAAGTGTTTTCGACTCTTTGGTTAGATATATCTAGAATATGAAGGATCTTCATTTATTGAGTGGGGAATTTCCTGATCTACGTACTGTAGAAGATTAAAAGGTAAAAACTTTAAAAATCATAACCATCACCATAACAGGATGATTTTGAATTCAGTGGGAAAATAGTTAAGATAATACAGGATACTTTTGAAATTTCATTGATAGTTTACAGAAGTGCATTTTTTACACGCAAGCGTAGACAAGGTAGCAGCTGACAAGACCAGAGATACACAGGAAAGTAAAATACTGTCATTTAAAAGTAGTAGAGCTAAATCCTTTGCTTGGAAATGAGATTTGTAAATTATGATTTGCAAAGACAACTATTTTATAAAAATAATTTTTAAAAAATAGAAAAAAATTTTAAGAGAGTTCGTCAGATCTGCATATTCTGTTGTTCCCTAAAAGAACAGCAAACAAATTGCCATCTTTATACAGCAGAAATGAAACAGTTTTCTGTATGTATGATATTGTAATTTAAATGTTTACCTATAAAACATTAAATACGAAAATGGACATATATGATGCAAGTTAACTTTTATTCCAGTGTTCCCCCCAGAATTTGATTGCTTATTGTGATCGGAGCAGCAGCTTACGCTCCAAGGCAGGTGTAAGTAAGTTTCCTGTTCCTGAGTGTTACAACATGTTAAGTGTGTATAAAGATACTGTGTTCTGTCTCTGTCTTGGCCTTTGACAGCATCCGCCTTTAAAAGTTTAATACAACACATGTGTGGTAGATAATCTGGGTGACTGATTTTTTGCTGGTGTTCATAGATTTATAAATTTCTCTCGATATGTCTTTTTGAGTCAGGGAGAATGAAGAACTGTGTAAACAAAAAAAAAAAACAATAAACGTATGAATCCTTCTTGTTGTTTTCCTGCATTAAAACAGGATGCCAAATACTGCACAATATTTGACTAAGAAAGATCTTGAATTGGTCGGAAGTTTTTCTTTTTTCCGAGGTCTGTTTTTTGGTTAGAATAGTTCCCTTATCTGGGTCATTGCCAAAGTATCAGTTCAAGGGACTCTTGAAAGTGCCACAAGGGCTGTGGGTGAGAGCGAATGCATCAACTAAGATTGTGTTTGGTTGTTAAATATAGGTTAGGATAATGATTTTTGGCCGTGTTGTATCTGCTAACCCGTAACCCATAATATCCAAGTCCTGATTACGTCCTTCGCTTCTTTCACTTGTAATCCTAAGTGATGTTTTGGGACAAGATGGATGAGAATAAACTGGTGAATGGGATGAAGTGTGACCTTAAAGCCAGGCGATCAGGATGTGCGGGCCTCTAGAATGACCCATAGCGCATTCTTAGAGAGCTCGGTGACTGGGAAATGTGCCTGGCTAGTTGGCTGTCATTAGGGGGCTTGTTTATACAGCTGTTGAGAGACAGTCACCTTGTAGTTCCCCAAAGCGTCACTCTGATACAGTACAGTAGCTAGGTTGTCTCACGTACATGTAAGAAAAACTTGAGCCAAAAACCGTAATGAATATTTTACATGCTTTTAGGCTCAAGTTTCTCTCACATTCTTCAATCTTTTTTTTCTTTTTTAATTTGGTGAAATGTGTTTATAAACAATGCTCTAAACCTCTAGTCATCCAGCCTTAGAGATGTAGATTGTCTGTCACTGGAGTACTGAACTGCTAGATTATATTCTCTCTTTAATAGAAATGTGGGGGGTTTCTCTTGCACAAAGATCTAATATACAGGCATTTAAAAAAAAAAACACCAACAAACCCAATTTCATGTAAGAAACCTCTCTTGGTTTTACATTTTCTCTTACCAGATGGGATTGCTGCAATTTATTTCATGAACATTAAAAATAATTGTTGCCTATTCGTTCATGTTCTCTAACTCTCTCCATCCCCTATGACCCTTTCCCAATGGAAGACCTTAGTTCCCTCTCATTTATGTTTCACCTCACCCTGTCTATCTAAATAATCCGAAATCCTCCCCATGTGTTTATGCTCACTTCTTGCCTTAGATATTTCCATTCCCTCTTGAGCCATTCCAGAATAGCTTCAGTTGTTCAAGTTTTCAACTACTGGTTGAACAGGAGGTAGCAAGTGCTGTGGTAAGTCCTAACCTACATATGGGATTACTGACCAAGGCTTTAGGACCTTGAGTTTCCAAGCATGCTTGTGTGTTCATAAATAGTCTCCTTGAATTCAATTAGACTATTCATAAATCAAAGTTTGGGGTTTTTTCTGTGAATAATAAAACATTCTATAGATGTATATATTGCCATAAGTAAAACATAAACCAATAGCACTAGGAAGACAGTATATCAAAGAAAAACATGTTTCTGCCTTCTAGACATTTGAGGATAAAGAATGCTATTTGCCTGCTTCTGATCATTCTAATTGTCCATGTGGTATGTGATGGCAGCTTCATAAACAGACAGGTAGGGTTTTTTTCTATGTAAATATGTCTGGAAATATGTAATAGTAATGTTTTCTAACAGGCACAATATTTTTAACGATCTGTCTGAATAAATGAAAAACCTGACAGTTTGGAATTTATGAATCTTGTAGTTAGTCATAATGTTGTGTATTTGATATATATATAAAAAAAATATGTGTGTGTGTATATATATATATATGTATATGATGGGTCAAATTGAGAACTCTTTTGTTTCCATATTGGATTAAAATCCATAGAAGGTGAAAAGAGGAGCTTTTGTACTTAGTACAGGTCTAACAATGAAGGATATTGACATGTGGATTCAGGTGTAGCACTGAACAAAAATGCAGCCATTGCCCAAGGTAAATCAGTGTTTCAAGACAGAATTGCAGAAGGCAGCTCATGAGCAATAGATTACAAAGAAAAGAGACGGACTTGGGAGGACATATGTCTAACAGGGCTGAAGGTTATCAAAGAACCTCCTATCTACTGTAGAATACAGGGGAATTTTGATCGCATCTTGAATGCTGTTGCAGAATTGCAAAGAATGCTCACGAGAAGGGAGAAAAATGAGGCAGAGACTTTATTCCTTTGTCTACGTATGTGTATTTATCTTGCTCACTAAAGTAATGATGTTTAAACCTTAGAACGTAAGCATGTCTCCCTGCACACTCTAATGTCTCTGAAGAAGGCTATGTCAGAGTGAAGTCGCAGCTAAAAAACATCTGCTCAAACAAATAGGAATTAAAAATAATTGAACAGAAGGTGCCAATTGTGTGGAGGGAGACAGCATGCTCTTTAAGTGTGCTGGACAGGCCAAGAAAACATGAGTAGTGGAGCATAAGATCACTTATTTTAGTGTAGTAAGACCAGACAGGAACAGGAACCCTGGTGGTTGTCAGTCTAGGAAGCCCTACCAGAGTTATGATCACCTTACACTCGGAAGCACTAGGAAAAAGCAAAGAAAAAGTCTGATGGTTGTGAGACTACTGAAAAAGTTCTGTAGATTTCCTGAATAAAACCAGTGGGTTTTAGGTGAAAACAGTAACTTGTATTCTTCTCCTGTCATCCATGGAGTTTGCCAGTATTTGGCTCACTTTATTGAGAATCATAGAATGGTTCAGGTTAGAAAGGACCTTAAAGATCATCTAGTTCCAACCCCCCTGCCGTGGGCAGGGACACCTCCCACTAGACCAGGCTGCTCAAAGCCCCATCCAGCCTGGCCTTGAACACTTCCAGGGATGGGGCATCCACGACTTCCCTGGGCAACCTGTTCCAGTGCCTCACCACCCTCACAGTACAGAATTCCTTCCGAATATCTAATCTAAATCTACCCTCCTTCAGTTTGAAACTGTTACCCCTCGTCCTATCATTACACTCCCTGATAAAGAGTCCCTCCCCATCTTTCCTGTAGGCCCACTTTAGGTACTGGAAGGCTGCTATAAGGTCTCCCTGGAGCCTTCTCTTCTCCAGGCTGAACAACCTAAATTCTCTCAGCCTGTCTTCACAGGAGAGGTGCTTCAGCCCTCGGATTATCTTCGTGGCCCTCCTCTGGACCCGTTCCAACAGGTCTGCATCCTTCTTGTGGTGAGGACTCCAGAGCTGCACGCAGTACTCCAGGTGGGGTCTCACCAGAGCAGAGCAGAGCAGAGCAGAGGGGCAGAATCACCTCCCTCGACCTGCTGCCCACGCTGCTTTTGATGCAGCCCAGGATGGGGTTGGCTTTCTGGGCTGCAAGTGCGCATTCCCGGCTCATGTTGAGCTTCTCGTCCACCAGCACCCCCAAGTCCTTCTCCTCAGGGCTACTCTCCAGCCATTCTCTGACCAGCCTGTATTTGTGGCTGAGATTGCCATGACCCAGGTGCAGGACCTTGCACTTGGCCTGGTTGAACATCGTGAGGCTCACACAGGCCCACCTCTTGAGCCTGTCCAGGTCCCTCTGGATGGCATCCCTTCCCTCCAGCATGTCAGCTGTGCCACACAGCTTGGTGTCATCGGCAAACTTTATTTAGGAGGAAAATATCTATAATGCTAGGAATATTTTTAATGGCATTCTTTTGCTTACAAAATACTTATACAAAGTCCTGTTTCTCTAAACACAATAGAAATAAATAGCAGCAGCTTTCTTTTTCATGGTTTTTTAATGCCTCTAATAGCTCCTGTGTAATGCAAAGCATCACATGCTTGCCCTCAAAGCCATGCGTCTCTCTCATTATTTGTATAGTAGGCTAGTAAGCTCCTTACTTGAATTTTTTTCTGTCAACCACAGGATAAACTTTCTTGCATGTCTTCTGTTTTGAATACTGTTAATATTGCCTGAGAATGTCTTTCTACATTTCCCACATATTACTGCAGAAAGGAGCACTTAATTGCTTTTTTTGTTTTGTTTTGCTGGAAGGAATGCACTGAGTACAGTTACCAAACTTAAACAAAACGTGACTGACAAGAAGCTAAAGACAGCCTTAATAGCAGCAATCTCTCTCATCCTAGAAGAACCATAGATGAGACTTTTTTCTTCTACATCAGTCACACTCGTTAGAATCACTTGTGTCTTTGTTTGAAAGCTGCAAATTTAGTTTTGTAGTCATACAGAATTTTTTTCAGCAAATTTGAAGATAAGTGGTAATTTTTTAACATTTTACTTGAGTGGTGATTAAAACATCCTTCCATATTATAAACTCCGATCCTTTTCTGCAGCTTCTTTTTTCTGCTTAAACGGATGGATGAAATCTTGACCTCTTTTGAAGGCACTGGATGTTTTCGCGTTGACTTCATCCAGGATGTTTAATGGGGTTTGATTTCATGCAATCCTAATTCTATTGTATTTCTGACGTCCAAGATACAGCAGTTCCCCTGCCTTTCCCTCGCCCTTGGACCTTACCCATTCCAGCTGCAGCAAGAGTGCAGAAGACTCGGAGGCCCTAATCCTAACACCAGCAGCACTTTGCTCCCTGTTGTGTCATTACAGAAAGGGACATGTCTCCCTTACTGGAGAGGGGAGTCTTCTCCTCATACAGGGCACAACACATGGTCTCCATTGGGCACTCTGATACAGCAGGTATACTTCCTTGAAAACTGATCATTTTAAACTGATAACTTTAAATAAGGTGAACTTTTCAGAAGACATACTTTCTTTAAATAGTACATATTTTTGATAAGAGGGAAGCTGTTTTATAAAAAAGCGTACGAAAGATGCTTAGAGTGGGTTTTTAAACGAGAAACATCAGGAAATATAGATCTCTCTAAATATTAAAATATTTACGCAGTGGAACAACCAAAACCAATACGTTAAAAACATTATTTTAGACACTGTATGCACATCTCATATAAGCAGATTGATTTACATTGTGTAAAATATTTTTATTCAATAGCAAGCTTTTTAATGATAATTTCAAGTAATACGTAATTTGTTGGTTTTGTAGAACAGATCCACTCTCCATACGTGAAAGCCAGGTAAATTTAAGTTTGAATGTGTTCTTTGGCCTTATATCTTAACCTAGCTCTTCTTTTTTTTTTTTCCTTCATTTTTATAGAATGTAATTTTGATACAAATTCAAGCTGATTGATGGCAGACTTTGGCAGACCAACCATTCATTTCTTTGAATTTGTGTATTTGTTTGAGATCTTTAATGTGTGTGGCATACAATGAATCTGATTAAATATTGCATTGGTACAGTAAACTAATGTCTTGTTTATCAAATTCCTTATTTCATAACATTTGCCAAATTTAATATGAAGAGATGATAACATAAATTATTTCCTACCTCACCCCCTCTTTGACTGTGAGAGAGATTGTGATCATGTGTGGAAATATGAAAACTTTAAATAATAAAAAAAGGGGCCTTGCTAAGAAACTGGATTCAGGGAGCTGCTGCACAAGTAGTTTGCAGTCTGCTAAAAATGATGGAACTTCACAGCTGCGGAAGCAAGCTTATATTCTCCCTGTGCAAGTTCTTCCACTCAGCCACCTCTGAGCAAGCAGCTGTATGATTACGCAGCTTGCCCTGTTCTAAGGACGGATGGCAAGACTTGGCATTTTGATTTCAGTAGATCAACAGGAAACTGCAGGATGCGAACTGCAGGATGCAAACTTGCAGCACGTCAGCTGTTTTATGATATGTGCGCATCCTTACACTGCTATACTTCGTGGCAAAGGTGGTGAGTCTGCCTCACTGAACGATTATTCCCCTTGCGTGTACCAAGAGATGGGAATATCAGGTGTTTGCCTTCTGCCTGCCTGAAAGAACAGTACGTCAGCTATGTGCCAGTCATGGAAGCATACATGATGCACATTAAATAACAGCTTTGGAACATTTCCTTGACAAGAAACAAGTTCTATTTTGTTTTAATATGACTAACCCCTCTTCCTTTGCTGCAGCAGAACAGGCTGTTTATAGCTTCATAGCGTATAAGAATGGAGAGGGACTGAGGAAGGGCTTCTGAGGGAATTATGACAGCATCAGAGGTCAAAAAATTCTTCTGCATAATTTCTTCCTCTTTCCCCCTTTATTTCTGAGAAAGGAGGTGCTGCTTCCCTCAGTTGCTGTTGCCTGTTCACATCAAAAAGAAACAAAGAGTACAAGATTAGCTTGCAGTTTATGCGTTGCCTAAGTTAATATTGTTGCGTTATGTGTTGTCACAAGAAGAAATGCCATCGCAGTGATAGAATATTAGTGTTTGTTAAAAAACTATCAACTCGTGTCTCTTTTTCACTTGTTAGAAGTTAATTTTGTGAATATATGATCCTGAAAGTGCAGATGCTTCCAAACTGAATTACACTGCAATTATTCCATCACAAGTATGTTGAAATGATGCCACTTAAGAAAAAAAGTTAAAATACGTGTCTTGTAAAAATTTACCACTTGAAAGTGGAAATGTCTTACTGAAATATACTGCCTGCATACCTCTTTACTTATTTCCTTTTACTGTGTTAGGAAAAATAAATTTGCAAGGTTTTCTCTCCTGTTAGTACTGCAGCAGTAACACATGTATGATGAGTGAGGTGAAACCTATTGTCTATTTCATAAAGGCAGAATACTTAGCAAGTTTTAGTGATGCAGTCAAACTTTAGTCTTTGTGAAAATATATCCAGAAGTTGTAACTGGCAGTGACGTGTGACAGTTAAACAGAAGTCTCTTTTCAGATTTCCTCATGCACCTGCATAGCAAACTGTTGGAAAAAGGTTTAAGCAAAAGCCTCGTGGAAGTCATGATATGTAATAAACAGGGATGTCAATTTAGTGGTTTAATTTAGACCTAGAATGTGACAACCTGTTGTACAAGGTGATCTGTACAGATAGATCTCTTGACTGAATGGAGGTTCCTTTAAGAGATTCTCCCACGTGTAGGAATTAATATATATAATAAATTTTGTTAGGAGTGGATTTCAGAACTAAACAAATGGCGGAAAGTAATTAGTCTTCGGTACAGTACCTGACACGAGGTGTGCAGGCATGGCACCACAATTTATTTTAATTTTTTAAATTATTGTTTTAAGTTGCCATCATTATATCATCAAATTTTTTTTAACATTTGTTACTACCTTCAAGATTAAAATGAAACAGAAGAAAGAGGTAGCAATATTAATTGTATTGTGAAGTCATTTTTGTTGTTAGGTAACTAGATGTTAGGAAAGTGGTTTTGGTTTCTGTCTGCTGCTATGGATAGAATGCAGAGAAAAGTGAACTTGGATCTGAGTGTTGCGTGTTCTGAAATGAACAGATTGAGTAAATATGATTTTAATGGTATGTCATTGTTTGAAAAGTTATTTTATAATATCAAAGCTTATTCCAATTTCAGAATTTCAAAAGAGAAACTTTGTCATAAACAGCCTTACACTAGCTGGACAAAAATCTAATTGGTAAAATCCTTTATTTTACTTAAACAGAGTTCTCAGATACTCGGCCGGCTGTTTTGGAATTTGGGACAGGAACCTGTTGCTCATACCTATTTGAAAAAAGAAAAGTACTAGTCTCAGGAGCATCCAAAATTAGGGTATGCTATTTGATTATTTTTCTTTAGTGGAATGTTATTTAAAATTGTTACACTTGCAACTCTACAAATGCCTGTTGATGAGTAGAGTCAAGATAAGAGCTGTTCATGAGAGGCCCATGCCTGGCCCCCTTTTTTCTACTTTGAGATAACTTTGTGCTTCAGTAATAATTTTGCCATTTCTCCTTTTCTTTGAAGAGAGCTTGTCATCTACAGGTTTAGCTGCCCTTGGTTTCATTCACCATAGTACTTAAAGTTCTGTAGGCTTTTCTCTCGGTCCTAAAAAACTCACTGCATGTAATTATTCTACTTCACATGTATAGAAACTCATGGAGTAGAAAGCAAGGCTGGACTCAAAAAACACTTAACATTTTTACTGTAATGAATGGTCTTTGAGTCTTTATTGTCAAGTTGTAGGTATCAGCTCGAAATTAAACATTTTCCCCTCTGATTCCGGCATGCCATTCCTGGAAGTTCAGAACGTGTGTGAGGTATTGTATCAAACACCTCATCCTCATTTAGGAAAAAATCTTGGACAGACACTCTTCTTCACCTTTCTCTAGACTTCTAAGTGGGGATTGCACATTTTTATTTTTCAGGCTGATATTTCAGGCACAATTTCAAAAAAGAAATAAAGTAGGTCAGGAAGATTATCATTTAGGTTCAATTAAACTGCTTCCAGTATCTCTGCTAGCTTGTTTAGAATAAGGTTCAGGTATTTGTGCAAAAACAGGCAAATTCTTCACCTGTTGCTGAATAATTCAGCATTTTCTGTGAATCAACAATTAACTATATCCTCGATGCGCAGTACTAGGGCAACGGCTGTAGTAATATGGTTCTAAACATATGTGATAAAATAATACTCGAAGTAGTAATCCTTCTTTTAATACTTGCTTACATTGCAGTCATACTGTGGGTTTGCATGTTCCGGATAGGAAACAGAATAGCAAGGAGGTAGCTGGCAAGTGAGGGAAATGCGAAAGGGATCCCAGAACCTCCTCCTACTACAGCATCGACCACCAGGTGACGTTCATAGGAGCTTTTTTCTT
Organism: Dromas ardeola; assembly: GCA_013398915.1. Classification (NCBI taxonomy): domain Eukaryota; kingdom Metazoa; phylum Chordata; class Aves; order Charadriiformes; family Dromadidae; genus Dromas; species Dromas ardeola. The sequence goes on along the minus strand of VYZM01018857.1, from coordinate 194,533 downwards.
AGGAACATCACCTAGGATTCCAAAGGATGGGTTAGTTTCTTTCTTTTCACAAGCAACTATCGTCAGTTTTCTTAGAAGTAAGTCTGTAGACTTACTACTTAGAAGTAAGATTGTGCTAAGATTTTGGTGAGTCTGGACAGTCACAAAAAGGCAATTCATGAATCCAGACAAACCTGACATTTGAAGAGCTTCCTGAGGCAGTGCCATCCCCTTCAATTCCTATTTTTTCTGTGCTGGAGCTCCTGATGAAGCTCTTCTGCACTGTTATGTCTCATCTTTTGGACCAATAAATATTGGAACTGATATAAGGACTCCCATACTGTCAGTTGATCTACTTTTATCACTGCTTAGTGCATTTGAGGGCAATTACTTCTTTTCCTTTCCAAGAGTATGTAGTATTCACCATATTTTGCAGCATACCATGAAAACACAACAGGTCAGCAGTGACAAAAATTCAGTCTTTAGTTGATTGTGAGTTCATGAGAAAATAGAACCAACCAGTAAATAATAGTGATGTGAACATACCAGGAGTTATATGAAGCAAAGGTATTTGTCACAAGTTTTATGATCTGTAAAACTTTTTCCTATGTAGGTCTTCAGCAAAGCTAATCCAAATACATCAGAGCTAAATTTTGTCATGGGGTAGCAGCGCGAATGACTCTGAGTTTACATTTTACAGGGGGTTCTCAACCGCAGACATTTCCTGCAGCATATTTCCCATCTGATCCTTACCCATTTTACACAATCTCTTAATGCCGATTGTAAGAAGCTCACTACTATTTTGTGACTTTACCTTCTTTTTTAAAGAGTTTACTCTCAGCATGTAATTAGTGCTCTGTATTTATACTGCAAGAAACGAGTATGACTTTTAATGGAGTAGGTAGTACTGTTTATGTGGGTTCGGTTTGCTCTCCCTCTTTCGTTATCTGTTGTACCTTCCTATTTTATCACTAGATGGCAACATAGCAACACTCCATATCAAAAGTTGCTATAACCAGAGATGGGCTTTTTCTATTGCATTTTTCACAGCAGAGCTTAAATAATTCACCCCACCCCCCGAAATGGGAACATATGCATTGTTTCTTAATGGTCTGAGTTCTGGTATTACTTTTTTTCTATCTTATTAACTGCTGCTTTTTTCAACAACTGAAGTGCAGAATAATCAAGTAAGAGAAAATAAAATTGCGTTATAAATTAACAGCCTTTTTTCTTCCAAATAAGGAAGAAAGTCTATTGATTCATCTAAATCATCTCACATATGCTTGGTTATTTTGCAGAAACACCTTTTATTGAAGCCAGGGGCACTTGTGTTCGCATCTACAAGAACGAAATTTGCATCATTTTTGCTTTTCCAATTATTTAATTTACTGAGGTAAGTCTGGAAGTTAATACATCTGTTGATTGAAAAAGATTGAAGTAAGTTTGGGGTGAAACAACTTGTATCCAATAACCATATGCAAGAGTCTCCTTAGCATCCCTCTTGAGAGCACTGAGCCCACAGAGTAATTCAAAATCTAGTCAGATTGGACAGAATGATTATCACTAGGCAAGGTATGAAAACTGAAATTTCAAACTCAAGTTTCTCAGGAGACATATTTTCCAGTGAAATGAGAGAAAAAGAAACAAGACCAATCCTAACTGAGCTACCAGCTTCTTTTTCTTTTGGAACTTTGGACAGACTCAAAGTTTTGCTCATTATTTGGTAAACCGCCAGCGAGGGGCTCTTAGGCTTCTTAAGTCTCCTCTGAAACTCAGCAGCAGCTTCTCAGGAAACTCCAAACAGTTTGTAAGTGTAGGAATAGGTTCTGTCCTGCATCGCATTTTCTCCAGAAGCCAAAACTAGAAAGCTTATACTCCTCACAGGTCTGCTTTATACTGAGCTGAATTTTTCAATTTTTAAGTTTCTGTCAGCCCCACTGTATCCTGATGTAGTGAAACAGAAGTGTTTGGGCCTTGATTTCTTCAGAGATGCTGGCCTTTTGCACCCTGTCAGATCCATTATTATGCTATGTATTTAATGAACAAGTAGTAGTATACCAACTGAAGTTAGGGAAGTAATGCTGGAAAGCTGTGCAGCTATTATTAATTGAAAAGTAACAAAAATAATTCCTCTGTCTCGATTAACTTGCATTACCTCTCTGTTTCCTGGGAATGTCCATCGAGGAAACCTCTGAAGTTTCAAACTTACTCTGGACTTGAGGTATTGGAGCTACTAGAGCTGTGTTCATATCAATGTATATCCTAATGAAGTGACAGTATGCTATGTACTTGTACCTGGGAGGACCACACAGATTGTTAATCTCCGTAAGGAACCCATCAATGAACGGATTAGTAGAATTCATTAATAATTCTATGGAATACACTGAGCATGGGCAAGTGAAGCATATAAGCATAAGGATACAGAATTACATAATATGATTTGTTATTTTTTCCTGATTCTCTAAATTAGTCGCTTACCAAGCACACTAACATTTTCTGCTATCAGTGCTTAGCATATCTGCATTAGGGATGCATGGGTAACTGTCAATGTGATGCACACATACACACACAAAATGAGCGTGTAAGAAACTAAGAATTCTTCTTCCCAAGACTTAGAAATTCTCAAGATTCATGACTGTTTCTGCTGTCAGGTTTGTTAGTCTGCCTGATTTATGAGAGGGCTATCCCTACATGTAGGTTATCTCTTTTAAGCTCTTACTGCTTATCAACACAACTCTTGCTAAATTATCAGTGGCCCTGATCATCATCTGCAATAGGGTTTGGTATTAGTTCTTGCTAATCTGTTTTCTTCTGCATATTCTGAGTAGCTCAAAGGATGCTGTGGGAAAGGTGGGGAGAAGGTGTCCTCAGTAATAGTGAAAGCTGTATTATTCCATGGAGTTATAATGTTACAATCATTCATTTTTAACTCCAGATACTCTCTTCTCAGTCAGATCTTTCAGTCATGTACAGTTCCCAGACAGCACTGAGACAGGAATATGCCTGGTTTTGTAAGTTGAGAAGTTAAAGTCCAGCTGCAGGCAAATTTTGATCTTTTTCTCCCTGATTTCATGTCACCATCTATCTGCTGGAATTAGAACAGAATTTTAAAATAATTTTGTACCACTGTAGATGCAGTTCTTCTAAGAATGTGACATTAATCATGTAGCTGAATTTCTTTCAGTAAATTCAACTGACTGAAGTTTTCATCTTTCAAGTTTATCTGTTTCTCTGTTGTTTCTTCCATTTCCAGATTATGGACTGTCGATGTACCTGCAATATCTGATGACATCGTAGCAAAAATACATGGAAAGCCAACAGTATTTCAGGAATGCTTTGTTATAGATACTCCTTTTATAATTCAAAGGCCCAAACAATCATTTCCTAGCAAGGAAAATTACATCTCACTCCGTTCCGCCCAAAATAGCGACCTCTCCATTAAATGGTCTGCATGTTTTCCAACAACAGCAGTTTTATTATCAATAAACTTTTGGAACTTTCTATACAAATGATGGATTCAAAACTTAACAAAGAAATAAAAGTTCCCTCAGATGCTTTGACCCAAGGCCTAAATAACAATGTAACTGGTGTGGCTTTAACAGATAATGAAATCATATTTTTAATAAATAGTGCTTTTTATAAATGAGAAGCTAGTATTTTTTTAGACTTGGAGTGGAATAGAAGCTTACTGAAAGTGAAATAACTACAATACATTTAAGATATTGGTGTTCATCCGTCTATCGAGTGCAGCTAAGTTATCTGTAGTTCTCATTTGACGTTCAAGATATGGATGGTCTTCATTAAATGTCTATTTTAGATCTACTTTTCGTTGATGTAATACTGGGTTTAGAATTAGAAATGACCAGACAGCAACAATTTATTTAAAGAACATTTTGAAATAAGGTCTGCATACTCTCTGTGGCTCTCATTGCATGAGCTTGTGCAGCCATATGAAATTATTTTTAGGATCACAGCTTAAATGTGTAAATTAATTTAAATGAAGCTCTCCTAATTCCATTAGCTGAAAATGTATTCCAAAACATCTTGATTTCTTCATGTACATCCTTGATATAAACTCTAAGAGAAGTTACTATTTGCCTGATCACTGTGCATTTTTTTTTTAACAGAGTGGAAAACAATGAAGTACTTTGGCAACATGGACATCTACTGAGGTTTATCTTGGATATAATGAAGCATTTAATAAAATCAGAAACATAGCAAACTTAGTGACGTTCTTAAATTTTCCAAACACTGCTTCTTTATCTATAGAGGCTGTTAGTTATGACTCAATCCCATCTGAAATTACGTAGTTGCTGATCTGCAGTGGCTGCAGCTCCTCCAGACTTCTTTTTTTTCTGGCAGTTTATAATGAAGACAGACAATTTTGGGGCTTGAGAAGTTTTTACTTACCTGTTCCTTACAGTTCTGTTATGAGGATGACATACATAAATGCAGCATTATCATCTAGGCTGCTGTGGGATGACGTTTACTACACCTACAAAAACAACACATATAATGGATATTTTCAAGTATCTACATCAAAACTTTCTCTATCAGAATTGTCTCATGGAAGCATATTCACCAGAATATTCTTGGTTAAGTGTATTCTATTTTAAGCAGTTATTAAGTATTATTTTTTGTAATTAAGTGATAAAGAAATTTCAAGTGAGAGATCGCTGAAGCTACCTTTTTGTAAATGACAGTAGTAGAATAATATTTATTCATTTCATTGGTCTGTTCAGACTGAAAATTATTTTTAGATGGATAGACATACCAAGAGGAGAGTTAGCAAACTGTTATTCCTCAGGTATTGTTAACCTGCACCCCCTATTCAGTATGATTCTAATAAGAAAACTCTGGCTTTCAGCCTTAGCATTTATTACAGGAGATAACTTGATTATTTTTGTCCAATTCGGTTTGACTAGAAGTTTAATGGCATGATAGCCCTGATTTTTCTCAAGAGCAGGTGACTGAAATGTCACGACAACTTTTTCAGTACATCAAAGAGAGATTATTTTGAAACTTTCTGACTTTTTAAGGCATTCACTTTCAGATTCTAATCACGGCATCATATTGAAAATACCTGGAATTCCCAAGGAGGACACAACTGTTACCAAGAAAACTCCTTTTATTCATTATTCCAGCCTCAGGAAAACCCATCAAGTCTTTTCCCAATGTAGTTGCTCATCTTTAGTTGGCTATTAAAGGAAAATTCAACTGAGCAGGTGCTGTTCAGCCTACAGACAATGGTATGTCTTTTTGACTACTTGAGTCACCTAGTAAATGTACAAAAGTTCAATGTGAGTTCATCTCTATGAAGTTCAGTGGAGCAGTGCTGGACACTACCACAGCCATGTTCTACAAAATCGTTCATGAAACTTGAGAGACCTTATTCTACAGTTTGAGCTGTTGTTCCAATCAAAAACTCTTCTGAGAATGCAGGATCATATAGAAAAGCCCTCTTAGGCAAAATTCGACAGCTCCAAAGGCCATGATAAATACTCATTGGGACCAGACTTGCAAGATGAAGCTATCGATCAGGCTTATTGGACACTCAGTCTTACCTACTGATGCATCTTATGTAACACAGAGGATGGATCCTAGCAAGGTAGCCTGGTGACGGTTTGACAGCCAAGCTTATCATTGCAAATACAGCAGCAGCTGAGAGACTACTTGTAAAGAACACAAAGCCGATGGGCCAAGTATGGCAGAACTGCCAGCCCAAGTGTTGCGCAGTGCAGGTGGCCAGGCCAAGGGTACTGGCAAGAAGATTTCCAAAGAGGACTTTGTAAATATTTCTGCTAAAAACAATAACCTCAAGATATCCTAGAAAGGCATAATGACAGTGCCACGAGAGGAGGTCAAATGATAGTACTGAGCCATTTTCTTGCTGGTCATTTTTAAAGAGAAGTCAGGCGTGTGAAGGCTCACAGAAGACTATACCCAAGTACCATTTACATACTGACTCAATAAGGAGAAGCTTAAGAAGGAAATCCATTAATCAGTCTTCCAGTGCTCTTTGTTGAGAGTTTCTGGCTCATGGCACTGCAACTTCCCTAGCCTGACTAGACCTGATCGACAAAAGTCTTGTGTTACTACCCCTGGCAAAGGCAAGAGTCAACTCTGTCCAAATGGGAAGACAGGCTGAGCTTCTGGCCTGTTTCCCTGGGGGACCGTGGGATGTTTAAAATAGAAGTGCACTTTAATATACTGTAGCTATAAACAGGTCTGCATGACTCAAAATCAGGTCCAGCAACATACCCTACATGAGATAATGATTGAGCTCAAATGCAAAACCAAAGTGTACAGGACATGGAAGCAGGGACAAGCTACCAAGCTACCAAGGACAAGCTACAAGCTACCAAGGACATGCAGGGACAGAACTGGGAAAACCTAAGCGTGGCTGGAATTGAAACTAGCAAGGGATATGAAGGGTAACAAGAAAGGCTTCTATAGGTGCATCAACAGCATAAGGAAGAAAAAGGAAAAGGTGGGCCCACTCCTGGATCAGGCTGGTGATCTACTAAGGATAAAGAGAAGCTGAAGTATTCAGTGCCTTCCTCCCTCAGTCTTCATTGACAAAGTTTGTTTTCAGTCTGACCAGGTCTTCATTCACATGAGTAGATTTTGTGGGAGAGATTTACTACCTGCAGTATCAATGGAGCTAATTAGGGACTACTTATCCAAGATGGACATGCACAGTCCACAGGATCAGACAGGATACTTTTAAGACTTCTGAGAGAGCTGACAGATGTCACTGCAAGGCCAGTCTTCATCACCTTTGAATAGCTGTGGTGATTAGGGGAAAAGGCAAACATCTCAACCGTCTGAAGAAGGAGAGAAGGAAGACAAGGGAGAACTATGGGCCAATCAGCCTAACCTCAGTCCTTAGGAGTATCCCTGATCAAATCATCCTGGGAGGTGTTTCCAGACACAGAAAGAATGAGAAATTGATTGGAAACAGTCAGCATGGTTCTACCAAGAAAAAATCATGCTTGACCAACCCGATCATTTTCAGTAAGACGACGACTGATTTGGTGGACAAGGGTATAACAGTAGATGTCATTTACCTTGACCTTAGCAAAGCATTTGCTATACAATGAATGGCTAGTGCACAAGGTGGGTAGAAAACTGGCTGACCCCAGAGGCCCAACAGTTCAAAGTCTAACTGGCAGAGGTGAGCCGATATGTTAAATATCTTCATCACTGGGATGAAATGCACCCTCAGCAAATTCACAAATGATGCAAAATTGGGGGCAGCAGCTGATAACATGGAGAAGTGGAGATACCTTCTCATGATTTTGAAACAAGTTAGTCCATTTTCACCATCCCTTTCAGATTATACTAGATTAAGAGAGGCACAGCTAGCTTCCAGAAGGGAATAGACCATTACATGAAAAACAGTACCCAATACAGGGCCTGGAAAATGCGTATACATCTGTGCCAGAAACACAGTCAACGAAAATACATGATTAGTGGATTTTAGTAGTGTTTGAGCCGTGTGGTTAGGGACAAGAAGATAAAAGGTAAATGAGGCTGTATTCAACCATGAATTGAAATAATAATAATGGATTGTCACTATTATTTCCTGCAATATGTTCTATTTTGCTTGCTCAGTCATCGGCTTCAACAGAGGTGTCCCTCCAAGAAAAGATGATCTGATAAGTAGCCTCAACAGAGTTTCGTAGTATTCAAGGAAAGACATGGCAAACATCTGATTCTCATGCAGAATTAATACTAGGAACTGCTGCCTCCAGGGTAAAAATTGGAGCAGTATTGTCTCAGGAGACTGACTGACAGAAGTGCAGTCTTCAGTACCTGAGTCGGAGAAGGCTTACTCAACTTCACAGCTCTGATGTTCATTCAGAGTGGGGTTAAGAGCTTGTCTTAAGAACAGCCTGTTCTCCAACCGGAATTACACTTGCTGCTCATGACTTTGGTAAACTGGACATTTGAGCTTACAGTGATATGGTTTGCTCATTCACCATATAAATGTGGTCACCTCAACCAGGGTAAAAAAAAAATAAATACCAAGACACTCTTTTTTCCATGACGAGTGGTCTGGAACTCATTCAAAATTTCAATTATATCTGAATTCCATTAGAGTTAGGAAATGAATTAGTCTGTGCTCTTTCCCAAACCCCCTGTAGTTTCAGAGCTGAGTTGGACAGCAGACAGATCTTAATCTGAATAGGACCAAATTATTTAGACAAACCCCTTTTTCATTCTTTCTGTAGCCAGAGGAATGAAAAGCACAACAAACTCCTTACAAAGCCTATTCAGCTGAATCAAGACCCTCTACATGATGAAGTGAAAGTGCTTTCACAAATTAAGGTATACTAATCAAACCCGAAAAATGTCAGACATCCACAAGCAGCCACCTGGGGTTTCACCTACAATGCTATTGTAAAAGCATCTGTGAATGTGTTTCTTAGAGCAATCTTTTACTTAACATACGCTAACTCCATATTAGCTCTGGATGTGAAGGAGAGGCTTCTTGTTATCACCGTTAGTACGGTTGTTTATGTAGAGTTCTTTGAGACGTGTATGCCATATGCTTATTCATCCTCTGTGTCTGGAAGAGGTCCTCATTGAGCTGTTTAGATCTAGAATTACGGGGATGAGGGGACTACAGAGTATATGGTGTGGTCTCTTTATGTCCCTATGTGCAAAAAGACGAAGCATGAGCATCCTTCATGAATACTGCTCAAACCATATGGCTTCATGTACTAACAGCACATGCATCCATATTGGCAGCGTGTCTATGGGGAGTGTATCTTCAAAAAACTCCAGCTAGTGCTGAGTCACTTCCTTTTTCTCAGGAACATTCCTGTATCTGAAATGTATATAATAACCACCCAGCATTTCATTATTACACAAAACATTGGGCAGTATGGTAAGTATTTTAGAGTAGTTGATCATTTGGCAAACTAGTTTGTTCAGTCACTGTTTTATTAAAGACACTGGTATCCCACTTCCTCATATGAGATCATACATGGTAACACTACCAGAGTCAGCAGACTGAAATTTATAGTCATTAAAAGCAGAAAATGAAGGAGTTTGCCTTCCTTCTTCAAAATATGCTCCTTATATCTATACAAAGACCCATCTTCTATCCCCATGACATCTTGATTCTTAAGCAAAAGGATTTCAGTTGACAAACGAAATGATCCTGCAAGATCCTGTGTTTTTTTCTTTTTTTTTTGTTTTTTGAGTGGGAATGAGATTGAGGGGGCAAAAGATATGTCTGTCAGCCAGTAGGCATAGCTTATTGGAAGATTTCTCCTTAACTTTGGGATGTATATGGATGAAGTGCATGTAGATACCATATGAGAAAGATAACAACTACAAGAAAAATGAATTAGAAATAAATACAGCCATAATCTTTTGTAAATTACACAAATGTTTCTTCTTGCATACTACTTTGGGAATATATTGACAAAAATGAGAAATAACATCTTATTTGCTGCAAGAACTGCCTTGAGAGAATTAGTAAAGCTTCCTGTGTGGATACGTGGTCCTTTATTTCAATCCATCTACTAATGTATGCATGTTATTAATTGAGGGTTCTAGAATATACCACCAGACCTATCCCTTGGAAACTGAAATATTTAGCTCTACATTTAGCTCCGAAGATTCTTGCACAATTGTAGCTTTTCAACACAGCATGGATTTGAATGTCTACTATCTGGACGTGGGAGATGAAGTGACATTTTGGTCTCTGATAGCTTTTGCGGAGAAGGTTGTAGGTACATCCGTGGAAGTCCACAGACCAGACCTTCTACTACACCTAGAAAAAAACAGCAGTCATGAAGTTGCTCATGAGGTAAGGCTGGTGGTTTTTTAAAGTTTCTTTCAAATATCTAAGTTTCTTTTCACTACATTTTGCTATATATTTTCATTGTCTGCTGTATTTGTGCAATATTTGGGATAGTCTGTATGTACGTAGAAGGTGCAGAGAAAGGCATCTTTCCACACACATTCACTGCTATTGAGACTTCGCAGCGGAGTATATGCTCACATAGGTCCATGCAGATTAATTTTCTACTGATATAGCTATTATTTAAGTGTATTTCCTTAAAACTATAAATTAAAATAGCATATTAGCTAAGGTCAGCACTGTAAATTTGTAAATTAACTACACAATTCTGTGATACTAAGAAGGCAGATGTCTTAATAAACATGAACAATAAGTCACATAAGCTGGAGATCATCTACCCAAATTTAGGCATATGGAACATGCTTAAATATCTCTTAAGTGTTTGTCAGCATTTCATCTTGTTTATCTGCCCTCTTCCATTCTGCTGGTGCTGTTTCACTTGAGCGTCTAATGATCCATACATATCAGAAGTGTCTCTCTTGTGCTTGAACAACCTGCTAATTTAGATGCCTACACCATAATCACGGCATGTTGTGAAGCAACTGCTATGTTGTAGAAGTTTAAGTCCTGTCGCTCTCTACAAGCTCGCCCTTTCCCAAATAGGAACGAGGACGCTGAGCTGTGCAGTCTTTGCAAGCACATTGCAAGCGTGACAGTGCTTTCATTTTCAGATGTTTCAGGAAGGAGGTGCATTGCTCAGGATGAGAGCAGACCTCTTGAATGCCTTTTCCGATGGAATCTGAAGAGTGTAAAAATACTGAGAGCACAGGTTTAGTCTTTTCTACTAGGGCAATTTGTATCAACTAAAGGCTCCTGGTTCATGGGATGTATTGACCTATAGTTCAGATACCTAATTTAGGGCAGATAAATCCCAGATACACTGTCTGGGCAATGTAGAACCACATGAGTAGAGAAAAGATCCAGCCTGTCACTTACCATAGGCACTGTGGGGGACCCACACAAAATAAGCTCCAGAAGTAGAACTGGACATTTATTCAGGTTCCCCAGGTACCATGAAGATATCCTTTATCTCACTAGAAGCATCACTGTGGTTTAAAATTTTTTATTAATTATTGCTGGTCTTTATTTTCTTTTAGATATTTATATTTTACCATCAAACTGACTATACTTCAGAATCCAATTATACAAAGACATTGTGAGTATCAGAAAGTTTATACAGTAGATGTTATGTTGATAATGTAATTTTGAAAAGTACGAATTAGAAGCTTCATCAGTACTACACTAACTGCCCTAACAGTTATTCGACGAATTAAATAATATAGTTAATATTGCTAATGGGAAAATACTGCTTATTGCTGTAATACTTCAAGAAGGGCCATATGCAGTCCACAATGGACATAAGTCACATGAGGAAAAGCAAATAAAATATTTATAAAATATAAAATAGATAATCCAGTTACAAGGGGTTCTTTTAACAGAAAAACCACGCACATTTTACCTAATACATAGATTCATTCCAAAGTTTCTTTTCACTCTTTGTGTTCCAGCTGACAGGCTTTTCAGCACTTACATATTCATAGGTGAAGACACATCTGTTGAACAAACCTACATCCAAGTTTATATTCACTGATGAGGATCTGGGGTTGGAGATCAATCCTAACACTCTTATCCTCGCTTTTGTTTCAGATTTGCATACAGGTTGGTTCAAATCTTCTCTCCACCTCTAAAAGCGTTATTGATACTCAGGTTACTCAGGGAATAGTTGTCACCTTCTTCCATATTATTAACCACCTTTTTCAGAAATGCAAATGTCCCTTTGACAAGCAAGATGCTGTTGTCTTTTGTATATGAGTGAACTAATAACAAATCGATAGCCTATTGAAGGCTAAATAGTGTCTTCTCTTACTTGATAAACCTTTTTTTGCAAATATCGTAGAGCCTTTTTAGGCTCTAAATCTTACATTCCACATATAAGCTAAGAGCTCTTCTTCCTAGAGAGATATACAAGAGATTACTGAGTGTGGCACATGACTGAGCCACCTCATTCTTTGAAGGAGATGACTTCACCTACTGTTAACATAAGCACCTCACCCATGTAGCCTTAGTACGGTGCTCTGGCAAAGGACCGAACGGAATTTTTGTACGTATAAGAAAGAGCATATGAGTAAGAAGATCAGTTTGCTTCAGTGCATCGTGTTGATAAAGCTGAGACTAATATATTTGTGTCCAGTTCTAATATCCCCTGTTCAAAATTAATGTAAAAATAGGAAGAAGGCTTTAGGATCACAAAAAGGATCTGGTAACTGAAGGAAAAGTTTTACAATGTGCCACCTAAGAAATCAATTTATTTCATGTTTGATGAAAGAAAGTGGCCATTGCCCTCAACATTTTCGTAATGCTTGCAACTCTGCACAAGAAAATGGATATAATTTAATGTCAGGCAGAAGCGCTCCATCAGGTATGCTGTAGGTATTAGCAACTTATGATTTTCCCAGTACACAATGGCCAAATTACTCTCTGTGAGGTGAAGGTGCATTTGTTTTCACTCTCCTTTGAAGCATCAGAGTTTGAGCACAGATGAATATGGTATCAGATAGACTAAACCACTGCACTAATGTAGTTGGGAGAGTCTTATTCCATAGATGCATGGGTGGCTGGACCTCATTCTTACATTTAAAATTAATTACAATTCCCTGCTATTTCAGAGGCTTCAAATGTTCATATGTCACAAAGTAGTCACCTAAGAACTGAAATGCTTTAGTTAACTAAATTTACTGTGCTTTATTTAGAAGAATCCGGATGCAATTATAATGTCCTGAGATACTCAGAACGCAAAAGGAGATGCCTAATAGTCCTAACTACTGTGATTCATGTGCCTTACTATCAGCTTGCCTTTATTTGTACCCATAATTACACTCATTATATTTTAGATGTTATTTTGCCAGTCTCGTGTATCGCTGTAAATTGGTCTGACAATTGGTAATGCGCTCAGACTCTGTATTGTGTTTTGTTTTGAATAGCTGCTTTTGCTTTCCATCCAAGACAAGATTTTTACATTTTCAGTTAGGTGAAGTACCCAGCCAAAGACCTTGGCAAATGATCCATAAAGAAACCTAAACACCCCAAAGGGCCATTCTTCTCTGACTTCATCTTTGAAGTACTGCAACCCATGTTAAAATCATTGGCATTGGGGCTCTTATGCCAGGACTCATTCCTTTTTTTTCATCCAGACACTCGTTCATTTACTAGGAATCATCAGACATTGGTAATGCCTCCTTCATTTTTTTGAGGAGGCCCACCATTTTGCTTTAGGATACCAGGTGATTTTTAAACCTTCTTCAACAATTAGCACAGACTTTATACTTTGGTGAGCTGTCCTCTAGTCTTCTGGATTCTTCTACCAACTATCACCCGTGAGGATCTCACTGCCAATGAATGAAACGATCTTAAATCTACCATTGGCAGGGCCCTACATCTTGCACCTCCATCTCCAAAGATACCAAGTGTTGGCAGTGAATACCATATTTCTCTTTAGCTACAATGGTAATCACCTGTGCCATTGATAGTAACAGTGATGCATAAAAAAGCAAACACACACATATTTTTCAGTTTGCTCTGTGCACCTGGGGAGAAGAGAAGGACTGTAAGGACCTGGATGCCCAGAAGTAGCAAACATATTCCTCTGCCTCCTTCTAACTCAGATTAGCAAATTTATCAAGCCTACTTTATGAGCAGAAACTACTTGTGAGTTTTGAGATAATTCTGCTTGTGTTTTGCTCAAGCACCCCCATGCAGTCAAATCTGGTTGCTTTCAGGCAGGTGACTTCTCTGCTCACTTTTGTGATGTGGATCCATCTTTGAGCCCTTCATTTAAGGATGTTTGATTATTTCTAACTTCCTCCTCCCCGCTCCCTCCCCCCAGCATGCTGTTCAGTTTCTCTTTCCATATCAGCTCGTACCTGTAATGGTGGCAGGATCCTCAAAATGTCTGTGTGGATATGCCATTCCACCTTTTTTTTCCTTCATCCAAATCAGTCAAGATGGATTGCTTCTAGGCAAGTTATAGAATTCATGCCACTGATCTTAGCCCAGGATTCAAGGACAAAGGTCTTTACATTAATATACTGAGGTACAAAGCCATAAAGACCCCTGTGAACATCTGACGATACCATCACTATGCTCCACATCACAGCACAAAGTAGCCTGATTATTCTTTTGTCAGAAATGGTTGATCTTTAAAAGTTTTGAATTAAGCTTCCAATTCCACTCTAATATCCTCCTTCAAGGAGTGCTAAATATGCTAGTGAGCAAACCTTGCCATTTCAGAATCGCAGCTCACAGATGGAAGTACAATCAGCAGTCTTCAGTACTGTTTGCAAGGACCAATGATTTTCTGAAACTGATTTCTTTATGGAAAACTATGACAGCAGCAACCAGCTACGTGTTCTGTTTTAGGGCTGCCTGAGTCAACAGTCTCTGACTGAGAGATTTCAGCTTCAGTGCCACAGTAGGCTGTCTTATGCTTTTCATCTTATCTCAACACAAGCCAGAGTTCTGCAAAAGGTGCCTTCAGACAGGATGTCTGTAATTCTGCTTACTTTCATCTTCCTAATTCCAGATTCTACTGCATCTGTTAATGGGTTCAATAATAAGCCCAAATCTCCCACAACAGTGATCAACCTCACACCCAAACTTGACTTTTCTGCATTTCACAATGTGGTTTGCCTGCAAACTAAAAAAAAAGGATCTTTCATCACATTTTCTAGGCTGTCTTCACTATCTCACTTTAATTGGACTTGTGTATATCTGTAAAGACCTACTTCACAGCCATCATTAATCCATCCTCCCAAAGCAAAATTTATGCTAGTATTCCAAGAGAACTAGTCCTGAAACTAACATTGAAAAATGTACTCTGTCCTTGGATAGCTGTTGTGTTATTAAAAAAGTAACGAAGAGGTCTAATAATGTCAAGCTTGTTTCTCTGGAATCAATAAGCATTTAAAAATCACTGAGTGCCAGGACTCATAGTCCCTCAAACATCCACCTGTAACACCACAACTATACCTGTGTTAGTACAAAGGCAGTAAAATGGGACACTGACATTATAGGTGATGTGATAATAAAATAAGAAATAACAAGTAATAATAATAGATGTCTCTTGCTTCCAAATGAAATGACCTTGATACTGCTGCATTTCATTTCTTTGGTGTTACTGTTTTAATTCAAAATAAATTCTAACACAAATTCTTGTTTTGTGGGGGGGATACTTTTGTAGAGAATTAACCAGCAGTGTTATGTCAGCTGAACTGCAGCCTAGCATCTTTGAAAATGCATGTAAATTACAGCATCGGGTAGGCACTGTAGCTTGATAAAATAATTTGAAAAATAAATACAGTAACAATGCTTCTCAAATTCTTATGAGCAAATACTGACCCACTGCCAGGGGTCACTCCAATTCATATCCTTCCAATTAACTAACATAATATAAAACAATATAAACACTGCCGAAGTAGAAATACAGAAGACAGAAGTGCACAGTACAGTATTGATAACAAAGTGTACAAGATGAGTAAGATATGAAACAGTTTGTGGCCAAGACGGCAGCCGTAGTACTGAACCAGCCTGCAGAACTGGTGCAACAGCCGTTACTCATAGAATCACAGAATGGTTCAGGTTGGAAGGGACCTTAAAGATCATCTCGTTCCAACCCCCCTGCCGTGGGCAGGGACACCTCCCACTAGACCAGGCTGCTCAAAGCCCCATCCAGCCTGGCCTTGAACACCTCCAGGGATGGGGCATCCACAGCTTCTCTGGGCAACCTGTTCCAGTGCCTCACCACCCTCGCAGTAAAGAATTTCTTCCTAATATCTAATCTAAATCTACCCTCCTTCAGTTTAAAACCGTTACCCCTCATCCTATCGCTACATTCACATTTGTAGAGACCAGACTCCTCAAAGCACATGGACAAGGTTCATTTCTGGAAGGTTTCCTCGGTAAACTAAAGATTGTGGGTTTTTTAGGTATCTTACTTTTATGTTGGCTGCCCTCCAGGAAGGCATATTGTTATTGAGAGGTAAGTTTTAATCATTTATTTACTTCTGGGTAACTAGTTGAAATACGTGCTAATATAGTGGTATTTTTAGCGTCATATATATCACTTATTAGATTTATAAAATGTTTCTTTTGCTGCATAAATGCATAAAAATAACTGAAATGTTTATCTTTTAGAATTAGGTACAGATTTATATAGCTTATAACTTCTGAGGAAAAAACTAGCTTTTTTTTTTTTTTTAATAGAATATCCAACTTTCCATAATAGTATCAATTCTCATTATCATCCCTGGAAAAGCCAGCGTAACGTAGGTATCCTTTATCCTGTCTTGGGGCAGTGGGATGGAGAAGATGATCTTCTGTGGTTTGTTCAGCCTTATTTTCCTATTACTCTCTGAACTGTTTACATCCATGATTGAAAGTACAGTATTATTAACTCAAACTTCATTCTCGTACTCACATATCAAAGAGTTCAGGGAAGTAAAAGCATAACCAACAGATCTCTTTTACCTTTAGAATTAATTTGAAACTAGCCTAAAATTCATCCCCAAAGCCAGCTTTTTCATATTTTCTTTAAAAATACATATCCTTAGAAAATTCAGTAACGTCCTGAAATTATTGGGAAAGGAGTTTTTGTGAACAGACTTCAGAATACCAAAATAATAGATGGAAAATTGTTGTACAAATAATGATAATTCTTAAAGCGTAGAATAATGAAAAATCACTTATGAGACTAATTTATACGGATTATTTTTTCTTTGTCTTTTAGACGTGTAGATGTAGCCTGTGAAAAACATAATTTCACCACCTACAAAATACCTGGGTAAGACACTCTATTAACAGCCCAAAGAAGACTAGGCATTTTGGCCATACTGTCATATGAAACCAAAGTGCTATACTTGAATGTATATCACTTAATATAAAATGAGGGTGTTCTGGTATTAATGTTCCTACCATCTTTTTCTTTTGTTACAGTATAGACTCAGCACTTACGAATTTAAAGTGAAGTAGCAGTCTAAGTATCCTCTACCAGAATAGCCTGATTGAATCAATGCAGAGAACTACTGAAATACTTTTTTCCATTCTCAGATTACTCTCCAAAATACCTGCGAAAGCATTGTCTGTACCTGACCCCAACAAGGTAAGGGCCATTTGCTGTAGTTCAGTGTTTCACCCATTGTGCTGTTAAATAAAGAGTGTAAAGAAAGCGGGGACTAATTTTTCTGTTATCTAAATTTTTAGTTACTAGTTCTGAGTAATGCTGACAGCAATAGTTGGCTACAAATCTTTAGAAACTAGTGTTGCTTTTAAATTGATTTTTCATAACATAAGGAAGTTTAAACTGTATAGTAGAAAGGCAGACTTGCTGCTTATGTTTTTAAGTCATGGAGAAGAGTGGCAAGTTGAAATCTTTCTGTCTAAACAATTGACACTATGTTATACCAAGACAAATAAATATAAGAGGTTTAATGATTGTTGACTTTTTGTTTCATTAAGAAGTTTCTGTGGAACCCAACAGATGAGGACCAGGTAAGAGTTACAGGTTTCATTCTAGCTGGGCTGCATATGAAAAAATGAAACAGAGAGCGACATACAATGTCTGAACAAAGTTTCTCCTTTTTTAGATAGCCTATTATGATTGGGATAAATATGGTTCAACATCATTATGAAGAGTATTTCCAACTTGTTATTTCCTTGTAAGTAAACTGCTGACAAGTTGTGAGGCGCGAGGAAGACATCTTCTACCATGGTCGTGTAGGGATGTAAAGCTGCAGGAAGCACCCAGATCCAATGGTAGGAGTCACATTATCAAATCTTTATGTTCCTTTTCGCACATAGTACAGGATGCTTTGGTTTCTAGTGGGTATTGCTGCACCACATCAGTGCTGTAATTGCAAGATGCCTTAAGACGCCTTAGAGTAAAACGTAAAACGTCCTGTCGGCATGCTGCCTACCTGTCTTACCCTGCGCAGCAGCTCCACGTGCTCACCCATCCACGCACGGTGCTGTTTGTGTGCCCCTGCTGTTTTGCCGAGATGTCACATTCCACATGCTTCACAGATATGATGGTGATACATATGTTAGAAATGTTAAAGCAAATTTGATATTATGGGAGATGAAAGGCAGACCTGACTATGGGTACACTTCATTCATGAAAGAAGCAAGCCATCTACCGAGAGTGTAATATAAATGTTTTACGCATAATGTTCTACATGCAAAGTATGACTGTTCTTACACATGTTGAGACCTCTTTAGTCTGAATGGACGTATAGAGCTGCATAACATTTTAACATTTCATATACTGGACTTAACATCACAGGCTATTCACAATTACGCATGTGGGAGGTATCGTAACAATACAATAAACAGAAGAAAAATGTGCCAAATAGAATATGGCTTGGGAAATGAAACTTCAAACCCCACTTTGACATTTCAGACTGCCTTCTCTCCAAACAGAAAAAATAATGCACTAATCCACATGGTCATCAAAACTAATTCTGCCTGATCTATTTATAACAAAAATTAGCACATTGCTTCCTTTTTCAGTAGGATGACAAAGGATATTTAAGCCAACTCCTCATCTACATATACTGTTACAGGAACTGTGGTAGCCTCCTCTGACAGCTCAATTTATGAAAGAACTCTTCTATGTATACATATACAGCTATGCTGGAGGTTTGGACATGATCCTACTTACTCATCTGCAACCATGACAAACACAATTATCCCTTAAAGATAAGTAAACCAAATGTACTGAAGCACGATGCCACCTTCTCGTGTACCATACTTTCAAATGATACACATTTTAAATTCACATTTTTAACCTGTTGGTTTTTTCTTTAATTTATATTTTTAACAGATGAGTTGTCTGTGAAAAGCACATCTCAAGATGCTTAAACAAAGTAAAAACTCTGCATTGGATAAAATATGGGGACCGCAGCTATGAAAATGTATGTTTAGAAATAGCTGGGGATAGTGTGAATAAAATCTATTGTTATCTTACTTCATATTCTTGCATTACTAATATCCTTGGAGGAGGGGGACACGGTGAACCATTGACAGGGTGGAATAAAGCTCATACGACAATACTGCATTGGTGTAACCATAAAAATGATCTAAAAGGATAATTTTGTGCTGCCATTATCAGCATTGTTAGTTATTATATTCTTTGTGGTCAGCAACAGCAATAATTGAAACTCTCATGATACAGAAGAGTGGAACACAAAGAAGAGTCCTAGACAGCAAGCCAGAGGGGGATTATAGAACGAGAAAAAATTCCTCAGATGCAAACACACAGCAGGAAGCTGTCAGAAGAAGAGTGGATTCAAGCCAGTGGAAGTAGAATAAGCAATAAAAATGGTGTTCATCCTTCCCAAAAAAATAAAGGCAAAGAACAAGTTATTTCTTGCGCACAAGGCCGGAGTATCTGGCTTGAAATTTCTGCAAAATCTTGTCTTCGCGGTGTTGTTCAGAGAGACAGAAATTTCCCTGAAATCCTCTCCACATCAAAGCCAGAGACAGTTTTGTTACCAATGCCAGTTTGGAAAGGATTCCATTTGGATATCCTATTTATTAATAGTTTCTTTGGCATTTATGTCTACTTCATAGCATTTATTTCCCATCTAAACAAAACTGTTTCACAGAATTCCCCCCAAATTTGGGCTTTTGCTCAAAGGGGCAATAATGTCATTACAATTCAGTAAGAATTTTTAGTAGCCTATCTGTAGTCTTGGTACTAGAAACGCAGTGATAGTTAAATTTAGGGTGAAATCTATTTCACCATTACAGTTATATCTCTTCTGTTTTAAATTCTTCTACCGTTAGAATATACTTCTAAGAAAAATTATGCTGCTTTTGTACATCAATTCATATTTAAGAAGCCTGACATATTTGTACCCTTCTCGTTGCTAGAATCTAATCTTAATCACAAACGTAATTCTGGATAGATTTAAATATCTTTGTAAAATAGTTTCAAATCATAGATCAGCCCAGGTTGAAAGGAACCTCAAAACATCATCTGGTCCAACCCTTCATGGTAAGGGGATCCTAGATGAGATTATCAAGCACCCTGTCCAGTCACATCTTGAAAACCTCCAGTGATGGTGACTCTACCACGTCCCTGCGGAGCTTGTTCCAGTGATTGATTGTTCTGCCTGTAAAACAATTCTTTCTTACATCGAGATGAAACCTCTCCGAGTGCAACTTGTAGCCATTGCCCCTTCTCTTCTCCAGGTGGCTCCCTGTGAAGAGAGCTCTTTTTGCTCAGCATTGCTCTTTTTGCCTTATGTATCAATAATATTATTGATATTACACTCTAGAGGAGTCTTGGCTTTCAGGTCAGCATCAGATTCATTCCTGGTCATATGGTTAGAAGAGCTGATGCACACATTTCCCCCACTTTCCTGCCTTTCATAGGAGATTGTCAAGGTCATGTAGGATGAAGACCAAGTGGTTTTGCTGGCCTTCAGCAGTCTAACTTTGCCTCATCAGCTTTGGCTTCAGGATCTTCTGAGACTTTCAGTTCAAAATACCAGCACACTCCCATTATTATTACACCAACTTGCAATATGTTTTTCTGCCTAAATCCTTTTCATCTAACTGTTTGGATGTGGATGCCAGTGGAGTTAATATAACCTGTATCTTACCAGTGAGGAAGCTTCTTGTAAAGAGGAGAAAGGAATCCAGAAGATCTATTGAGACAGGCAAGTTGAAAAGGCTTTCAGCTCACTGTTCATGAAGACCATATTCTCCATTATGGGCTCTCCTCCAAGCAGCGATTCTTTACTGTCTATTCAAATTGAAGAGTTTTGGTCTGTTAGCTCTGCTAGAGCTCTGATAGCTCATTTCATGACATTTTTTTAGCCTTTCACAGTTAGGTTAAAGTTTATTCTATGTGAAGATTAATCTGCTTTTACCACCCTCTTAATGGTAGACTTTTGAAGAAGCAAAGCAGACTCAACTGTCTTGCCAGCAAACTGTTCTATTAATGGAACCTTAATTCAATTTCTGCATCTTTTAATAAGAAAATCCTTTTGAGTATGGGACTCCCAGCCTCTTCTAAACGCATCCACTAAGATGACCTCTTCAATCACCATCGCCTTGGACCACTAGTGGAGGTGAGAGTCAGTTCCTCATGGCTGACTTTTTTCCTGGTTTTCTATGAAGATAACGTGACTTTTAGAACACACATAAAACTCTTCCCCAAGACCTTTTAAAATTGTATTTAGCTAAAGAAATGCCTGCATGCATCTTTTTTGATGTCTCGAGTGTTATGATGTTGAAGGAATGTAAAGAGAATGTATGAACCATATCACCTGGGGTTTTTACCTTCAAGCAGCCATGCTGGAGGGGAAAAGACAGAATATGTTCTGTAACATCCACAGAACGAATGCTTTGTCCTGTCCAGGACTTTCTTGTCAAGGACTTTAGCCAAAATTCTAAAGCATCTTCATGCCCCTTTCAGATTGAGGAAAATATTTTCTGAAGATTTTCAGAAATAAATCCTGAGGCATCTTCAAAGTTCTCTATTTTATATTCTGTCCCTTCTGTCTAGTAGTAGCCTTGAGATCTGTATAATAGACTCGGTATGATAAACTGAATACGGACTGACTTACAACTGTAAGATCAGAAAGTTCTCCAAGATGATGTCTTTCGGAGAAACACAGTTACTGTAAGGACCGCGTTCAGTAAATTACTGGCAGTTTCTTAATAGCTCTGTTAAGGGACTGAATTATATAATTTATGTTTATATGGACATTTAATTTATGCTCAATTGAACATTTACATAGCAGAATCTATTAATCATTTTCAACGACTACTTGCACGTAAAAAAGCCACCACACCGAATCTGTGTTTGTGTTTAATTGCTTTCCTAAGTTAGTTCAAAAATAAGTAACTCTTGTATTGTTTCTGTTCAGAATTACAGATCCTGTTTTGTGTTTCATCACAACAGTACAAATGAAGGACTGCATGAGCAGTATCTGATTTTAAACAGCACTTTGAACAATTACATTGTTTGGGCTACTAGTCATAGTGCCATTTATGTGTTCAGAGTGAGGATATTAGATCGAAACTACAGGTTATTGTCTTTTTTTTAATGCAATAAAATGAAATTCGGTTCCCACAATGAGCAGCACAGACCACAGAGGGAATATTATATGTTCCTGAAGATATTTTTTGGTACTATGTTTTACTTCTTGTTTAACAAATGTTAATTCTATCTCTAAAGTACATATTTGGACTATACATCCTCTCAAGCTTATTCTCTCCTTCAATATATATATATGTAAGGGTTACAGTACTTGTTATAATACTCAAGTGTCCTATTTGAGTCTATTTTTTAATTCCAGCTGAAGACATTTTTGCGCTTCTCGCCAGAGTTGTATTATTGGCAAGTTAAGATACCTTATAAAGCTTATACTGTTAATGGCAATTGTTCTGTTTGTCCTAAAATAAGTTTAATAAAGCTCCATAGGTAAATAAATGGTTGAACTTCTCATAATCACTTAATTTTATATTCACAGCTTATGAAAACTTTCATAAAGATTGCAAAAGCTGTACAAAACTGGCATGAAGAATACATGAGCATTTTTAATCATTTGTTACTGATTCATTTTGCATGATTCATATCCCATCTATTTCAGTACAGTTTGTACCAAGACGGAAATCAGAAAAAATCAGAAATCAGTTTTAAAATTTCACCTCCAGTGAAAACAGTTTGTTCCTACTGAACGTTAAGTTGGTCTTCCCTTAAGAGAGGATGGTCCCACGGGCTGAAGGATAGGTGAGAGCCCCCCAGTTCTTTCTGGACCATTTGCACATCTGTGTTCCACCTTCGCTGCACCTATGCCAAATGCAGGATGCACACGGAGGTTTGTAGCAACACCTTTGCAGGGTGCTCTGCATCTCCCGGTGAATCTAAGGTGCCTTAGGCTTCTCTCAGTTCTATTTCGTGGCTGAAAATTGGTGCTCCTCTAATCTTGGCGATTTCTATACCTTTGAAAACTAAACAGACAATGGCATTTTCCGTAAAGACAAGAAACCAGACTGCTCTTTAAGTGTATTTCTCCTGTACAAGGATAGGAAAATGTCATGGCATAAAATAAATGCAGTATAGATTGGTAGACAATGATTTGGGTTTGTGTTTTTTTCTGAGGAGATTTTCTGTGTTCCTATTAACGGCTCGAGCAGCTTGACTTTCAGTTTTAGAAGGCAGAAGTCCCCGGGTTCACACATTATACTTCTCTTGTGGTAACAGTGCCCACTACTGACCACTGCCCCTTTACCAAATTGCCAGACTGATCTCAGTGAGTGTCTTGGAGTATCCCCATACCATACTTTCTCACTCTCCAAACTACTCAGATAAACACAAACTGCTATAAAACATACCACATAAGGCATAACTTTCTGCATTAGTCTTAATATTGCTTCTGTCACCTAGCTAATCAGTGGTTTTGCTCAAAAGAAGGTTTTCCTGTCTTTTGCAGATAAAGCCATAAAAAGATAAACGGTATCACTGAGGAAGTCAGAGCTGTAGTATTGTGTTGCTGCTCTATGTAGTAAGACTAATATTTAAATACCAAAATTCAATTTTCAAGTCAAATAAATTACACTTTGGGCTTTACTCTTCAGCTTTATTCATAGAATTTTCTCTCTCTCTCCTGTTACTACAGGCTAGAAGTTATGTCGTCCTCTCCTTTTTTCTCACAGTGCATCATGTAGACAGACAACGAACAAGAGAGAACAAAAACTAAGTGATTCACTAGAAGTCATTCCAGCATTTGTATTCCTCTCTTCCAGTTAATGCGTACTGTTGGTTGGAAATGGAGTCCCTGACTTGTTAGATTAGGTTTTTGACGCCTGCAGTTTTTAAGATACCATATCTTCCTCAGTATTCCTCGATACAGAGGCAGCTTTACCCCCGCAAAACTTTTTTTTGTTTAGTAACTGCCAACCTGATTCCTATTTGCCAGCCGAAGGAGAAGTTGAAGAACATGACCCAAAGGAGTTACAGACACCCTGTCCACAGGTTCACTCTTTCACTGGCAAAAGTAAGGCATTACCACTAACAGCCCTCATATGGCTAAGATGAACATCAGGTTCACACACCAGTCTCTCAGGTGTTTGAATTTCATATTCTGACAACCAGTAGCCAAACCTCTGGTAAGTTTTTGCAACAGAGCTTATAGCAGCCTTACAGTATCTGAAGGGGGCCTACAAGCAAGCTGGAGAAGGCCTTTTTACAAGGGCATGTAGTGATAGGATGAGGGGTAATGGCTTCAAACTGAAAAAGGGGAGATTTAGATTAGATATTAGGAAGAAATTCTGTACTGTGAGGGTGGTGAGGCACTGGAACAGGTTGCCCAGGGAAGCTGTGGATGCCCCATCCCTGGAGGTGTTCAAGACCAGTTTGGATGGGGCTTTGAGCAACATGGTCCAGTGGGAGGTGTCCCTGCCCATGGCAGGGGGTTGTAACTGGGTGATCTTTAAGGTCCCTTCCAACTCTAACCATTCTGTGATTCTGTGAAAATGGCGCTGCTCTCAGGCCCGGCCTCGGCTCCAGGGCCCGGGGCCGGGGCCTGGAGCCGAGGCCGGGGCTTGGTCCCCGCACGACGGGCCTCGACATCCCGCACCCGGACTTTCCCTCCCTCTCACCCTCCCCAGACACCTCCCCGTGGCGGAGGTGGGCAAAGGCAGAGCGGGCAACCCCCCTCAGGGCGGCTGGGCACGCCGGCAGCCGTAG
>VYZM01018857.1:137902-169007 GCA_013398915.1 Dromas ardeola | reverse complement strand
GGTCGATCCCCCTGTGGCGGGGGGGAGCTCTTCCCCGCGCTGGGAATGGGTGGCGAAACGTGAATTTCTCCGAGCTGCTATTCCTCCTCCTGTGGTTGTTGCCCCGAGGGCTCAGCAGGGGGGAGGCCCGGCCTTTCCCGCGCCTGAAAACCGTAAAAGTGGCGGATTTTCCACTTTCATGTGAAATATCCCAGCAGGGTATTAGCTGGGGGTAACCGCTGTCTCTGTAGGGATAAGAGTTTTTTAGCGTGGTGTCGGTAACATGTTGGGTTTTTTTCATCCTAGACCAGGATTTTTGAACAGTTTTGGTATGGCTGCGACTTGGTAGACATAAAGGAATGGCTCCGGTTCTGATTTGCAGCCCTGTGAGCTCACCCACCTTTCTCTCCCTTCTGGGTAATCTTTCTGTGACACCCACAGCAACTGCTGTATTGTCTTATGTGCAGCTGGAAGCTGCTCAGATGCCATGGTAACAAATGAGGTGTAAGTACCTGCGTGGAACAGGAGGTGCGGATAAGTAATATTAAGAAAATATTATCCGCTAATGCGTTTCCATCGCTGGAAATTAGAGCAAGTAGCACCAGTTTTCTGACCACGTCTTGAGTCTACGGGTAGAGGGACAGTAAGATTGACAACTAGCTTCAGGTAACCGTGTTTGCAATAGTTGGCTTATTTTGGACAGGCTCTCCCACCACCACCTCTACCACCATTTTAAAGTGAACTTTTGGTGTTTTAGAAGGGTGAAAGTGTATAGTGTAGAGTCAGTGACTGCTGACAGAGAGAAAATGCAGTTTGTTTGCTTGGGAATGCTCAGGCTCAAATGCCAAAATATTTAATAGCAATCAATAGGGAGCTATGTGGCTTGAAATTAAAATTATAGATGAGATTTTTTTATGTGAACTAGCGTGATTCTTGTCATTATTTTATTTCACCCTAATACTTATCATAGAAATCAGTGTCCCTGTCACAGGATTTCTTTTTTTACTTTTTTTTTTTTTTGCCCCTTCCTGTGTCTGAGTTCTGTCTCCAGTGAATATAACCTGTTACTTCTACTTTGTTTTTCCTTCATTGTAGAGAATGAGGGGAGGCTGGAGACAGAAGCAGTCTCTATTCACTGTGATTTTTTTGAAGAGAGGGGAAAAAAACATGGTGTCTTTGCTTACCTGGTTGAGCTCATACATGATGCTGATACGACAAAAAGTCAGTGTGCCTTATTTATACTAGACTTCAGGAGGGAAGGATGCTCTGTCACATGCATATGTATGACTTCTCTGGACTATAGTTCAAAAATACATGTTGGAAAAGCTCTTTTAGCATGAAAAGAGGTGGTTTTACATATATTAACTATAAATATTTGTACAGAGAAAGAAGTAGGACTTCAGTTTTAGGACTCTTACATAAGATAGTATCTTTGAAGTCAAGGCTTGACGCACTTCTGACTCACTAAGGTGGAAGACCCAGCGTTCTCAGAAGACTTGCTTAGCTCTGCAAAGTGTCGCCTGGGCCCAGTTCACAGGCAGGCTGTGAAAACTGCACAGAACGGACTGTCTCCTGTGCAAGTGCCTGCCTGGAAAGTCATGCCCTGGCCTCTGGGAGAAACTCTGTTCTCACGATGATGATAGCATTGGTGGGGTGTGACTTCAGCATGCCTTTTCTTTTTCTCTTGTGATCGTCCACTCTTCGATTCAAATGGTTCTCCTTCATCTCTTACTCCTTAGACTTCTTTGCTGCAACCCATATCCTCCTTGCTTTTTCCTCCAGAGTTGAATTGCTGTGATCAGTTTTATTCCAGCCATGTTAGGAAGGCCCACAGTTGACAGGAGGGAAGGGGGAAAAAAAGCAACAGGAAGGTTGTGCTCATAAAAACTAGTGTCATACTCTTCCTTAGGGCATGGTGGGACTGATGGTTGTTCTGTTGTGATTAGTGGGGCTTTGCCTACATCAAGAAGTTGCATAGTCTCTAAAGCCACCATCTGTGGCAGGAACTTACTCTCCAAAAGAAGCAAGCAAGCACGTTTATTTGCAGGTGTTCGGTCGCACGGAGGGGTGGCTTTTTGTGCACTGGTCTGCAGTTGTGGTATTTGTTGAAGCTACATCGCCACAAACTATACGTCGTGTAAGCTGAGACCACTAAGCAGAATATTTCTACTTCCTACTTCAGCTGTGTGCGTTGTTTTATAATGTCTACATTATTTGACCATTAGAGAAACAGATTTCCTTTAAACTGGAAAGAAAAGCTGACGTTCCCACGGTGTCTGTAAGACACTGTCCATGTACATCCTGCCTCAAACTCTTTCGCTGAACGATGCCTCAGTCCATTTTAAACTTGTTTGAAGCAGGAGCTTAAACCAACGCCTCGCTTTCATGTTGCATAGCACTTACATTACTGCATGTAGACAGCCTGCTGAAATCAATGATACTGCCTTGTTTGGGGGCACTAAGAGTTGGGGGAAGAAGGGAAGAGTCTTCCGTAATAGCTCTTCATCAAATTCTGCCAACTGCTTATTGAGGCACTAGCAGGTTTACTGTTTGTTTCTGACATTTCGTGTCACTTGGAGGTGGATTTGGGGGTTTTTTAATACTTTAGGTTTGGGATTGGGTTTTTTTGTTTCTCTTTTGGAACAAGAGACTGCTATTAGTCACCTGGTTGACAGAATCACACTACTATAATTGCAACAGTCATATGAACAGCTTTATTTTAACCTGAGTGCTAACTGTAGCTTCATTTCCCAGATAGCTGCTTAGGTATGCAGGGGAATACTAGGTGACCTTGCTAGTGCTGAAACTCCTTACAGGGCTGAGTCGGTTGGTTTTGCAGCATATACCCTTCCATTGTCCTTAGCGCTTGAAAAAGAGAAAATCTTTGATAAAACCAAAGGGCAAGGAGGGCTGCGTGTGTCGTACAAGAAAGTGGACTTTCAAGTACTGGTAACTTTAAGGCAGGAGAGAGGCTTAAGGGCATATTTACGTGCTGCAGTTCATGCCTTTGAAAAAAAATTTTATTATAATTAAAAGAGTAGGGTGAAGACTTTGATATATTGTGTTTCGAGAACCGAAGTACTTTATAGTTTCATTTTAACTAACAGCTATTTTTAGGAGCCTAGCTTTTTTGTGCCCAAAGTAGCATCTTATTTTTTCCCTTGTCAAATAAAGCTATAACAATCTAAAGTATTAACATAAGTGAAAGCTCTGAAGAAAGTAATGAAGATATTTTTGAAGCACTGGGATTAGTGTTTTTCTTTCATTTCAGTGACATGACTTTATTGTGTGCATAGAAAAATACTTCTCTAATATTTTCGTTCTGATAGTTGCATTAAACATGAATCCTTGTTCTACAAGACTGACTCATTGCAAAATATTGAGGATATGGGGTTGTGCATCTACACATTCATATGTTCTACTATGGCAAAATTTATATCAAGACTAAATGAAGGGAATCCTGTTCATGTAACGGAAGCAAGGATGTAGCTTTTGTGATCAGTTTGGGATTCCAGAACTCAGGGCATGTTACTGAACTGGCGAGCTATGTAGATGTCACTTAATATATAATCTTTATTTTGTAAGTAGTATATAATTTTTTCAGCTGGAGCCAAATTCAGCATATTTTAAGTTGCATTTATCCCGCATTTCTTTCTTCAGTGAGATAAGGCATTTTGTTCAACGAGAAAATGTGACCAACTGTCCAATAGCTGATCCAGATTAAGTAATAATTAGATATAATTACTGTTCCTAGGGGGAAAGTAATTCTGCCTTGTTGAAATTCTTTTTTATCTTCAATTAACCTACTCTGTTCTTACTGGAAATACTAAGTGAAGTGCCAGCTTGCTTTAGGCACCTCTTTCCAAAGCTGCTCAGTTCTTGTAGTCTAGTGAGCCCCATGTGTTTAGGTGCCACCATCAGGAGGAGTGCGTACTTGGATAGCACTGGACCTGCTGAACACCTTGTTAGAGCAGTTTTCCATCCCATTCGTCAACTTCTGGACGGATCGATGAGGAGTGTTGGTGACCCACTTTCTGGTCCTCTCCCTATACCTCGCATTAGGTTGTTTCACCAGGTTGTGGGAAGGGAGGAGCACGAATCATTTTTATCTTTTTCCACCTAGTAACAAACCAGGCTTTATTACTTCTGCTGCTTAGGGGATATCTTGTGTAACTTTTGTTCCATTTTCAGAAAGCAGTGATAACCTTGCTTGGCATTAACAGATCCGATGCGCGTGTGATGTGTTACCTGGAATTCAGAGGACAGACCCAGAGTTTTCTGGTGGAATGGGTGTCCAGGAGAAGAAAGACTAGAGCACCAGGGACCCTGTCTAGCTCAATTCTAGATTAGATTCATTTGGATACACCCTCTCATTAGGCAAACATACTTTCTTCCTGCGCTGACAAACTGTATGTTGAATGTGCCTACGGCTTTGACTATAAATATAAACCTAAAACTATTTTGAAATGGTCAGCTGGTAAAGTGTGGGATAGGACTGACTTCAGAACTGAAACAGGTTTCTGTTGAAGTAGCTCTTGCATTTTCCTGGGGGCTTTTGATTTCACTTCAATGAACAGAATCGGGTTTTTTATGTGCCCAGATCCATTAAGTTAGTTGGGTAGTCTGAACATTGTTCTCCTTCCTTCCCTTCTTCTTGCTTTCTCCCTGTTCTATGTCTTTCTATACAGGGTAAATCTAACCCAGTACATTTCTAGATGCAACTTGATCATACGGACTAGCTCTCTGCTCTTCTCTGGGGAGAGGAAGGAGAGAACTGCTAAGCCCCTTCAATAGGCTAAGGTGATGATTGAGTGTAGTCATCTATACCCTACTAGCTAACATAGCAATGCATTGACAAAGCCAGAAATTAAAGCAAAGGGTAAAGTTGTGTCTTAAGCAAAATTTATCCACAGACCTCAGTGAGTCTTAACTTTAAATATCAGGAGCGAAATCTGTCTTCTGTTAATTTATGTTGACAAAATTTCCCACAACTGGCTTGTCTATAGAAGAGATCATCAAATCCTGAGCATCTTGTTATCCAGATAAGTCACTTGTGTCCTGTGCCTGCTAGCACAATTGTGAATTTTAGGCTGGAAAAAATCATGTGCTGATCTTTGGCAACTGCTGGCAACTGAATCTGGGGGACCATTTATTTTAGGTTTGGTGATACTTAGAATAAGGACAACTGTAAAAGCCAAATGCGTCCATATCTTACACCTGAAAATGTCTAACTTTTTGCCTGACTTGCTCTTTTTGCCATTTAACTTGTCTTGATTTTCATGAATAGCTTCTCAGTCCAAACTTTAGTGTATAATTTTTATTGGGAGAAAACTAGCTTTCAGAAATGCACGTTATATGCCATAATGTCTGTAATGGCCCTGTAAATTACGCACTAACTCCAGGTAGCACATCTTAACAAAGTGTGACACCTGTAACCTTTTACATTTTTATCAGCAGTTGTGCTGTTTTAATAGTGAGTTGACATCAGAAAGCACTTATTATGTCAACAGGTTGTGTAAAGAAGATAGCTTCTTTTTCTTCCTGTTTGCTAGATAAATGTTAATTTGCTGGGGGTACTACCTCAGCCTGCATCCTGCCTGCCAGCTGATTTCTTGAAGTCTGCTTTGTAGAAGTTTGCAGCGGTGCCCTTTGGGACCGGACAACCTGGGAGGAAATATCCCATTACTGGAGTAATTGACAAAATAATATTTTCCTTGTATTTTTGAGAGGTTTTTCTTGCTAGACAATGTCAGTTTTAAGGACACAACTGAGGCTTTCNTCTATGCAATGTGAGTTTTAAGGACACAACTTGAGTTTTTTTTTTTTTTTTTTTTTTTTTTTAGTCTTGTTTGAGGTTCCTTTTTAAATTGTGTCACTCGAAAATTTTTACTGCTTGGAGACTGGTATTTTGAGGGTGGTGATGTAGCCAAGGAAAGACAGTAATTTTGAGATTTTCCTTTCCAGAACTCTGTGCATCTTCAAGGTCTTGAGGGTAATAGCTAGGTCCTATAGGCTGCTAATGGCTGCTGCGGCTGCTTTTTCAAAAAGACAGGAGAAAGCACTAAGGGAAGGGTTTTTTCTTCCCTTTTTTTTCCTTTTTTTTTTTGTTGTAACTATCGCTTCCTGGTTTCCTTTTGAAATGCAGTTGTTATCTGTTGGCTACAACAGAAGTGATACATAGGAAACAGGTGTTAGATGTGTGCAAAAAGACTTACACCAGATGTAAGGAGACTCATACATCATGAGCCTGGAGAGAGCTTAGTCTCTTGTATGGTGACCACCAATTGAGTATTCAAAGACAAAATATACTAAGGTAATTTCAGTTTGTCTTGCATATCTCTGAGTATGTCTTGTGCTCATCTGGTCATAAGCAAAAGTGTGGTCATTGCTGTAAATGACAGTCGATGTGTGTATATTACAGTCCAACACTCTGATGTTATTAAAAAAAAAAAAGTGCTCCTGCAAAATTACTGCAGTTAATTACTGCAGTTGATTCTAGAATGTATTCCACCTAATGGAAAACTTTACAACCTGTAACTCGTTGACAAATCAAAAGCTGATCTGGATTTCTCCCAGGTACGGTCTCCTTGGTTGACAGACATTGACAGCACTAAAACACTGGAGTAGAACCTAATCGAATTAATTCACTGTCTGTGGTTCGGGAATTTTAACGGCATGTTCAGTTCCCATGAAATGGTTGTGCAGTTTCGCTTTGTGGTAGGGTTTTATGTTTTTGATGTGGGGGATAAATACGTATCGGTCTGCTATCAGAAGACAAATCTGTATTGGAAACTAACCAGAGTCTTTGTTGTTTTCTTTTTTCCTTTCAGTATTGGATGAATGAATATACTTCTTCCCTTGGAATTGGAGTGTTCCATTCAGGTATAGAGGTGTATGGCCGAGGTACGTACAAGAAAAACATAACTTACGCTTTGTTCCGGTAATGCTGTTATTTCAAAACCATTTTTCAGGTAGTGAGGGAAGTCTGTCTCCTGAAACCCGTCCAGGAGTTTTCTCTTAAAGTTCTCGTCTCTTCTGCCTCTGGAAAAAAACCCTTGGATATGAATAGTCTGGTAGTCATCTTGCATTCTTGTACAAAGCTAAGCAACTGTGAAAAACTGTGCAATTTATTCAGCTAGGCATAGAAATCTTCATTTTAGGTTTTGAAATACCTATTGTTAAAACAAAATGTATGCTTCACGTAAGCGTGGTTGAATCATGTTTCCTCAGTATTCTGCCAGCACTTCATGCAAGGAGGTCATTTTTAACTACAGAAACAATGGTCTGTGGCAAATAGGCACCTAAAAGTGCATGATGCTCAGGAAAAGCTGTCTATTCCTTATTGGTAGGTTGGTTTGTTTTACAGAGACAGTTTCTTTAAAAGGCATCTCATGCATACTGTTCACAAAAGATACACTTGTGATAAATACAGCAATACATTCCGATTTTGCTAAATAGGTCGGACTTTGGGGAGGCAGCTTCCTGATCTGTTCAGGCCACTTCGAATCCCCACTGCTGCCCGAGGGTGTTTCTGAGCGCGCTGTAGCACAGCAGAGCTGTAGCACAGGTCTGAGGTGTTCTTGCCTGGCAGTATAATGACACTCTGAGGTGACGGTGCTGCTAAAAGTAGTCAGTTTAAAGAAGAAAAATCTACTTCAGTTCTTTTTTTTTGAATGTGTTTGGAGGTGAGGGGAAGCAGCAAAAGGTGTGGCATGCAGTCCAAAAACCACATTGCACAGTTATCTTATACTATAGATGTTTCAGCTACTATAATGGTCACATTGTAACTGGATTTGCAAGTGTTACCAAAGCAACGAATTGACAAAACACAATAATGCTTATTGTTAAAACTTTTTTTTTAATTATTTCTTTTAATCCAAACCAGAAAGACCTGACTCTTAATAGTGCTGTGCCTGAAACCCGGTTTTTGAGCTGTGCCAAAAACATGTGCCTCCCTTCCTGTTCAGATTATAACAGCTTTCTCACATAGCAGGTCATACCCCTGCTAGAACAATGACTTGCATTTTTCAAAGTACATCAAACTTTATTTATTAACCCGTTGTAAAAAAGATTATCCACAAAACTGGATGCTAGACTTGGATGATGTGTTACGAGTTTTGAGGAGAGGAAGCGTGGAGTCATGCTTTAAGATTTTTATTACGCTCTGGGCGTGGCGTGCTGCGTTATCTCACAGACACAGAAGGAAGCTGAAGCACACCATGATATTTTCATGTACTGTAAGTGCTTATGCCAGCAGATGCTACGTACAGACTTCAGATGCGTGCACTGGTTTACTTTCTTGTTATAGTAAAGAACTCGGGACAGTTGAACTCTTGCAAATCAAGAAATTAAAAAAAACTATTGGGTCACTACATGCTGCCACACTTACAGCTGTAGCACGCACTGAATAGAGGTACCATCAGACCCTTGAGGATGCACTGCTTGGAATCCCTAACCTATAAATATGTAAGTGGACTCTTAACGGGCAAGCATGTATAAAGAACATTGGTGTACAATGAAAACAACATATACTTACTGTAAAGTTATTCATATTAAACCTATATACTGATGTAGGAAATTTCCTGTCAGTTTTTACTGAGGCTGTCTAGTAACTAACAAAACTATTAATTTCCAGCTCATTGCATTTGTTGCACATGTAAATTAACTGTCTGGTGTCTAGCTTTAGGTCAGGTCCTTGTGAAGTGATCCTCCAGGCAGTGAGGTCTGCTGTTTTTTACTGTTGTCGTATGCCATTTTTGTTAAATCTCATCTTTTTCTTTCAGAATTTGCCTATGGTGGTCATCCATACCCTTTTTCTGGAATATTTGAAATTTCACCAGGAAATGCTTCTGAGTTGGGTGAAACATTTAAATTTAAGTAAGAAAGATACCTATTTTCTTGCTTTTCAGAAGGCATATTAAAAAGACAAGTTGTTGCATTAATTTTTGAGGATAGATACTACAAGATGATACTTGAATGATACTACAAGATTTCTGACTTTCTGAGAAATTACTGTGTTTACTTAGAAATGAAAGATGGACAGAGGTGATGAAACAGTGAAGTGTCTACAGCAAAGAACATTATTTTTAGCATGCCATTAAATTCCTTAAATGTGTACAAATTATGTGGACTTGTGGCTAGCTTTTGTTATTCATACAGTATGTACAACAGGGTAACTTTTTCAAGGTAGTGAAATACTTATTCAAAGAAAAAGCTGAAAAATGCTGCTCTTCAAGGTTTCCCCGTGTCTCCTTTCCACTTTCTCAGTGTGATTGCCTTGACCCTTCCCTGCATTACAAGCTCTCACCTGTTCTCAGCTGTCTCTTAGAAACAGTATCCTTTGGAGAAGCGGGGAAAATTGCATCCAATGTTTGTCAGAATTAAGTTGCAAATAAGTGAGCTACAGGTAGATGATCGATCAGCAAGGAAATAATCTCTCACCATAAAGATGAAAGTGGTGCTATAAAATGGAATAGGAAGAATCTATGTTCTGCTAGGGCGGCAGAAAGATCTCACCATCCACAGTGGGGTGATTTTTGAGCGTTGTATGAACAGTAATCCACCTGTATCATGGAAGCCTGATCACCTTCTACTCTCTGTTTTTCTTCTAGAGAGGCTGTGGTTCTAGGCAGTACTGACTTTATGGAAGATGACATAGAAAAAATAGTAGAAGAGCTTGGAAAAGAATTCAAAGGAAATGCTTATCACCTAATGCACAAAAACTGCAATCACTTTTCTTCAGCTTTATCCGAGGTAAACAAACATGAAGGTCTAGAGAAAGGTGCTTACTGGTGGCTACAGAGCATCATCTCCTTCCTGTCCTTTGGAACGTTTGGCCTAATTTCCAACTTTCCATCTCTGGTACCTTGGCCAAATGCCACCGTTTTTCAAGTTTTATTTGTGCTTATGTCCAAAGCACAAGATTTTGCTGCCAAAGATGCTAAATATTGTTGTCACACATAGTTTGTGTTTGAGCAGGGGTGCATTCCTAATTGAGAGACCTAGTAAGTGAAGTATTAACAGGATTTCAAAAGCATTTCAGATGCTTCAGAGATCCCTGCTGAAGACAGAACCATGTGTTATTTTTATCAGTATTTCCCCACAGAACCATCACACTGAAAATAATTTTTAAAGTTACGACCTACTGTTAAAGAATAACAGAGGCATTGAAGTTTCACAGACAATGTTAATCTTCTGCTTGAAAGGCTTTTTGACAAGCACCTGCGTCCTGGTCATGTAGATACCTGAGTGGTCGTGCAAAGTATCTGACTATGGAGTCCAAGGGGCTTAGCTTTTTCCCCTCAGCTTTATTTTAACATGATCGGCTTGCCAGTATGATTGAGTGCCTGATCACTCTCATGTGTGTCAACACAAGGGAAAAGGTCAGGAAGAAGTAACCCAGGATAAAGAGGGGAACGGCAGTTGTGATTTTTATCAGTAGTTGGCAATCTGTGCTTGTCAGAATTTATTCTAATGTTTTATTGAAGCACTCCAAAAAAGGGATGGCTATTTTTTTCCATGGTGTGAGCTTCCATAAAATTTATTTGTTCTTTTTTTCAAAATAGTTAATGGCACACTTATTGCATAGCCTGTGTTTTGTGTAGACTGTTTGATCTTCCAGTGGTACTGGAAAATTTTATTGAGATGATGATTCATGTGCAACGCTGGTAGAAGTAAGTAGGGTGAGATACTGACAAAGCTGCAGTTGGCATGAAATCTGGCCTATATGGCCAGGTTTTTGCCATACTCTTCAACCTCATGGTGATGTTGATTCTATTTTATATCTTGTCCTATTTAGTGTTCAAATTGACTATAAAAACAGGGATAAAATTACAGGTTAAATGCTGCTCAGTTACAGCAGCGTAATGCGCCCATTAGCTATGATTTTCTCCAGATTTGCACTGGAGTAAGGAAAGCCAGAAGTGAGTAAGTAAAATAGCTCCCTCCTTGATAGTGACAACAAAACCATTGAATGACTGATGTACAGTAAAAACAAGTATTTAATGCAGCTTTATATATTTTTCAGGAGTTGAAACCAGCTTAGCATTGTATAGCTTCTCTTGTTCCAGTGAACCTAAGTGTGTGTGTGCTTGGCCTGGGTGCTGTAAGATAGTGATGTCTTGTGCAAAGTCATCAGAGGCCGTCACAATAAATAGCCTCAGCTGTGTGGATAACTCTACCAAACTGTAGTAGTCACACCGTCGTCTTGACTGTTTGATTTCAGGGTGCTTTTTTTGTAATAGTGAGATTTTTTCCTGCAATTTCTGTTTCTGAGGAATTAGCAGTGACTAGAAAGCATAGCTTAACTCATTTCTATGCCTTTTATAGAAGTTACTAAAAAAGAGCGAGGTGTTTAGCCTTTTCAGGACTTCTAAAAAAAAAAAAAAAGTGTGTAACCGTGTCTCAAACTCTCACACTGGGAAAACAAGTCTCCTTGTGTGACTTGGGATGCTGCTTTCACTGATGGAGAAAGTTGTCTTAGTGCAGCTAACTCGAGTGCTTCTTGACTGGCCTTTGCAATAGGTACCTTGTAAGGCTGCCACCACCTTTCCTTTTTATTTACAATACTGTAGTTTTGTTACTGCTGAATACAGAACTCAAATTAATCCTTTTTTTTTTTTTTTTTTCCCCTTCCTCCCCCTAGATTCTGTGTGGAAAAGAGATTCCACGATGGGTGAATCGCCTTGCCTACTTCAGCTCTTGTATACCATTCCTGCAGAGCTGTCTGCCGAAGGAGTGGCTCACTCCTGCAGCCCTCCAGTCTAGCGTTAGCCAGGAGCTACACGATGAGCTGGAGGAAGCTGAGGATGCAGCCGCATCGGCTTCCTTGGCAAGCTCAGCATCTGGGTCTAGAACTGGTCGCCACACCAAATTATAAGTCCTCCTCCAAAGTAACAAATGGTTTGAAATACTGCGGTTTCATCTCTCCAGCAATTGACTTCCTGACAGAACACGAGAGCTGACTCTAGAACGTTGTTTTTATATGCAAAAAAGGCTCTCGCCAACCCCTGTTTCAGCTCAGGATTATTTACGTAGTGAAAAGAATTGCTGGGAGAAAAGGGAAGGATTTTGTGTGAAGCCACCCTTTTCATTTTCACCTGTTTGGTAGACCTGGGTTAACTTAACATCTTGTATAAAGCAGAACTTAAATTATTTGTTTACAGTATTGTGTACTGCTGTTTACAAGTCCTGTGAGGACTCCTGCCACCATGGAGGAAGAGAGAATTTGAGTTTGATTTAACTGTTGGTATAACTCAAAAGCAGTGGTATGATGCCCTGGATGAACCCTCCCCTTTGTTTTCAAGATTTAAGGCAGGTGAACATTAAATTTCTGAGAAATGCCAGAAACTGCTGAATACTATATGTGTGAACAGGGTACTGTGCACTTAAAGTGGCTGATGTAAACAGGTAGATTCCAGGATGTAGGGAGACTGGTTTTGTTTAAGATCTGTTACTAGAACTATGACCTCTACATTAATGAAACTGTGGATTTTTGCACATACGAAGGGAAATTTCTATCTCATTACAATGCACATTGGTCCCTTTCTTTTTTTTTTTTTTTAACTCAGCCATGTAGTTTGCATCCTATCTTCTGTCTGTATTTACAGTCTACTTCAACCAGGGTTTAGACAGTGAGAATATCATCTGTTAGAAGCATCAACACATTTTTCACTGTTTGCTTTACTTGATTTCAAACTTGTATATAAAGTTAGTACTTGTGTTCTTTTTTTTGTTTGTTTCACATAGTTTGGAATAGTGTACAACAAGCCATTTATGTTTGGGGAATGGCCTTGCTTTCTGCTGCTGATCTTGCTTCATTTGAGTTTGTAAACAGTCGTATCCTTTTTTTTGAGCTATAAATTACTGCCCAGTTGTGCATATCCGCACAAACTGTAGAGAAATCCTAATTTATTTTCCCACAGTCTCTATCTGTGGCATTAACTTTCTTGTCAGATGTAATGAAGAAAAACCTGAAAATTGCTTATGCACCTGCGTGTTTACACAGCAGAACCCACTAATCTGCACACATAATTATATCTGGAGGTAAGAGATACTATTTTCTAAAACACAGAAGTATGTTTGCTGGTAGATTATAATTAGAGCTAAATTATAATTAGTGATCAGAATATATAATGGAATGCCTTATTCTTGTTCACTTACCAAGAGAATTAACGGTTCTTCCAGTCATTAGTGTAAATTAGTGAGGTTCTATTGTGCACATAAGGATACAGGAGCACAAACATGAGGGAGGTGAGCTTGTGTATTTTGTAAGACTTGCTGCCTTAAACTAACAAAAAACATACCATCCGTAAACTCTGATCAGCTCACAAAGAAGTGTGCGTTACGAGAAGTATAAATGAATCTTACAAGCTTTATTTTCAGTCTGTTGCTGGGTTTAGTTTTTCCATGAAGTGAAATACTGACTCTACAGTTTCTCCTGTTTAAAAGGAAAAAAAAAAGAAAAAAAAAAAAGCCCTCTTAGGAGGCAAGAATGCTTCATGTTATGGATGCTCCTAGCCATGGGCAGTCGGTGCCATTGAACCCCACAGGAAGGTGCAGTAGGCTGTATGGTAGTAAGAATTCTTGTGATCGCCAACTCCGACTCGCGCTGGAAACGAGCGGAAGTTTTTCTGCTAGGAGTTGGGTTGAATCCTTTTGTCAGCCAGTCTTTGAAGTTTTCACTCATCTTCTGTGATGCAGTGTAGGTACAGAGAGAGAGAGACGCTCGGTTCTGGGGGAAAAATCAAGTGAGACTCTTTTCTGGAAAGAGTGGGATAATAGTAGAAGTCTCTTCAACTGTAGTTTGGTACGTGTTTTAATTATCTCTTCTACCAAGTGGGAAACGCTTAAGACTGACAAGTCTGCGACTAATTACGTTCTCTGTTTGGCCTCCAGAAGCTGGACATACAGACTCTCCCTGTTGAGTGCTTTTTTCACTTGAATCTCTGAATTTGAGTTCTCCTTTCCTTTTTTTTTTCCTGTAGTGAAAATGAACATGGTGGTCTCCAGTCAACTCTCAAGCATTACAGAACTGAATCTCACACTACTTACAGCTAAGACAACAGGCCGCAGACAGGTTGTTTTGTCTCTGCTGTGCAGCTGTGGTAGTAACGTGACGAAGTCGCTCAGCCAAGGCAGGTCCTTTATTTCAGCTCAGGGTTGAAAGGCCACTGATCTAGCAATGTACTGTAGCTTTTCCTAGGTTTTAGGAAAAATAAATAGAATGAATTTTCATTGCTACCTAACTTTTATGTACCAAAATCAGCTTTTTAGGCTTCTGATATATCCAGAGCGCTAGGCCACAAATCTCTACACCTTCATTAACACACACAACTACAGCATGTACAATGCAAGAACGCGACAGATCACAGCACAGTTTTTATTTAGAAGTAAAACTAAGACTATTTTTTATAAAGCAGACTGGAAAGTTTGTAACAAAAACATTCATTTTATTGGTAGCTGTACAGGTGAAAATACTGTCTTATGCTCCTTTTTTTTTTTTTTTAAATGATTTTTTGTTTGTTTGTTTGTTCCAAAACCATCCATTTGTAAATCCTGTGAGGAAACTGACACCCGAACCCTGAAGGCTGTTGGGTTTGTATCAAAGCAAGCGGTACTGTAACTTCAATCGCCTGCTGTCAACTCAGCCTCCACTGGATGCCTCCAAGAAGTCACCCTGCCAGTGGTTACTCCGATTTGTTAGCAATAGAGCAAGTTACCTTTCACCAGCATTACTGCCAAGCAGGGATTTCTTTAGTCTACTAATGACCACACTGTGCTAGGACTAGAACACTCCAAAATGCTGTGAGAAAGCTGGACACCTGTGGAGTCTTTTCCATCAAAACGGGTAGAAAAATATCACTACTTCAGGGTTCTGCTCTGTTTACTTTCTCATTCTCGTTTAGTTTTCTGTTAAGGTAGTACTTTTGATACGTATCGTATTCTTTAACTCAAGGTCGTTTTATTTAAATGCCACTTTCTGTTCAGCAAGCCAAAAAAAATCCAATGTACTGTCAGTGTGCACCAGTAACTTCAGAGTGGCTTGGTAAAAAACATAGTTGCATTACTTCTAAAATTTGCAATGCAATTCTGATCACTATTGATACATGATAATTTTCACTGTTGGAAGTTGGTTACAAGCTGAATATTCACTGATGCATTTTTTGTAAACTTGTATTCAAGTTTACTGTACTACATAGTATTTGTATAAAATTCAAAGAATTTTGACTTTTGTTACCTGTACATGGCAACAAGTTGTCTAGCATCTGAAACTTAAATCCATCAGTTTATTAAAAATACTTTTATAAAAAAAAGTCAGTTGGCTCCGTGTGTTATTCCCCTGGTACCTACAGCTTGTTTTGTCACCCAAGTGCCACCCAAGCTCATCTTTGGTTTTGAAAGATGTTTTCACAGGACAGTAAAACTATCCAAGGGTTTCCTATAGTTAAGCTATAGGCCATATTCTGACATGGGCATCAGGAGCTGCCGTTTGCTTTGTCTGAGGTATTATCAAGAGCCAGGGCACGCAGGGTTTATGGTGCAAATTTGCCATCAGAACAGCTTCTCAACAGGCAAAGCTTTTTTATGGCTAAAGGCACCTTAGTCATATCACTTCCCCAAAATAAATGTTTTCTTTCACAGTGCTTCGTTTAACGCAATGAAAATGACTATTGGGCAGTTCCTGATTTTCTCTGATACCCTTTGGTTTGATTTAAATGAGATCATAAAAAAACTTCCAACAAACTAGAAAAACTTGTCAGGGAAGCCCACGGCATTGCTTCGAGAAAGCAGCTCTGCTCCACTGGTAACGCTGATTCCTGCTGGTCTACAGTAGGAATCCCATATTCCTCACATGATCTGGTCCACCAAAATCAGCGTATCTCAAACTAACCAGGATCTAGCTGTGAAGAAATGCAAGATTCCTGCAGTGGCGCAGTTTTAGCTTGCTTTGGGGGTGAGAGAGGGCTATGTGTGTCTCCAGGTCTCCTGGGAGAGGGACGTTACTCACAC
The DNA here is from genome assembly GCA_013398915.1 of Dromas ardeola. Taxonomy (NCBI): domain Eukaryota; kingdom Metazoa; phylum Chordata; class Aves; order Charadriiformes; family Dromadidae; genus Dromas; species Dromas ardeola. The sequence continues at coordinate 153,017 of VYZM01018857.1, read as the reverse complement.
CAGACCAGCAGCTCTCCATCCCTGCCCTGCTGAGCAACAGCCCAGGACAAGCAGAGCTGAGGTATCACCGCTCCTTCCGCAGGTGGGAGATGGGTGGCCAGCGGTTCTCAAACTCTTTGCCAAGTGGTGTGTCAATCCTGCAATCCTCAAAGCAGGAAGCCTGCTGAGCTGCTTCGAGCCCGTGCGGTTGTGTGCATGGGGAGACATCACTGTTGGTGTCTCCTGAACGAAGCCAGCGAAGCTGAAAGAGAGGGGCTTCACGTGCGCCCCACGGGGGCTGTTCGCACTGCGCTCATGGGTTTCAACTCTCTAAGATTTCCTTTCAGGGACCTTTTTTTAACTTCTTTAACCCCTTTCACCTTTACACAGCTTGAAACAAGATGCCCAAGTACTGGACTTCAAGAAGCCACGACTGTGTCACTGAACCATTCCTGCTGGGACTCGCCATAGCTTGGGAGGTGGCTTCAAGACGTCTCACATGAGAAAAGCCTTTCCCGCAGCCGCGATGCCGGCCTCGTCTTCTGCCCCAGGCCACTGCAGGGCAGCAGCATGGGGAGTTCAAACACCCTTTTGTGGGGTTCGGGTCTAGTCCCAGCATGGCAGCTGATACGGGTCTTCCTTTACAGTGACATAAATGACGTGAATCAGATCCTCCCATGCCAAACAGGGCACAGACAAGCTTTTATCGGGCTCTAGCGAAACGTGGCCAGCCTCCGCTGCCAGTGAGGGACTGCGGGGAAGAGGAGATCCCCTGTTCCCAGTGAGTGGCACGGCAAATGCGGTTTCGGCCGGCTCCCTCACGTTTCCCAGGTCGGAACAGTCATTACTGTTAGCTCAAGCAAAGCCGGGCTTTCCTCCCAGAATAAGAATAATGCCCCATTAAGCCCACCTAATGACAACACAAATCATGTCGAACAGAAAATGGCTTGTGTTCCCTACTCGGGCTTATAAGGCTTGCGGGTTTTGTTCTGCTTTTCCCATTCCTAATTTGCCTGTGGGAAACGCTGCCTCCCCCCAGCCCTCCCAGCACAGGCACACAATAGCTGCTTGTCTTTCGCCTGGAAGGAATTGCTGAGCCTTTAAATAGCTGGAATTGAGTTTATTTTTCTTCTGTAGTTCAGCTCATTCATTACTTCAGTCATAGCATCCTAGAAGTGAAGATTTCCAAGAGCACTAGAATTTTTCCTCTTCCCCCCCCCCCCCCAAAAAAAAAAAAATATGCTCTGCAACTTAAATTTTGTGCAGCAGCGCCATGTTAGAGTCACTCACTAATCCTGCGGTGAAGTGTCAGCTTCCAACAAATTAATTCACATGCCATTACGCAAATACGAGCTGAGTAGTGAGGACCAGCGAGAGCTGATGGCAACGTAGCCGGCTCAAACGCAACTGTAAAGGTCAATTATTTTTTTATGTCAGAGAGACTTGGAAAGTTTAGTGAAAGCACTGAACGAGAACCAACGATAGCTGGGGTGACCGGCTGAGCGGAGGCTGCTCGGGCTGGCTTTTACCCCCAGCACTGTGGAGTGGAGGGCAGAGAAACGCCTCGGGGAGCTCCCCGGCTTTGAGGATGCTCTCAGCCCTGCAATTGCTTTCTTTAAGCTGCTTGGCCCTCCCAGGAGCCTTATGGCTTCTGTGCCTGCTAAGAGGTTTAAAGGAAGGACGGTCTCCCTGGCGCTGCCTCTGCCCCACGGGTTCCCGCACAAAGGTTCCTCCGACGAAAGGGCCAGGCTGCGGCTCGCACGCAGGGATGCCAGGCTGGCCCCGTGCTGCCGCAGAGGAGGGATGAGCACAGGGTGGGCGCCTGCAATGTATCCCCCAGAGAGACAGGCAGCCTCTAGCACCTCTCCAGCTTGCGCTGGGCCTCCAAGGTGTAACGGTTGGTGCTAATATTGCTGAGATTGTCTTCCAATGAGAAAGAAAAGGCTGTTATACTGAATATACTGACAAGCAATTATTTATTGATCATATATTAATACTGCAGCATTAAACCCAGTACAAACAGGAACGTGTTCAGAGCTAGACCACGCACCTTCCTGGTCCTAGCCTGTGGCATAACCTATATGTAGCACATCCAGAGCAATCAGCTCCTCCAATTCATCTTTTCTCCCTCGCTCTGTCCTCTACAGATGCTCATCTACAGATGCTCAATTTAGCATCCTCTACAGATGCTAAATGGTCTCTGAGGACCTGCCTTTTACCTGCAGACCAGGTAACCCTATCGGTCATGACACTCTTCCCTGACCATGTCATGAGCTAATCTATACTTCTTCTTCCTTATCTTCTGGGGAGGTTTACTGAGAATGTCTTAAAGTAGCAGCAACCCCCCAGAAACGGGCTCTTGTTTAATGTCCACCAGTGGTGGCTTTTGCAGTGTATACCTGGTAGCCTGAAAAAGCTCAATCCTGTCCCTCCTTGCAGACCCCAAGGTGACTTTCTGCCAACTTTCGGAGCCAGCTGTTGCCTTTCAGCCTTGTCTGCATGTTGTAAAAAAGTGCTGAAGTACGTTACTTTTCAGCTGATCACCTTCATAAATTTTAATCTTTCTGTTTTATCAGGAAAAAACCCCCACCCTAAAAGCATACTTCTAGTGACTGTCAGCTTGATTTTGAGAAGGTAGCCTTTGAGAAACATTAGAAACCCCATGTCTGTAGGCAGCCGGAGAGACCAAAGTACTTGATTAACAGCTCTTCTAGTTTTTCAGCTGTGGAAGCCTGTGCTGATGACATCATCCTTCCATGATGACCTCAGAATAAGGAAACCTTTGCCCTCCCATCTGAGCAACCCACAAAAGCTCTCTTGGTGTCTTTCTCAACAGCAACTTGCTTTTGGGACAGGAACCACGGGGACAGACTGTCCACAAAGTTAAATCTCTGCCACTGGGGTGCTGCAGCAGATGCAGAGCGTGCCCTGCGAGGGGACCTGAGCCAGTGCCAGGCAGCACCGGGACACTCAGACGAGCAGGATGGACTCTGGGAGAACTAGCAAGGGATTTCAAGGGCTCCATCTCGATCATCTGTCCTCCCCCCATGTAGCATCACTTTACTCCAGAAGAAGCCCGCAGCGCAATTGTTCGAATGACCTTTCAGCATGAGGGAGGGCTGCCACTCAGACCAAGGGCTAGAGCTGCTTTTAAATTTAAACCCATGGTTTTAAATGGTGCCTGCAGTGTTTGAAGAAATGCAACCAAAAGCTGCAGCTGAGCCTGGGTCAGACAAGTCTCCCCCACTCTACCTAAACGCACAGACAAAACCTCTAGTTATGGAAGAGCATGACGTGGGTTTGTGGCTCCTTAAGAAACACCACCTGCTGTGGGGGGGAGACGGACGTGGGGAGGCTTGAGAAAGACCTGCCATCGCTCCTCTCTGCAATCTCTGGTGCCAGCATTCCACCCACAGGGCCATGTCGCCACAGAAACACTAGGCACAAGTGCTCCTGGGGTCTTCTCTTGGGGTTGGTTCAGCCTGGAGAAAAGAAGGCTCCAGGGGGACCTTATAGCGGCCTTCCAGTATCTGAAGGGGGCCTACAGGGAAAGATGGGGAGGGACTATTTACCAAGGAGTGGTGCAATAGGACGAGGGGTAACAGTTTTAAACTGAAAGAGGGGAGATTTAGATCAGATATTAGGAAAAAATTCTTTACTGTGAGGGTGGTGAGGCACTGGAACAGGTTGCCCAGGGAAGCCGTGGATGCCCCGTCCCTGGAAGTGTTGAAGGCCAGGCTGGATGGGGCTTTGAGCAGCCTGGTCTAGTGGGAGGTGTCCCTGCCCACGGCAGGGGGGTTGGAACTACATGATCTTTAAGGCCCCTTCCAACCCGAACCATTCTATGATTCTATGATTCTATGATCTCTGTCCCTCCCAACAGGGGTAAGGCCACAGGAGGGAAGGATCCATCCTGGCACTGCCCTTATTGCCCAGGCAGGGGGCAGGGGGGCAAACACCCTGCTCCCTCCCACCTCCCCGGCAGCAGAGGTAGGAACTGCCTGCCTTCAGGGAGGGCTCCCCTCCATTCCCGTCCTGCGAGACTCCGGTAAGCAAGACTGAAAAATAACAAAGCTGGGCTATAGAACTGAATAGGGAATGAAATGCTGTCCCTCCAACTGCACAGCAAGCCTGGCTCCTGTAACGGTCCCACACAGGGGATGGGATGGGATGGATAAGGCTCTACTGCAGGTTTTTGTACTGGGACATGCTTAAAGCACATAACCTGGTTCTCTTGGACAAGCAACAAAGAAGTAAGTAGCCTGGCTTTTATACTTTGTGAGGAAAGTAAGAGCTTTTCTAATATTTGCATAATGCAATGTTCCCACTTAAACAAGAAGCCAGGGTTCTGCTTGTCTCGCCGCGATTACATGAGGTTTGGAAGAAGAATAAAGGTAGAAACTGCTTTATCTGTGGTAAACTGGCTCAGTTCACCACAGATGGTTTCATGGTGGCTGGGATAGCTCAGCCACCATGGGGCTAAAGGACAGACTGGAGTCACTCCTCCCTCCTGTGGGCACAGGGATAGGGCTCAGGAGAATGCAGGCACAGCTCAGGCACATTTAGCTCCATTAGCCAGGCAAAGAAGGATTCACCATGGGCAGACATGGTGGGGGTGGCTCAGAGAGGGCCCAGCCAGAAGAGCCCATCCCAAGTTGTCGCTGGTCTTTGCTGTCTGGGAGACCTGACCTTCAAGGCTAATGAAGTCCAAAAAAACACCCAGAGAAACAGCATCTCATCAACACCCGGTTGCTGAAAGCTCAAGGAAGTCCATGATCCAATTAAAAACATATCCCGTGGCGCCAGGTGCTAATTCTCCTGATAGAAGTCATAGTCTTGATTATGAAGATGCTACAAGTCATCCCACGGCAGGTCCCAAGCAAGCATCCCCCTGGCACCGCCATGTTTCATGCTGGAGTAAGAGCGCTGGGACACCTCAGGCATCACCCCCACAGGACAGCAGCCCTCTGCTGCCTCTCCCTGCCGACGCCTTCATGGTCTGTGGCTGGAGCAGAGCACTTTCCAGGCAGGACAATTCAATAAGGATATAGCACAGGCACAGACTGATGCCAACGCTGCTTGTACAGCTTCGTTCTTCAAAGGCCTCAGGCCTCAAAAGGCACAACGCTATGTTTGCACCTCGTGCCCTTCAGCCATTTAAAGAGAAATAGGTAACATAACCTTAACCACAAATCCTCCCATCTCTGCTGGGGCCTGGGCCTGCCACAGCAGGGGGGAAGGAGGGGTGAAGACACCTCGAGGCCCTTCTTCGCCCTGCCCTCCTCCCATGGCTCCCTCTGTATCGGGGCAAGGCACAGCCATAACCACAGCATTTTCTTCCCTGTCCGTGATAAAACTGAATTATTTTGATGGTTTTGTGGTACTGTAGATGGTGTTCTTGAATATTTAACAAGTATTTACTGGGGATGAGTAGTTTTATTTAGTGGCACGTTACACTTCTATTTACATCATCTTTTACCAGCTTTTTTCATAAAAATAAAAGACGTTGTATCTGTCATTTTGTGTATTTTTACAAGCTGGAGTTTAAATCCTTCAGATAAACAGACTAAACACTGACAATAGAGGCCTAGGTGACCTGAAATCATATTTTTTCCTTTTATGTCCTGTCAACGCAACAGCGCTTTCCTAGGCATCTTCTGAAGCTGTAAGAGGATTTCTCATGCAACTCAAATCTGGATTTATGTACATAATTCCTTATGTTATACATCTTCCTCCATTTACAATGACTAATGGAACCTGCCCTACAGAGCAGAATCATGTTAGCTGGCTGTCTTTGATACTGCTTTAACTTTGTGAAGCTTTTCCAAAAATTACTCATTCTCAACTGCTCCGTAAGCTGTCACCGTACGTTGGACAAGCTGCCTGGAGAGGCGGGATGAGGCGGGAGGAGGAGGAGGACGGGCGGCAGCTGGGGGAGGCATGGCACTCGGGCTGCTGCTGGTGGAACAGGCTGAAGGCTTTGGGCTTGGGTTTGCCCACCCCACGGCAATGAGCAATGCGTGTTGCTATGGCTGGAGGAACACACAACAATTTATTGTCGTTTAGACAATTACTCCGTCACCCGATGACCCCTCCCCACTCGGGAAGGGGAATCAGGAAAAAAAAAACAAGGAGACCCAAGGGTTCAAATATAAACAGATTTAATAGAATAAGACTAAATAATTAGCATTAACAATACTAAAGAACCAACATTGAACCCGATACCAACATAAAATACACAAGCATTATACTCGGGCAATTCTATCAGCAGAACCTGTGCACTCCCAGCCGTGGACAGCAAATGTGGGACGCTGTGAGCGCTGCGGCTTCGGGAGGAAGGGAAGGGATCAGGGGTCCAGCACCGGGGCAAGAAGTTCTCTGGACCGTTGCCATCAAGGGAAAGAGAGAACTTCTCAGCAAACTTTCTAATTTGTATTGAATGTGATGTATGACATAATCCTGTTGGCCAGCCTGGATCAAGCGCCCGGGTCTCGCTCCTCCTCATCCCTGCACCTGGCAAGGCTCGAAAACACCGAGACCTTGAATCCCACATAGCCTAGCTGGCTATTAAGTAAATATTTTCACAAATTCAGACGCTAGAGTCTTCTAAAATTGCAGTTTTCCCAAGCATTACAAGAGACCTTACTGAAAAGTAAAATTACTGAAAAAGGAACTATTCCTGCGTCGCTCACACCAGGAGAGGTGCTCACGTGCCAAGGAAGGGGAGCCCAGCGGTACAGGCTGGGGAAGGACAAGCAGGTCATCTTTCCTGTAGGCGCTGAGAGTCGTTCCTTGGTTTCCAAGGAAACCGGCTGCTGCAGAAACGATGTTACGAAAACGCCTTCCAAGATTAAAGCCAACAGATTTGCTTTGCTCTAAGGAGAGTAGAGGGACTCGTCACTTCATTGCCCTGTGTGTGGCATAAAAACGGTTTCAGAGAAGTGGTGGGTACCCCCAAGACAACCTGCTGGCAGTGAGCCCTGCATCGCCCGCCCCATGTCGCTGAGATCCAACGCAGCCACAAACCCCAGGAGGTGGAGAAGGAGGAGGAAGAAGGAGCAGGGACTTCCAGGTCCTGACAGCTCCTTGCAGGTGGGTACAGCTCACACCAGAGGTACAAGAGGCAGTGCTGTTGCCATCTCTGAGGGCTGAAATCTATTGTCTGCCCTGGAAAAGCCACACCAGCAGAAGCAGAAGCAACGTGTGATGGCATGGTGAGATCTCCAAGTGGCTGCAAGGAGAGTAGGCTGCAGCACCTTGCATGGAAAGGGTAAAGGCAGCAATGGCGGGTTACAGACAAGTGCAGTTACTGCCAGGCTGCCTGTCCCTCTTACACAAATACTGAACGGGGGACACTTTATTCCGTGTCTGCTTTCATATTTGACATGGCCACCGAGTGGTCAAAAATCAGTCTTGTATGAAGACAAAGTTTAGGCAGGCCAACTCTTATGTAAGTTGCTCTCAGAAATGCATGTATTATCCAATAAACCGAAGTCGTGCCTCGCAGAGAAGCTCTGTGGCAACAAAGCCAGACAGTCTTTGATGGAATAATTGGCAGAAAAACGTGCAAAACTTAAAAAGCTTAACTCTCCCTACGTATTATTAATTACTCGATCGAGTTTCATTTGGGAAGAGTCCATGAAAATATAAAGAGGCATTTAGCCTAACAAGAGAAATGCCACAGCCCAGGCGGAGGCCTGTGGTTAATGCTCAGAACCGGCGGCGTGAGGACAAGCTGTGCCCACCTCGACAGCAGCAACTCCCGTCTCCTCTGAAAGGTGGCAGACCAGCCGTGTGGACTGCACCCCGAGCAGGTTCAACTTAATGCAGTGCTCGCACCTGCAGATAATCACTTCAGTGGAACAACAGCCTTCCCAGTGGGTAATAATCACGCAAATCAGAGAAAACATCTGGAAACAGATGTTAGCAGGGTGGAATTCATTTTTAGCATGAGTTCTGGTACGTTTCTAGAAGTTGCTCCAACATTTTATGGAAATGTAGTCAAGAATACAGAAATGCTGAAGGCGGCCAAATCAGACATCAACTGTTTTTGTTCAAGTCCTGCAAATGACAGCTGATCGCAGCGCTAACAAACAAGTGTTCATTATTGAAAAGTTCCTGTGTTCCTCAGTGCAGTGAAAGCTACATGATCTTGGAAGCTTCCCATGAATATTTTTCTGCATCCCTGCTGTGAAATCCACTCAAAATGACTATACCGGATTACCCATGACCCTGTTTCTGGAGAGACTCCCACAGCAAGGCTCTACAAAACTTAAGGATGTAAAATTAGAAATCCTGGGAGCAATTCGTGCTCTGTTGTGGAGTGTTTCATCTCCTTATGCAGTGTTAAAGCGCTGCTACGCAGGCCTCGGGAATATAAACACTAATTACTGTAGCCATGTAACTGAAGTCATAAAGAAGTTTACAGTACGACTAATAAGCAATTAGATACTAAATTAAGAAGCAGAATGTGATGGTCTATAGTCCATCAAAGGAGGAACAAAGCCCCTCAGAAGAAACATATGGTATTTTATGGAAGAAACATGTAGCTCAGGAGTCTAACTGGCATTTGAACATACACAGTGTGAACAGACACGTGGTATTGCCCATGACTTGGTTTTACATACATGCTCAGCCTATCAATAAAGTGATTAATTAGCTGAAAAGAACATGATGGTAATTCCATAGATGAGGACAACAAACAAAGAATACATTATATGATGTATAGGCAGTGATTGAATATACAGAGATGGGAGCTGTGGCTTGGGTCCTTCAGACTCAAGCTGACGGACACTCAGGGCACGACTCAGTTGCCTACACACGGGCTCTGGGTCCCTCTGGGTTTAGCCACCCGAACATAAGGTACTTTTCCAGCTGATTTAGTACTGTCATGGGAGTAACAAAACTCACACATTCTTGAAAGGAACTTGTTTGGCATGGACAGGATTTGCAGGATTGAGTAAGCTCCCCATCGTGTAGCCTTTCCCAGATTTCCTTCTGAATCTTCCTCCCAGCTCACATCAGAAGAGGCTCAAGATACTTTTTGGAGCCTTGCCAGGGAAGGGAGAGGCTGATGTGAGGGAATCAGCTTTCCAGCCTACTACCTTTCTTCCTGGATGAGCAATTCGTCTCAAAGTACTCCACCTCCTTAGAAACCCCCTCACCCACAGGGGTGGCATTCCTGAGAGAACAGCTCAGTCACTCTCCTGATGAGCTTGCAAAGTGCATGGCTTCATGCTCCAGCTGGTCCAGCCATGGCTTAGCACTTAGGAGCTGCTAGGAGAAACACAGCGCCAGGGTGGTGTCTAAATGGTTAGGGCCACAACAGAGTCAGGAGATGGGTCCCATAATAAAGAAAGGTCTTGGACAGCAATCAGAGAAGCCAGGTTTTGCATCAAAGCAAGGACTTAGAGAGGAAGCTTGGTAAGAAGTTAAGCTGATGTTGAGAAGACAAGGCAGGAGCCTGGACAGAAGACAAGAGGGACTCAAGGAAACCCTACAGGAAAGGCTATCTGCCTTGTAAGGACCCACTGAGTAGAGGACAGATTTATTTTCACGGTCTTCTTTATTCTGTCTTACAATGTAGTTTAGAGAGTTGTGTTGTCAGACTTAATTGCTTTTCTATTCTAATAAAACAGCCTGGGACAGCCATGTGAGGAAAAGCAGAGAAGAGCAGCGTAAGGTCATCTCAGCGTGCTGGCTGACTCAGCCCAGCACAGGCAGCAACACTGGCTGCTCAGGGATGCCATCCTTGCATTCTTCTTTGCTGTCAAAGCCTCTAGCTGCCCCGAGACAGCCAGACCCTCTGATCAGGATATGAACACTCATGTCTGACTCCCCAGATAGTTCAGCTGGTCTTTCTTCCCTCTGCTCAGCCAAACACATCAACCTTCAAACCAATTTTCAGTCTAGAATTCGCCTGACCCACAGTCGCTACAGGAATGGAGAGTGAGTTTTCAAAATTGGTTCCCACTGTTGCTTTTCAATAGCAGCACACAAAGTACAGGAAAATCACCCATCAGCCTTGTAAAGAGCGTCTTGTGCAACTTGTTAACTGAAAATTGCCTGAGACATTGATAAATCCAATTTGATCACACAGTGATAACTCAACTCTATCCTGAATCACAATAGCGGGGCCTTCGGATAGTGGCACTGAACATTTTCTCTGTAGCTTTCTCTTGCAACACGGAGGCGTTCTTCTGGTTCACTGATGTCCTATAGCAGCAGGAAGACTTAAGCAGCCTCAGCATTGTGAGAAGAAACTGGGTCTGGCAGATATACACCCAGATTTGCTGCAGGCAAGTCGAGCAAATGACACATATGAAATGCATGTATCCATGACTGATAAAACAATAGAGGCATTTTATTTTTTTTAATCTGACTCATGCATTCACTTCTTCTGTCTGAGGGCAACATGCAGGTGAGAACAATTTCACTTCCAGCAACTGGAATAATCTTCCCCAAGATGAAACTTCCTTGGTCAGTAATTGCTGGCAAGCAGCTTGGGGAACTTCGAATATGATTTTAAAATAGTTTCTGAAGCAGAAAGGGACCTTCAAAAAGGCAGAGAAATTGAGTATTTCTGAACTGATCAACTAAGCCTGGACTAAGTGTGTTACCTTCTAATCGTGGAAGATCAATGACGAGATCTGTAGGAGGGGCTCAGCGCTGCTGGGATGGAGTGAGAATGGTATGATGGTACCAAGAAGTCTTCACGGTGTTTGCACACTTTTGCTGACCCACTTCTGTAACTACATGTCTGATCTTTGCCTAGAGCAGCACACTTTCCTAGCATTTGTATTCTTTGGGGGACCTGGAAAGAGGAAGAGAACAAGGGTTGCTGATGGACTCTCCTGACCCTGGATGAATCCAGAACCACCCCATGGAAGACAAAGGTGAAGATACCTGCATGCCTTAGGGCTTTTTCCTGCAGGAGGCAAAGTTTCTGGGACAAAAGAGGCCTACCTATCGGGACCCTACTGAGGAGGGAGCACGGGGCATGTGTGGTCGTGAAGCTGTCAGTGGGAGGACAGGTGATGTCTCTCCCAAGAGCTGAAATGAGGCAAAGAGAGAGAAAGCTTTTGATCGTGGAGGGAGAGGAGGAAATTTCTTTACTGAGAAGGTTTCTTCAAACCCAACAGGACAGGACCCACCAGCTCCACCTCCGACCTCTCTAACCTTTATCAAAGTTCCCATCTGTGGCTGTTGCTTGCAAGGCCTTTATCAGTTTCCCTCCAACCACCCTGTTTCCCTCCAGCCACCCTGTTTCCCACCAACTCCTTTTAAAGGAGCATTTAAGCAAACCACACACCAGCCCTGTTCCCTTTCCTGTCAGCTCTTCACAAAACAGCATAAAAGCAGTTTTCCACCACTGCTTTCTACAGGGTGGAATACACAAGCCATCATGTATTCCTCCATAGCCTCCTTCTCTCTAACAGGCTAGTCTGCTCAAGTCTAGTGAGGGCACATTATCCAGAGCTCTGGAGAAACATGGGATGGTTCCTCAGAGCTCTCAAGATGGTTGTCAAAGTCCGCAGCGAGGTGGCGACAAAAGGATAAGTCAAGAAGGACACAGACAGCCAGTGGGGATGGGATGGTGGGTCGCAAGCAACCGGGGAAGTGTCTTGCTTCCTTGCCAAGGTCATGCAGGGCACAGCAATCATCGCCAATTCAGAGGTGGCTGGGAAGACTGGCACTCTGCTTGTTGTCCAGGGTCCACCCTTATAGACATAGCTCTATAGACATAGCTCCACCAGCACAAAGATCCCCAGGATTAACCAATATGCTGTAGCAAATACTGGGCTTGGAAGGTGGAAGGGAGACCAACAAAGCACCCAGCAGCAGCCCCCCCTGCGCGAAGGGAACACGGCTACAGCCGCTCTTCCACAGGTCTAAAAAACAAGAGAGACCTCACTTCTTGGGGCTCCTCCAGCTATCCTGCTCGGACTGCTCAGGTACCCGCTCCATGCCAGCACACAGACCACCCTGACTCCCAACAGAAGATATACAAGGTATGGCACCTGTCCTCCAAATCACAGCTTTCCCAGGTGTTTGATTTACTCTGATCAGACGTGTTAGTTGGATGTGAAAGCAGGCTGCATGGACAGTATAATACATTGGTACTAAAAATCAAATACATGAAATTTAACGTTTCCTTCACACCAGTATTTTGTGGCAGTGTTCGTTTGTAATAATGACGTGAAGGTGTACATACACAAGGAGTATGCTAGAGGCAAAAAGGATTTGTGTGCAGTTTTCATCTAGTCCATACTTCCTACACAATTTTGGACAAAATGACATCTTGGGATCCTTTCCAGCCCTACTTCTCCCAAGTTTATAGTGCCATTAAATATGGTAACTTTGTTGTCAGTGGGGTAGAGGCCCAATAGCAATTTCTTATCTTTCTGGACAAGAAAACAGGTTTTATGGTTTTATTTAATGATGCTATTACATGATGTTTTAGCACCTGTCAAAATTCGGTGTCTGTACTCTGACCTCCTTTTTCCCCAAAAATCATACTAACAACCTCAATAAATTTGAAGTTATCAGTAAGCTTTAAGGATTTGGGTAGCTTAGTGCTTTGGTGAAGTATCAGTGTATGTGTGTTAAAATGGACTCTAGAAACTTTCCAGAAACTGATCTCTGTTAATTATGAAAAAAATAGGTTTACCCAGCATTTATATAAATTTACAGATTCTGGACAGTTTGTAGCTGATACACCTTTACAAGCGAGCTAGAATCAGTCCATATGTCATTCTTCATAACTATAAATTGAAATTGTACACGAACGTGAAATTAACTGAAAAAGCAGCACTCTCGTGGATAATGATAATATCAAAAAATTAGCACTTTTCTCAACTGAAGTCTGCATGATTTTGTTAATTACCTGTCTTAGCTCTGGATCTGAAATCACAGTCGTTTAAAAGCCCAGTGACAGGCGACAGATTGTTCTCAGAAGACACACCCCTAGTAACTAAGGAGCTGATGGTTACCGAGGTTTAAATAAAATCAAAATGCTTAAGTTCTACTCCTCTGAGTGCACAGCAGCTCTGCATTTTTTGGAGAAAGACCTAATAAATGAAATGGTGAGGGTTTGTTCCATGATTTGACTTAAAAATAAGAGTGTAATGCCTGAAGTTCTTCTTAGGGACTGGTCTTTTGCCACAACTCGTCTGAGCAGCTAATTATGCCGGTTATAGATAAGATTTTAAAGAGACATCTAATACATTCCAAATAATCTGAGGCCTGCCTGTAGTTAGGTTGGGTAAAAAACAAAACAAAACAAAACAAAACAAAACAAAACAAAACCCAGAACTTTGAACAGCATTATTTTTTTAATATTCATTACAAGCATTTGAAAAAGATGGGGGATTTAAGACAAACTGCGGTACCGCAACGATCATCCTGATCGACAAGTTTGAAGTACCCTCACAGGAGGTAAACAAATGTAAAAAGGAAACCATAAAATACAGGAACGTATGTATTGCTCCCAAGCGCGAGGACGAGGTGGGAATCAGCTGGAACCAACACCATTATTCAGAATTATACTATCATAAGCCCAAGTTGGCACTCTGAAGCACCACTCATCAAAATAAGCACTTCTTTCCCTTCCCCACCTTAGCAATGGCCCCTCTCTGAAGCACCAGGTCTCGTGAAGCTTCTTGGTGAAGCCTCCTGCCAACACAGACTTCCCCAGGACTGGAAGAATAACTCACCAGCTACCTCTGGCTGGTTGTAGGCTATTTTAGCTTCAGCTAAATCTATTAGACATCAATTATATCCAGCTCTCTAGGAATTTTAAACAGTTTGTAAGTAAGGTAATTAAGCACACGTTTAGCTTCTGCTCTTGTTCCTGCAGAGGTACTGCGAAGGGACAAGTCTGACGTGCTGGGAAAACAAAGCTATCAGCATGGGAAAATGTATGGGAAAATAAAACTACCAGCATAACTAAAGAAACCTTTTGCATCTATTCAGAAGCCACTGAATAGATGCCCATGAAACTGAATTTAAGGAGCCGCTAGCTGTCTCACTGGTGAGGATAACAGCACTGGGCCCTACACTAAGGGAGACTCATGAAGGCTTCCCCACCACTGTGCACGTGGAGGGGGATGAAAACTAACAGTTCAGTGCAGAGGGTGCACCCGAATCCCCCCGGTCCACCCGGGAACAACTCCACCAACCCAGAGAGCTCCAGTTGCCCTACCTACTGTTTTCCAAAACCTCAGAGCACAGCTTCTGCCCCCCACCCAATTTTGCTCTCTGTCTTGCACCAGGTGCTCTGTAGAGTTAATTTATAGATGTGTCTTTAGCCCAGCACCCGATGCTTTCGGCAGAAAACTAGGATCCTCCAAAATCAAAATCTGACAGAAGGTCGCAGCCCTCGGTAGCCAGTCACCAACAGACTGACTCAGCCTTCAGGCCAGGTCACAGTGTGGCATCACGAAAAGGGCAAAAAATACTGGATCCCAAAATGCTAGCAACAAGATAGGATGTATTTTTAATCTCTGATCCTTCTCAGAAAGCAGCAGAAACCGCACCAGGTACAGAAATATGTATATGCTAAATTAACACTCTCAGTGTGCAAGACATGAAGTCATTCCTGTCACGAATGAGAAAAACCTTGAATTCTTGCCAGGGAATCTGGACACCACAGCGGGACACCTGAGGTGCCTGCAAACCTGGAACAACTGTTTGGAAATAATACGTCGTGCTTGACTTTGATCTCTCAAATCTCAGCCTTGCAGGCTGGCTGGTTCTTATGAGATCCTTCTGAAGCCACGAGCTTTCTTTCCTTTGCCCCTTGCCAAAGGTGGGCTACTTTGTATAGGAGATCCTGCCCTAGCATACTGAAACCAGCCTTTGTAGCATGATCAAAAAATATAGCCTGACTCCTCTGAATCTTTCCATGTATTTTGGACGGCGGCTGTCTTAGGAGTATACCGTTAATTCCAGTGGAAGAAAACACCTTGCATCTCGCAGGGTACTGGCGGACAGTTGGGTCACCAGACAAGTTGGGCTGGGGATAAGTCAGTGAAACCTACTCTAAAATGTTCAGCACTTGATTACAAAATTAAAAGAAAAACTCCAAACTCCTTATCATGCTCCCCCCGCAAAAAAAAGGAAAAAAAAAAAAAAG
>VYZM01018857.1:110148-130724 GCA_013398915.1 Dromas ardeola | reverse complement strand
GTAATGGAGGATGGGGGGGCGGTGAGGGGCCCTTCCCGCCCCGTAGCCTCCCCCCGCCCCCGGCCCGGCTTGAAGCGGGCGGCTGAGGGAGCCGTGGTCTCGCCTCGGCCGGGTAGGGCTGGGCCCGCGATCCCCGCAGAGGCAGGAGGCCGCGGTGCGCGGAGCCTGTCAGGCGTTGTGAGGGTTCCCGCCCGCCCCGCTGAAGCGCAGCCGGGAGGCGGAGGAGGAGGAAGATGAGGATGAGGAGGACTCCCCGCGCCCCCGCAAGGCGAGGGGGAGCGCGTGGCCGGGGAGAGGAGAGGGTGTCGCAGAGCAGCGGCGATCGCTCGCCGGTTTTGCTCCAGAAGAAATAATGAGGGAACAATACACGGAAAGCGACGGAGGAGCTGAGCCTCTGCAGGGCCGGGGGGGTGGTGGGGAAGGGGTGGGTTGTGTTTGTTTTTCCACGGAGCCCGCCACAGGGCCTTCTCTTCGCGGGTGAAACGCTGTCGTGACACTTGAGCCTTCGTAACGCAGTGATTAGCAGTGCCCGGAGTCACAGCAAGTGATTTCAAGTATGGCAACAGGTGAAATACTATTTTGAAAGGATGCATCATGCTCCATGGACGTAGCAGGGGTGCCTTCTTAGCCAACAACAGCAACATATCAAGTGACTTCTTCCATGCGAGAGTATTTGAAATTACTCATTAGGAGATTAGACCAACGTAGACCAAATCTTTTTTGTCTCGTTTGTACACAGGGGTTGTGTGGAAGCAGCTGATGGTCGTCCACAGGGAATGTAAATGAAATTATTGATGGGGATTTCCATACTTGTGTACAAATCCAGCTGTTGTCAGATGCTTGCCATCCCTCTTTCCCCCGTCAGAGTGTTTCACAATGACCTGTCTCAGAGTTGTCAGCCCTCCACCCATAGTTGACTGTAGTACTCCATCTTCAAAATCTACTTTGTCCAAGTAGAATAGCTTTACAAAAAATTAAAACCATTTAAAAATTATCTTTCAGGATTTTAGTTGATACAGTTGCACACGTGGTATTTAATGGTCTAAGGATTTAAACACAATAGAATGAAGACGAATTCTTACACCATCCCTAACAAAATAATTAATAGCAGAAAGATGTGCAGATGTTACTATGGTGCAGCCACCTTAACTCTGACCCAAGTCATCTTGAGGCCTTTTTGTATGTGGTTTCCCACTCCTGCCTGAGGTGCCAATGTGCACATGCAGGGATGTTTGTCAGGTGGGAAATACAAGTTGTATTCAAGTTAGAAGACCTGGCTTATGCAAAAGCCAGTGTAGGCATCTCTGAAATGAAGAACATATTTGTGAATTCACAGTTGGGTTTATGAATGCCACGTGTAATTACCATTTGAAAATTAAATAGAAAACTGATAGGTATAAGCTAGGGTGGGTTATAGATGAGAGACAGAGTATGACATAGTTTGGATAATTTGTACCAGTAGGTTCATTTAAAAACTTCTGTGTTGTATATAGAACAACTGTGCACAGGCCCTGCAGATACATACGATTAGGTTAAAAATGACTGGTTTATAAATGTTTTCATTCAATGCTCAGTATAAGGTTCTCTACTACATGTAATTTCACTTTTTTTTAACCACGTTTGCCTTTTCAGATATTAAACTTACGTGGCATAACTAACTGCATAATTGATTGTAACCTTACCTGTTTGTTGTGATGTATGTTGATTCTGAACAGAGATCCTGGATTCTTAAGGGTTTTCTCCCCTCCTTTTTGGGGGAATGTAAATTAAAAAATGAAATGGTTCTTTTATAAGATTCACTAGAAAGGATGGATCAACAGGTTTGTACAGAATAATGTTGCCTAAATCAATAGTTGACTCTTCCAAAACCATTCCCCATACAGCTGTGCATGTTCAGTTCTGCTCAGATACGGAGTTTGCATGCTCACTTTTTGCTCAGTTGCCATCATAGAGTTCTACAAAAGTAATTTTTTAAATTTATGGTGTGGCTTGGTTTTTTTTTACAGTCCTTTAAACTCCTAGGATTTCTTGATGTTAAAAATGTCCCATGTTCACGAGAATCAGTGCTCTATGGCTCCGTGGGATCTTTAGTTGTGGGTCTTGGACATTTTTTAGCAACTAGTAAGTACTTACGCCTTCTGGGTTTTATATATTTATTTGCAAGGAAAAATTAATTCCTATTTGCTGTTAGGTTTTATTAATAATGGGAAGTCATCCAAGGTTTTTTCTCTAATTTTTTGGAGGATTTTTGTTTTTCTTTCAGGTAGAGTTAGAAGATCTTGTGACTTTGCAGTTGGTGGCTTTATTTGCACAATGTTAGGATACTGGTACGTAAAACGCTTCTTGAATCTTGACGGACCTATATTGACTGCTTTGTACAACATGATCCCCATGCGACCTTTCACAGTGTTTTTCAAACTCCATAAAAAACTTGCCTAGCGAAGTGTCCTCTTCCTTCTCCCCGAAATATTTCTTTTTTTTAACAGAAAAGAGCTCAATGCCGTTGAATTTTTATGTTAATATTTTTTCAAAAAAACTTGCTATTGTTTCTTGAATCGTAATAGAGCAAACCACCCAGTTATTTTGGTCTTTCTTAATTCCTTCTTTTTTCCTTCACATATGCCATCCTTCTGTCCTAATTATAAAGGCAGCATACTAAATGGTCATGAAATTAAGATCCAAATTACAGAAATTAGCATTTGCCATTGGACTTGTATATCCTGCTCCTCAGTGGCTGCTTAATGTTTGCCTTAAAGAAATAGCAATTACCCTAGTATATTCATTATACATCATTTCATAATGAATTTTACTAGCATTATTATATGTGGTTTCTACTTTTCAACTGACTGAATAACTCTGATTTGATACTGTCACTCATGTAAAGCAGGGAATCGTGTTTTCTTTTCATCCCCTCCTCTAGGTTTTACTGCAGGTACAACTTGGCCCAACAC
Source organism: Dromas ardeola (assembly GCA_013398915.1). Lineage (NCBI taxonomy): Eukaryota > Metazoa > Chordata > Aves > Charadriiformes > Dromadidae > Dromas > Dromas ardeola. Next base: position 127,773 of record VYZM01018857.1, on the reverse strand, counting down.
AGGATCCGGCAAAGGATGCTCAAAGAAGGAATGAGAAACAAAATTTTATTTGAAGGCAGTTCTCTTGATCCAGAAAGAAGACAAACTGGCAACGAAGGAAGCAATTCATAGTCTGCGATAGAGGAATTGTGGTCTAATATAGCTCTGGGAGAAGGTGGTCCAAAAAATGGCAGTCTTCCCTGTAAATGTGTGAGGTGCCTAAAACTGACAAATCGTGCTGGTTTTCCTAGCAAATCCGAACAAGAAATTCACAGTGAATCTTTTAAGTCAGTGTACAAGCCTTTCTTTGTTTCATGTATGTATGTATGTATATGACTATGTACACAATTAAGAATGATCTCCTATTAAACATCTGGGAACTGATGTGTTCTGCTACAGGGTCTCAGAGGATTAATGGCAGTGTTTCGGGGCTGCTTTAACTTCCATTATAAACAGAATGGTGCGTTTTTGCCAAGTTATAATTATGTCTCATTTAAATAGAGGAAAATATTTTCATCAGCTGTTCTCTGAGTCAGTGTATCCTTCAGTGCTACTGTTAATCGTGCTGTTTGTGAAACAGGAGTATTTTAACAGTAGGTGAAGGCTTTGCTTGTGCAAGGGAGGTGATACCAGCAGCCTTTGTAAGATTTCAGCTGCAGAATAACTTCACATAATTTATATACACAGTGTGAAGTTGAAGGATTTCCATTTTTGTTCTGTCTGTGTGAAACTAAGAATAAAATCACACTTCAGAAGCAGTCTCAGCTATGTAAGTAATCTTTTTACTTGATTAAAAATCTTGCTCTTCTATTTAAGACATTTCCTTACAATTGCTGGAATAGTAATTTACATTATTTGTAAATAGCGATGGTCAGTAGTTCAGGTTCTTGTATATTTCACTGTACATTTTCAGTTAAATAACACTATATAATTTCAAGGAAACCATCTTACTTGGAAATACAGTGTTAGAGCTAATTGAGTATTGTTAAAAAGACGAGTGATGGCATTATATTCCTTGCTTGCTTCTGTCTACACCAGTGACACGATGTATTTACTTTTTTCACAAAATGATTTATAGTATATTATGCTATAAGCACTTTTTGGCCTAAAGGCATTCACTGAGCAAAAATAGTCCTTTTCCCCCACCCTGTGCTTAGTCTGAGAGAGTTTGCGATCTGTTAACTAACTCAAGTGGGCGTGGGGAGGTTTGAGAATCCAGATGTAAAGAGCAGCATTGCTGTACTTACTTAATTTGGAAATATGCATGAGAGCACTAAACAAACATGCTATTTACACTAAGATAATTAAACTTCTGTCCTCTGTGGATTAGCCTCTTAGAAGAAGAAAACAAACCTGTATACTCTGTTTCCTTTTTTTCTTCTAGTCCTCCTCTTTCTTCTGGAGGAAACAATGAAGATAAATTTTACGGAGGACATTCAGTTCAATAGTTTTGTATAAAAAGTCTCCAGAAAACTTGAGTTAGCGCAATGAAACGCTTCCTGTCGTCACTGCAAAATCAGAAGTTAACTCAGAAGTTAACTGGTAGCGAACTCTTCATTCCGAAAAGTATTTCCCCCGGTTCTGTTCTGGGGGGGGAGGGAGGCTCCTTCCCTTTGGATGGGGTGGGAGCTGTTGCCTCCTAAAGCCCTTGGAGCGGCAGTGGGAAACTGAGCGAGCCATGAGAGGGGAATTAGCAAGCTCCTATTTTAATACATGGTTGAGTTCTTTCCTATCTGACCTAAGAAAAGGAGCTGCAACCTGAGCGGGGGGTCTTTTGGCTGCGAGGTGATAGTTCAGCCGGGGAGTTAGGAAACAAAAGCATGCGGATGAAAATTTGCTCTTTGTCAGAGTAAAAGAAGAGAAAGAAGAGGATGCTGGCTTGTACTGACAGGAAAGAAGTGAGTGCGCGCGTAAGGGCATCCTTCAAAGTGCACAAGTACTGTGACGGCATGAATAAAAAAGCAGAAGCATCACAACACTGTAAATTTAAAAATCTGGGAAAAACTGCAGCATTAGATCCTCTTCGGCGTTAATTGGTGTTGGTTTAAGCTGCTGCATTTAAGGCTATCAGCTCAGTAGCAGCTTAACTACAGTGTTAGCAATTCTGGCCAGTAACGGTGAATTCCTGGAGGTATCTGCGCTGGGGAGATAACCGATCTAATACTTCTGCCACACTGTGCAAAATGTAAAACGACTGTGCCGGATGTTAGCAGAAAAATGGGGAGAGAGGCAACGTGCAGGCGGTCTGGCCGACACGTTTGAGCTTCCTTATCCAGTAGAAGTTGAGGGGGAATGGAATCGGAGCTTTTGCTGAATGGGGCGGGGGGGGGGCCGATAAGACAAGGAAGCTGTGAGCAGGACTCGGTTGGTGGGAAAGGGGGGGCCTGCAGTAGCAGAGGGAAGAATGCTCAGGGTTAAACATGCCGGGGAAAGTCCGATATAATGCCTCGAAGTGCCGGCTATGGCTGCTCCTGCGCCGGCTGTGGAAAAATGGATTGAAAGTGACTGATGGGTCACAAACCCCTGTTGGAAGGGTGAGGGACAGGACAAAACGCCAAAATCTCGAAGCTGTTATTAGTTGTCATAAATTAGGATACATTCACAAGGAAATGAAAATTGTAGTAACTTAATAGAAGAAACGAACATTTGAAAACAATTTCCTAACTATTTTTTAAATTAGTGAGCCGTATCCCTATTAATCCTAACTTTTTTAATCTAAGTCATTGATGGAAACGCATAGCATGCATCGGTGTCCTACTGTTGGACTTGGTATCTTTTAAGTATTGCTACTAATGGCAGATGTGGTAGTTCTTGCTTTATCGAGGTTCAAAACATTCCTCTGATTAAAACCCACTGGACAGATACTAGAAAGGAAGAGAAACAGTAATTTTGAAGGTGTTTGGTTTCCAGCCCTCTGACTGAGCCTTAAAAAGGAGAGAATGAAGTACAGGAACTTTAAGCTATGAAGTTGCTAAAATCTTGTTTATTTTACTGACAGTTGCGTTACTTGGTCACTGAACGGTGACTGCCCAGCACGCTTAGTTTTGATCCCTGAAGTTAAGTAAAATCCTCCCTTGAAGCATTCGAAAACGCCACCAAAATTAGTAGGTGGGTTTGTGGCCCCGTTGGCTGCCCCGCACCTCGCTCGTGCCGTTCCCCGCAGGAGCAATAACTCTTGGGAAAAGGTGTTTGCCTGCCAGTTGCGACAGGCTCAAAACCCAAGAACTTTTTTTGATGTTGACAGCAGGGGCAATGACAGCTCTTGTCCCAAACTCGACATTTAACTCTTCACCTGAGCAGAGATTTTTGGGAGGTGTTGGCTCTCGCTGCATTTTTCAGGCTTCTTTGTGTGTGTCACCACCCACCCCAAGTCCACGAGTGCTGCAAGGGAAGGGTCACCTTCTCTCATTGACAAATGAGCCTGGCTTTTGGTAGGGTGATTTTGGGGTGGGGGGGGAAGTAAGTTTGTTATTTCTGGTGTAAGCAGCCCAGGTAACAATGAAATACTGTGTCAACTCGGTTGCAATGAGCTCCCAAGTGGAAGATTTTCCCCAGTTCAGCAGACTAATTCCCGTACTTCTCTCATTTCCATATCCAGGCATTGAGCTCAGGAGCTCAGTGGTCACCAGGGAAAATTGTTTGGTTTCCGCCATTTAAAGTTTGAAACAAATATGTTATTATTGCCTTGGGAAACTGATCAAAACAAAGGTTTTTACGGTGTGGTCAGATCATCAAGAAGATGATCCTTTGATGATTTTTTTTTTTTTTTAAATTGAAGAATCAAGAATTAATTAAATGTCAGAAGTGGAGCTGGAGACTCAAGGCCTTGGAACATCCATCCTTCTTACGCTTAGAATGAAAACACACGAAGCAAGGGTGGCTGCTAAACCTTCAAACGGGGGCGGAGGAGCGGGATGATGAGAAGGCAGAGCCTTGGACGAGGCGGTTTGAGGAAAACGCAGACTTTTATTGACGGCAGGCAGCACCCTGACTAAGACCGTTCGTAAGCCCCCATGTTTTCATGCAGTCTCTGTTTTTTCCTGCGCGGGCTCGTAGTCTGCCTGAGCGCCCTCCAGCAGCGGGTCTGCCTGTGCCGGCGGGGATGGATAGGTCACAGCATCCCTCTGTCTGCTTGTTCCCAAGATTAAGAGCAGTTTGTTCTGAGGAGAATATTTTAATGCTTCTGTCAGCTGTCGTGAGCAAGGCTGCGCCAGAGCCCTCAGCTTTCCTGAACGCGGCAGGAGCCCACTGGCAGTGCCTAAAATGTACCGTGGGGGCGGACAATTCCCACTGCAGGGCTCTTTCTCTTTAGGCTGGCCACAGCTCCAGAAATACCCAGCCCGTACATTCTGGTGGTGTATTTAACAGACCCAAATGTTCCCCCTCTCTGTCTTCATGCTCTGGAGAGAAGGAAACATGTGCTTTGCTTATTTTTTAAACTCCTTGTTTATTTTGTCCAGTGCTGCTACAAAGGGCAGGAGGTGCGCTCTCGGCTAACGTGGCTTCCCTCGTGGGGCAGCAGATCCTCATCTCTCCTATTGATGTCAAATGGCTTGTGATCAGCTCTGGCAACCACGGTATGCATTTATCCATGAGACGTCTCGACCTCCAAGCCTGTATATACGTGCACGACAGGTTTTTGGAGTGCACCTACAAGCTTTACAACTCTGACTGATATTCATGCTTTCCATCGTCCAGGTCAAGAGTTCTTACCACCTTCACCTTTGCCAGGTGGCCAAACCCAGCAAGAAAGATCTTTCTCCACCACCTTGTCACTGTGACACTGCACAGATGCTGCGGAAATGGGGTGAGAGATCCACCCAGCCTCTTTGCCCATGGCTCCTGTGCAAAATTCAGTCAGGATGCCCTCAGTCCCCACCAACAGAACACTTGGGATATGTTACTTAAACAATTAAAGGGAAGCTAACATCCCCTTCCATGTCAGGAAATGTTCAGGCTCTGTCTGAAAAGGGCGGCAACATCGCTGAAGATGAAAAGCCAATAACTAATTTATTATTGGGCAGGTACGTTATCACAAATGGCTGTTGCAGGGCTCCTTCATAGCGCAAATACAGAGCAAAAAAATTTCCAAAGGCGTGTTCCTCAAAATAGAGGCCCCCCAAAGAAATCTGGAACTACCGGTGATTATCACGTGCTGTGCTTGTAACGCTTTCATCCAACATTAAAGCCCTCGAGAGTCACCTGAGGCAGCATTGGGAGGCCGTGACAAAACTTGTTTGACTTTATCTCGGAGCTCTGATAGTATCCAAGTGCCACGTTCTTCAGTAACCACCTACTCAGACTCCCAGATGGATAAAAAGAGCTCAGTCCTTTTTTCCTAAACCTCAAGAAGTCCCCTCGAACCACTACTACGGGGGGCTTCTTACCCCCGCTAACCAGCACGACAGTCGTCTCCATGCCAAAATCTGGTCACCATTCATTTCTACTCACCATTTTCTGTTTCACCATTCATCCTTCTTCTGGGGACACCATACCTCAGTTTGTACGCCTCTGTCACCCACATGTGGACTCTCAACATCATCTAAAAGGGAGGCATCTCAAGAGCATCTGAGTGGGTCACAGAGTGACCACCTACCTCATGGCCAACAAGTCGCTCCCTCAGAATAACGTCCAGTTCAAGTGGAGCAAAGGCTGCCCCCCTGCACACACACGTACCTGGACACACGCATGCAGCCACGCTCCCCACACTTCAGGAACGCCCTGAGACACCACAAACCACTGACCTGAATTAAATCGCGCACTCCTGGTATGGTAGCAAACCTGACAAAATTCAGAGGAGTTCCATTACTGAAACATCAGCAACTGTCCATCCACTAGTGACCCACAGCGGGATCCACTCTAATTGGAAGGCTTAAGATACAGCCACCATTCAAGGAGGAACCCACGCACTCCCTCCCTTCCCCCACCAGCCTTTCGGTTGCTTTCAGCAGTGTAATTTTCACTGGTTTGTTCTGGAGCTGGAGAAGGGTACTTATACTTGGTACTTGCTGGATAATACACCTTTTAAGGCAGTAAGTATCTGTAAGAGGAAGATCGTTCCTGAAAACTTCTCTTGGTTTTCTGCACTAGGATCTGCCGAAAGAAACTGTTGGGAGTCTCTCATTTCTCTTCCGCGGGTGTTTCCTTAAAGGAAAAAATAAAAAAGGCCTGGCTGGCTGCCAAGCCGTGGAGGCACATAAATATCCTGGGGCTGCGCCAACACGGCTGCCGAAGCAGTAGCAGCAGCCCCCTCCCGAGAATGTCCAGGAGCAGCCAGGGAGATGTTGGCTTTTTGGAAGTGTCTCCCGACCTCCACCTTCTTCTCCACGGCCGAGGAGACTGCGGAGTCCCCTCAACGCGGGGCAGGGCGATGCTCAGCGTGCTGCCCCGCGGAGCGGAGCACTGGGTCGCAGCGATTCCTGCCACCTCCTCCTTTCTTTGCGAGAAAGTGGCTCCTACCGCAGCCACGTATGGGAGCCAGCCCGACGGCTCCAGCGCCGGCAGCCGGCGTGGCCCTCCGTGGTGGCCCCCGCTCCACACAGGAGATGCTTCCCTTCTCTTTGTAAAAAAAGGGGCAGGCGAGTTCATACAAAAGGCGCGACTGAAGGAATGTCCTAGGTCTGGAAACCAAACGCGTTTCGTGACAGTTAAGTGTTGCGTTCGCTGATAACGTAAGTACTGAAATAGTTCTCACTGGGCTATCACAGCCGCTTTCTCCAAGGTCTCTCAGGGCAAACAGGGAGAATACACAGGACATTTAATTTGCACGAGTAATTTACATCTAATGTTTCTTTTCGAGGTGTTTGGCTTACTATTTAACAATTTAATAAATTTTATTATTATTATTATTATTATCATTATCATTATCATCATTATCATTATTATTATTATCATGATGTAGCTGCTTGCATAATAGAGTGGACAGGAGAGGCAGGGAAGCAGCTAGCTGAATAGCCGCCCTGCTGAAAAGGAAAGGACTTAACAGTGGACGCCAAGTTGACTGTGGGCCAAGAGGGCGTTCTCACTGCAAACAAGGCAAACCACCGGCTGGGCTCCATCAGGAAATAATGTGGCCAACAAACCAAGGGACGGACTTACCCCCTCACTTACCCCCCGGTATGTGACACGGCTGAGGCGGCGGGTCCAATAGCCCCAGCTTTGGGCCTCTTGGTCAACAAGGACGTTGGAAAACCGCAGAGGGTCCAGTGAAGGGCTCCTAAGGTGTTCAGGGAGCTCAAGCACACCCCCTCTGGAAAAATGGTGGATGGAGTTGTACTCAGTCTGAGGAGGAGCAGGCTGTGGGGTGACCTACCAACCGCTTAATATTATCTACAGGACAGTTACAAAGATGGAGCCAAACACCTCTTGATAGCTGCAGATGACAGGGCAGGGGCAATGGCCACAAACTCTAGGTTTGGAGCTTCAGGCCAGGTGTTGGGACAAACTGTTTTATGACGAGGGCAGCGCAGCGCTGGAATAGGTTGCCCAGAGAAGCCACGTCATTTCCACCCTTGCAGGTTTTCAAGCTTCTGCTAGATAAAGCCCCGGCTGACCCCAGCACTAGTGCCGGCCCTGCCGCCAGCGGGAGGATGGACTGCATCTCCACAGGGCCTTGAGAACAACATTTCTGTGACTCTGTGACCTACTGAGAGATGGAGAATCTGCAAAACCCAAGGCAGAAAATGCCCAGTGCGGTGCAGAGGCCCACCCGCCCAGTAACCTCCCATTTTGCTTTCAGGAATTCATTCCCTCCCCTGCAGCCAGTGCTGCCAGCCCGGGCTGGAGGCCCCACAGCTCCCCAGGTGTGGGGAGCACCAAGCAGGGAAGACAAAGGGTGCATGAAGTGGAAGTACCAGGCTTCAGGTACGTAGCTTCACTGCTCACAACCCGCACGCGATGGAGCTGCGTGTGGACTCGCCTCTGTTACCTCAGCTATTTCCGAATTTTCAGCATGATGTGAGCAAACCCCAAGTGTCTTTTCTTTCAGAAAAACATATTACAGTAAATCCCTCCCAACAAGGCTTACCCACTTCCTCTCCCCCGTCTCTTACTACCTTCTTACCACAAAGACAAAAGTCCCTTTATAATACAAGGGCTTATCTTATCTACTTGCTCAACAGCTCCACAGAGCTGAAAGTTCAGCAGAGACTAAGGAAGAGAATCAGCCTTTCCTGCGTCTCTCACCTTGTAAACAACCACTGGTGCTTTAAGCGTGCCTTTAGGTCCAGGGAGATCTTCAGTGCTATTCTGGGCCTTTTTATTTCTCAACTCTCCTGGGCATCTGCACCATTTCAGAACTCGTGCTCCATCAGTGCTCCTCGCCAACACAGCCCTCCCTGGGTCTAAGGCAAATGAGTTTTTGTTGGAACTTGGTGGAAAACCCCCGGAGCAGAGTGGCAGAAGAGTTAACAGAGGCTGATGTGACTTAAAGGAGGGCCACACTCAGACCAGAAAACACATACTTGTGTTTTTATGCCCCATTGATTATCAATCAGAGGTGTCTTAGGAAGCAGCCGTCTGATCCTCGCTAAGGGAGAAGGAACACTGAGAAAAACGAGCACCCGTTCCATCCCTGTGTGCTAACCAGGCAGCAGATCCCCGCATCGTCATTTTGTGTAATCGCATCTGCCCTTCACTACCGAGGGGTGACATTTTTCTGAGCATGAAAAAGTTGGAGGGAAAAACTGGCCAGGCTGTCTTACCCATAGTTTCGATTTCAGTAACTGTTTGGACCAAAATTACTCTGCAGATCAGAGATCGTCTACTAAACCAGAAAAGAGAACAAAAAACTTGCTCTAAAGTAACACTTGTATATCAAGTCACCCACATGAGTAATTATATCACTAGGTTTTTTTACGTTTGCCTTTGTTTTTTTCTCTTTTGATGTTGACAATGTGTTAAGCTTTTAACATCTTTTTTTTTTTTAAGCTACAGCTGAGTTTACATAGCAACTGATTCATTGCTGAATCTTCCTGCCGCTCCCAGTACTGGCAGAAAAACAAACTAAGGCAGGAGTCACATCCAGATTACTGACTGGCCGAGTCCCGATTTCAGCCCATTCCCTGCCACGGCTACCTCGAGGGAGCCCTGCAGCATTGGAGGAGACAGCAAGAGAGAAGCTGCACAAAACGAATCGCTGATCTGCTATTGAAATAAAAGAGAGGCCTCCTCGCCACCTCCACCTGCGCGGGGTGGCTTTGTCTAGGGAGAGGTGAGCTGCGCAGAGCAGAGAGAGAGACGCTGCTCTGGCCGCACCACAGACACCCCAGTGACAAAGCTGCTCCTCCCAGTTTCTGCCTCCCTCTCGGCGGCTGTTTCTGCCATCCTGGATGGAGCTCTGACCCGTCCTCCGCTGCACTTCAGGCGGAGACGGCTCCAGCCACGTTTACTCCTGCTGTACTAGTTCCCAACTATTAAGTAAATGTACAGTCTACGCACAGGTCTTTGCTCGGGAGAGTCCAGCCTCTGGCAGTTAAACACCCGCAGAACTATTAAAGTACCTCATGTCTCTCTGTAACTCGGTTTGATTTCTTGTGGCATCGCCTGAGGTCGCACTTTTAGAAAGCAGTGGCCTAGTTTTCCAAAAGGTCATGAACAAGGAAAGCTCTGAATCTTAACAGATGACCTCATTACCTATTTCTATGAAAAACATTGGTCAAAAGCGTAGTAAGTGATTAAAAAAAAACCCAAAACCTAGAAGAAATTTTTTTTATGCAAGGGGCACAGACTGTGCATGGCATTGCCAGAACGCTTGTTTAATTCATGCCACTATTAGAAAAATTGGGCAGAATTTCCAAAAATGCCTTTGTTGATCAAGAACTATTCTGGAATAGGCACCGGGAGGAGCTTGTGCACAGGTGCCACTGAAGCTGGGCTCCCCCGGCAGCGCAGGAGCAGTGTGGCATGCTGGAAGGGCCAGCTCACGACGGCAGAGCCGGGGTTTGGGGACAGGGATGCCATAGACACCCCAGAGCAAATGCCGGCCCCAGGCATCCCACAGGCGAGTCCGTTTACAAAGACCGTTTACTCTCAGCACACCCAGGACACGGCCCCTTGCCAATCCCCCCGGTGGGTCAGGGAAGGACATCCACTTGCAGTGCGTGTATCCTAGCGACTGTTACTAGCAGAGGCAGAAACACAACTGGGGTAGTTTGGTTTTGTTTTTAAATAGGAACTTCCTCCTGAGCCACCACAGACCTGCCTTCCCCCTGCAGCTAAGCACGCCCAGCCCCATCACGCCACGCAAGGTGGCTGCAACCTGCCCTCAGATGAGCTGGCAGCAGCTTCAGCAGCCAAGAGCTGCACAGACATCACGTGCCACGTTCCTACTGCTACCGAACCCGCTCCAAGGCTCTCCAGGTTCATACTTCCAGAAAAAACCAAAAAAACAAAACACCAAACCCCTCAATTAGAAAAAAAGGAAACCCAGTTTGTGCTCCATTTGGAAAAAAAAAAAACCAACAAAAACCAAACCACCACCAAAGACGGACCTAAACCCATGTGTATGTCCCCCAGCATCTGCACCACGCCTGGCAGCGGTGGGGCTGCCACAGCACGGGGACTTCTTCCTCATGTGAAGAAGTCCTTTGAGGTGGGAAAAGTTACTCAACGCGACAGATGGCTCAGCCCTCTCCCTGTGGTAACACACAGCTGTGCTCCCCTCACCTTTCTCTAGCCACCAGCTAAGTTTTCTACTGCCTTTATTGAACACAAACTGCAAATCTAAGTGTTTTAATATCAGTGATTTTCTAGGTAATGGTTTTTTTATTTAAGCTGTTTTCACACAGCAAAGTAAACCCCTTCTCTAACAACCACCAGAGCTAAGATGAGGGAGTGTCTCTCCTTTGCCGGCAAACCCAGGCTGAATAAACATCCAGCCTCACGCAAGCGCTGGTCAGTATTTAGACATCTGTAGTGCCTGCCTCAGTGGTGCTTATGTTGAAGCTCTTTTGAACACGGGCAGCACATACACTGCTGAATTTATCGAAACAGCTTTTTTTATATATATATATACACACATATATATATAGGAGTACTTTTAGTAGAAACAAATACTCCTCTTAGAGCTGTAAGACAGCTAAAGCACTTCTCTCATGCGTAGCTTTTTTGTTTAACCACCATACATTGAAGAATTGAAAACAAAACATCCCAGACTTTTGAATTAAAATAAAAGCTTTACAACCACATAGTAAGTGTAGGCTCTTATATTTCAGTTGAAGACTATATAATTTTATAGAGTACCAAAATAAGCAAAGGATCAGCACTCCATACAAAGTGTTAGTTCTTGTGAGGAGGGTAGAAGGGAGATGGACTTCAATTACACTAAACTTCTGCAAGTCTAAAGAAAATTCCATTTCAGCAAAACAGACTTGGGGTTAGATTCCCCGTATTTCTAGTTCATTAAATAGTGTTCCTTTAAAGACAATTTACATTTTTCTCATTCAAAGTAAAAGGGATGATTTAAAGCAATATTAACAAGGAGGTGGTGCTGTTAATGTTTAATGTCAATATGCAACGTCATCTGCTATAAAGGCTAGAAGAGCAACACAACTTTATCTTTACTGCTGAAGACTATTAGAAATGGACTAACATTTGAGGAAAGTTTCAAGCACGCTACACCAGCTCTAGGTCTAGGCTGCTGCTGGGAAGTGACATGTGTTTCCACATGTGCACCACAAGTGCGACTCAGGATGGTGACATCTCTCCCCTGTCTTACGGCATTAAAACGCAAGGAAATTATTAGCTAACATTGCCACTACAGTTTTACAAAAGCGTAAATCTGAACAAAATAGCGGCTAAAACAAATCCAAGCGCTCTGTTCAACTCCAGGATTTGTTCTCCATGACAGCCCTCCTCCTGTCCTACTCCCTGTCCAGTTTCTTCCCCTGCTCCTTCCCTAATGTCTATTTTACAATAAATAGGTTAAGTGGATTTACATGATGCAAGCGCAACTCAAAAGACTTTTGCCCTATACATATAACCATGTTAAACTGTGAGATTATACACGTGATATATCTCTAACAGAGCAACCACCAGTTTAGATTTTTAAAGAAACACAAGTATTTCAGCATGTACACAGTAATGAGTTTAAAACTGTCCAACATCGTCGCTTTCGTACATTCTCTTCCTCTTTATAGCCTTAAAGGGATTTTAGACCTTGATGGCGACAATCCCAAAACAAGAGTAAAATGAATTTATTTTATTGCAAACAAACGTCTAGAGTTAAATTTCTCCACCCACTTTCTTTAAAGAGAAAAGGAATCAGCAGGCTAGGGAGATACACCCATTTGAGAATTGACATGATTAAAAATTAGATATAAAATGGGTGACTCACAGTTTCATTAGCTTACAAAATGGTGGAGTAACTACTACAAGCACACTAGGTATACAGTATTTTGTGGGGAAAAAGTTATACAGACACACAGCTAACTTCATATAGATCCCATTAGACAACTGGATTTACAACAAGTTTTGTTTAATAAGAAATGGGCAAAGCCAGCTTCTTTTCAGAATCAAAATGCAGAACAAATGGAAAAGAAATTATGGTGTTGTACCTTCACAAGTTTGAGCCTCCACAAATAAAGCAACCAAGTTTTACAACTTAAAGAGCTTCTACATACACTCCACCTTCACTATTTAGCCCCAGGTTTCCTCTTTGCCCCCAACATCTTATTGAGTTCCAAATGGTACAAAAAAAGTCCTAGTTATTGCCAGAAACTTTCACCTCTCCCTCCTCCCCTCCCCACCCAGAAGCTTCATAGAGAGGATGGAGTGTAATACGGAGCTTTACATGATCTCATGGTACTCACGAGGGCTACTAAGGAGCCTCCGGACCAATCTGGTTGCTAACATTTCTATCATATTGTGACACGACTCACGACTGTTTCTTAGAAATTGGGGGATGGGGAAAAAGGAGAAAATTCTTTAATAAAAAGACACCAGGTACAAAGCAACGTTTTACTTTTGTTGTGGTAAAAAAAAAGTCACATTTTACAGATAAAATGTAGAACCCTGAAATACTGACACATTCTCTTATCGTGCACAATGCTGAGGTTCTCTTACGAATCACTTTAAAACTGCAATTAAAAATGTACAAAAAAAGAAAAGAAAAAAATCAACCCACAAAGCTTCTAAAAAAGGAACCCGCAGGCACTTCCTCTTGTGGAATGTTTAAAAAGTTAGCCTACTAAAGAAAACAGTCGACTTCTTGTGAAGGTTTTGGAGAAATATGTATCAGTTCATTTATTTGGGTATTCAATAATATCCTTGGTGATAATGCTGACTCCATGGCTTCTGACCCCAGAATTGCTGCAATAAATGGATAAATAGTTAGCTTTAATCTGTAATCACATAATGGCTACATTTCTTACACAAAGTGTTTGACAAACATCTAGTTCTCCTAGAACTTGAGAAGATTTAAGTCCTCTCAAATAGTAGCGAGTTCCTTAACTTAAGGCAGTTAAGTTCACTTCACAGTAGCAAGGTGAAGCCAAATACTACATACCGTCAAGACCAATAAGCCATAGCTGACATTTGATACATCAAGACCATCAAGCCAGCTTAAGTTTTGCAGAGAAAACTATTTATAGTGGTATTACCTAGCATCAGAAGATTTTGCTATCCAGTTTTGATTATACATTAAATTATTTCTGATAGCATTTTGAAACATTCAAGTTAACAGTGAAAAGGTGAAGTTATTAATACTTACACCCTGCTGCCACTGGTTGTAGCCCTGAGATTGGTTTTTGTAGCCACGATTATTTCCCCTTCCTCTGAAGTTCTGCAAGAGGACAACAGTTTTTAACTACTTCATCTACACGGATTTTTCAGAAGTGCACTAATACTGCTCTTTCCATTACCATCAAAACATCACGTACCATACAGAATCTTTCAAATACAAGTTATGAGTCCTAGGTTAAAAAAAAAAAAAAAACAAACCAAAACCAAAAAGTCTCGCTGAAAAACACTAGAATACCAAAAACCCCCTCTCCAAGCACCTGCTTCTTGAACATGGGGCAAGAACCTCGAATTAATAAGCCAGCTCAAACTGTTGTTGCCAGTGGTCTGGAAAGCTGGCTAATCCAGTTTTGACTCACCCTATTTCCAGCTGCTAAACTGCACCAGGACAACTAAAAATACAAAAGCTTGCCTATTTTTAGTTAGGAAAGGCTGTAGTTGCTGCAAGGATGTGTTATCTGATCAGACAAAAGGATATGGGTCATACAACTGAAAATAGAAGAGCTAGTCCACAAAACTTCAAATAAAAGTTATGGTACAAAATAGTAGTAGATAAAATATTGCGTTTTCCCTGTTTGTCATTATTAGACAAACCTGAGCCATGTTTACTAGCTTGGGCTCCATCTGCTGGCTCTTCAGTAATCCAAATTATGTTTTCAAATACTTCCACTGATACTCCATCAGTTAAGACCTAGGCTAGCATGTCTTTACTAGTTATGCTGGATACCAGACACCAAAACAAAGACTCTCCCCAGAGCTATTTCCAGGAAGTTCCCTAAATGCTTGATAACGATACGCCTTGACCCGAAGGCCAAACAACCGTTACTGCTACTTGGAGGGGAAAAAAGAAAGAAAAAAACATCAAACACAAGCCTTCGCACACATGCCTTAAAAATCTTCCATCTTTAAGATGGAATCCCCACATCAGCATCAGAACTTCTTATGCAACATTCAGAGACCTGGGCACACACACTAAACTAGAAAGCTTGGCCTTTTCGTGTGGGATTAGTGTAGTACCACAACCAGGGCTGTGGCTATTGACAGCCACCAAGCCTTTCAAACATCATCCAGTTCAACTGATAAATCCCCCCAAAAGCATCACCTGGTTGTAGTTTCCCCTGTTGGGCATTCCACCTCTGTTATAGTTTCCTCTGTTTGAGTAGCCACCTCTGCTTGGAAAGACAGGGCCACGAGGATATGGGTAGCCAATTGCACCACTGCTGCCACCGCCACCTCCACCACCTCCACCACCTCGCTGAGGCATGTTGCCGCCCCTCCTGTTGTATCCACCACGATTGCCAGGGACTGCAGGGAAAGAGTTACTTCATCAAGTAATTGTTTGGTCTGATGCATTTCTTACTTGAAGATTATTGTTCAAAATATCGATGGTACAGAAATAAGATGTACAAATTCAGTGCAAAACTTTCAATGCAAAAATAAATCATCTGGTCATAGTGAAAAATGGTAATTTAACCATGCACTACCACCCCAATACAGTCTGGTATACAAGTGAACACCAAACCTAACATAAAAACCTCAAAGCTGTGCCTCAAACTACATGAGGAGTGTAATCTAGCATTATGGCAATCTTCACTTTTGAAGTTGGACAATTAACTTCGCGCTAATACATTAAATTTACAGAAGCCGAAATCAAGATTCCCACCACATAATAACTGCAATAAAGTACTACAAGCTTTCCCACTCCACCCCTCAGCAGCAGCAACCTCCAAAATTTACAGGCTTATTTCTAGGCTCACCTCCTCCCCTGAAGTTGCCCCGCATGTTGAATCCTCCACGACCTCTCTGACCCCTATTAAATTGATTTTTATTGCTCTTCTTGTTCTTCTTTGAGCCAGTGTTCTGTTTCTTTTCCGGTGGAAGAGATTTCTTACTTTCTTCTTTATACTGCTCCAAAAGCTTCTGAGCTTCTTCTTTTTGCAACTCTACATAGATTATTTCATCAAAACACTCTGCTACCTCTGGCAGTGTGAAGTTCCCTATAATTGCAAAAACACTGAGTATTCAGCATCTACATTCAGCTACAATCAAAGCCATAATTTAACCACCTTTCTCCCATTCTTCCTCCCACCCCCTGCGTTCCCTCAGCATAGGGACAAAATTACATAATTTAAGCATTTACGAAATGTAACAGTAACAAAGGAAATAAACAGGTCTTCATGGAATTGCCAGTACTGTTCCAAACCTTGAAAACATTCTGCCTAGATCTTTTTTTTTCTTTTATAAGCCTCCACTCAGAATACCAGTTTCTGCCAAATACGTCACTTATATAGGGCACTTTATGCCAAGACAGCTTTGTGCATCTGCATGAAGCATATCAGCATAACTGAGTAGTGTTAAGGACTGCAGCAGAGGGAACACAATATAGTGTTGTCCTATAAGTTACAATAGTCTTCCAGTTTTGTTTAAGTACCACTGTTTAAGATAAAGTGATTTTTAGACTTCACGTTTACTTAATCCTTTAAACAGATACTCAGCATCCTAAAACACAGTATAGGATTATGTTCCATGCCTTTCATTTTGAGAACTGCATGCTCTGGAAGATCTTTTCCCTCCACCTCTGCCTTCTTTTGTGTTCTTTGCTTGTAGTCTTCATCTTTTGGGCAAACAACAACTGCTTTGCGCTGGAAGCCTGCAAACAGGCACATTTTTCTCCTCTGCGCAGCTGCAGACACATTTGTCTGAAAAAAATGCAGTAACTTACTACACGTAGCTGTCATTGTAAGAGTTAAGGAAGTCAACTTATGGTGTATAGACTTCACTTCTACAAGAGCTTGCAATGAAGTTTACAAATAACTGGACATAAAGATGCTGCATAATGCAAAGTTACGAGCTCATATCCACGTGTTAAAACACTATTCCTCCCACATCCCATAAATGCAGAGAAGATCAGACAAGCATTTGTAGTAATATCTCAACTTTGTGTCCCCTGAATGAGTAGTAAATCAGTAAACGAAACAACTGCTATTACAATGTAACATTAATCCCATTTAATTACTGCACTACAGCCTATAACAAATTTCCTTAATGATTTTTCACTGAAGCTTCTACCTGATCCAAAATGAAATTCCGCTTCTTACGAGCTGCAATCTCAATGAACTTTCCAAGACACTGTGGAGCTCTCTGCAACAGTGTGTTAAGTTTCCCAGTGTCCGCCATCTGCCGCTTAAAACCTGCAACCTACAGAGAGATTTCCCAGAGTTAAAGTAGCCCTGATGCACGTGGCTGATATTTTCCTTTGCTAAATGCCTTTTACCTCACTTCAACCATTGTTCAATCCAAGGCCATGGCTACAAACTCATAACTGACATTCCCAAAGCCTCCATGACACAGAGCTTTATAAGCAAAGAATCTAGGTGAATCAATACAGCTGAATCTAAGGTATACTCATCACATTACTAATTCAAAACTAAATGTTCTATTCTGAGGACAGTGAGATAAAGAGAAATACTTAAGTAGTCAACTGTTGTTGACTATTTCTTATATAGTATCACAAAAAGCTTCAGAATCCTGCTGTGCCATGTATGAGTAGCAGCTGAGCAAAATAAAAATTTCAAACAGTCACTAGCTAATCAGTAGTCAGTTTCTTAGATTTCTGATACAAGAGAACCCCATAGCAGCCAAAGACCTTGGATTTACAGCATGTCTTTAACATACCAACAAATAAAATGTAATATTATCACTTACCATCATTTTGTCCATAATAGTATTTGTCCCAAGAATGTTGTATTTCCCAGGATTTGCTGCTGCATGTTTGGTAACCCATGTAGTCTTGCCAGCTCCAGGCAAGCCAATCATCATCACCACCTATGACAACAGGTTCTATACTTGAGATACTAGTTCAAAGATTTTCTTTAATACGCAACTTAGACCAGCAAGCCTAATGGAAAC